>SJYX01021115.1:507042-570017 GCA_006410675.1 Oreotragus oreotragus
AAAAAAAAAAAAAAATATATATATATATGTATGTAACTGAATCCCTTCGGTGTATACTTCAAACTAACACATTAAAAATTAACTACACTTAAAGTTTTTAAAAAAGCAATGAAGAGCTAATACACTCTTGTAAACATGTGGGTAAATGGATATAAGCACCAACTGTGGAAAACTGCAACTGTTATGGCAGTGAGTTGGAGGTGTGAAAACTAAGGCAGACCCACAATGCTGGATGGTGCTATGGAAGGTGGAGGAGATGATCAAAGTATTCCAAGGGCCCTTCTCCCATCAGGGGATGGTCATGTTCCTAATTAACTAGAATCAGTGTACGTGTGAAAAGGGGGAGAGAGGAGCCCTAAAGAGTAGGAATGAAACATACAATTTCCAAGAAAATGAATGAAAAAAGGAAGGAATAAAAGTAGGAAAAAATAATAAAAGAGGCCCTGATTTCCCTGATGGTCCAGTGGTTAAGAATCTGCCTACCAACGCAGGGAGCACAGGTTCTATCCCTGGTTGGTGAGCTAAGGGCCTGCCTACTGAGTGGTGCAGCCAAAAAATAAATTAAAAAATAAAAAAGGCTCACTAGATTCAATTGATAGAGAAAACAAGAGAAAAACAAAAAAGAAAACCCATGAGAAAACTGAGGAGCACAAAATAAGATGGTAAAAATAAGTCCAAGTAATCCACTCTAGTATTCTTGCCTGGAGAATCCCATGGACGGAGAAGCCTAGTAGGTTACAGTCCACGGGGTCACAAAGGGTCGGACATGACTGAATGACTTCACCTCACCTCACCAATACATAGATCTAATCTGAGAATCTGTGCCCTTTAACTTACAAGTTTAAGTATTGTCATTGAAGGTGAAGTTGCTCAGTCGTGTCCGACTCTCTGCGACCCCATGGACTGTAACCTACTAGGCTTCTCCGTCCATGGGATTCTCCAGGCAAGAATACTAGAGTGGATTACTTGGACTTATTTTTACCATCTTATTTTGTGCTCCTCAGTTTTCTCATGGGTTTTCTTTTTTGTTTTTCTCTTGTTTTCTCTATCAATTGAATCTAGTGAGCCTTTTTTATTTTTTAATTTATTTTTTGGCTGCACCACTCAGTAGGCAGGACCTTAGCTCACCAACCAGGGATAGAACCTGTGCTCCCTGCGTTGGTAGGCAGATTCTTAACCACTGGACCATCAGGGAAATCAGGGCCTCTTTTATTATTTTTTCCTACTTTTATTCCTTCCTTTTTTCATTCATTTTCTTGGAAATTGTATGTTTCATTCCTACTCTTTAGGGCTCCTCTCTCCCCCTTTTCACACGTACACTGATTCTAGTTAATTAGGAACATGACCATCCCCTGATGGGAGAAGGGCCCTTGGAATACTTTGATCATCTCCTCCACCTTCCATAGCACCATCCAGCATTGTGGGTCTGCCTTAGTTTTCACACCTCCAACTCACTGCCATAACAGTTGCAGTTTTCCACAGTTGGTGCTTATATCCATTTACCCACATGTTTACAAGAGTGTATTAGCTCTTCATTGCTTTTTTAAAAACTTTAAGTGTAGTTAATTTTTAATGTGTTAGTTTGAAGTATACACCGAAGGGATTCAGTTACATACATATATATATATATTTTTTTTTTTTTTTTCTTTTTCAGATTCTTTTCCATTACAGGTGATTACAAGACATTGTTGCTCGTCACTGCTTTTTTACATCTCACACCTTCTGAGTTCCGTTTCCTTTGTCTTAAAATAAATGTGTTGGCAGCCCTAACCCGGTGATGTTATGGTGAAGTCTTTTCAGTCTTCATCTGAAAAGGTCTTTATTTCACTTTCACTCCTTGTGTTGGATTGTCAGCAAAGGTGGCCACCAAGTTCTGTCCGTCCCTGTGATGGCCATGTCACTCCTCCCAGGGAGATGGAGTTTATCTCCCCTGCCCTTAAACGTGGGCTGGCCTTGTGACTTGCTTTGATCAGTAGAATGTGGAAGTGACACCGTGCCAGGTCCAGCCTTAGGTCATAAGAAGACTGACTGATTCCACTTCTACCCAGTTGGGGTCCAACTACCATGAAGCTAAGCGCAGTTGCCCCACTGAAGAGAGAGAGGGAGCCTGGAGGATGAACGATGACAAGGGGGCATCCCTTCCCCATCCCTTCCGCTGAGGGCCATGCGTGTGAGTGAAGCTGCCTCGTTTCTTCCAGTCTCAGATGGGCCACCCTAGCCAACGTGACACAGAATGTAAAATGAGCTGTCCTCCCTCCGTCAAATTACAGAACCGTGAGCGAATACACAGGGGAGGTTGTCTTAAGCCACTGTGTTATGGAGAGGTTTGCTATGCAGCAAGAACCAGCTGGAGCCTCTTGAGTGGTATTTTAGGGGAGTGTGAACTCTAGGGTGAGTTCTAGGGTTTTGTCAGCACTTTGAATGTAGCATGCCTCTGACTTCCGTCTTCTGTTCTGCTGTCGAGAAGGCTGCTATGAATTGTTTTCCTGTGTAGGTCATTTGTCAGGTGATTTAAAATCATCTGTTTGTCTCCATTGGTCTGCAGTTTCTCTAAAACATATCTGGTAGAGTCTCCTTTTTCTTTTTCTTATCAGAAATTATGCTGATATTCCTCCTTCTGCCTTCTCTTCCTCTTATTCCTACAAATATTTTTGGAGTATCTATTATGTGCTAAATACTCTTCTAAGTGTTGGGAATTAAACTGTGAACAAAAGAGAGGAAGACTGTATTCGCATATCGGGGGAGACTCTGTTCTCAGGCACAGAGCCTGAGAATGAAGCCAGCATACAGAAGAGCAGAGCTGAGGTTTTGGGAAAAGCAAAACTTGAATGAATGGTTGAAACCTGCATCATGCTATGCCTAAAGGCAACCCTACTCATTATATTTTCAGTAACGTTAGCGATCATTGCCCCTTGTTTCTTTCTTTTTTTAATAAATATTTTTAATTATTTTGTTTATTTATTGACTTTTGACTCCATTGGGTCTTTGTTGCTGTGCTCAGGCTTTCTCTAGTTGCGGAGAGTAGGGGCTACTCTCTAGTTGTGGTGTGAAGGCTTCTCCCTGCTGTGGCTTCTCTCGTTGCAAATCACAGGCTCCAGGGCACACGGGCTCAGTAACGGCAGCCGGTGGGCTCCAGAGCACAGGCTCAGTAACTGGTGCACAAGTTGGTAACAGTTGCCCCTCGGCATGTGGGATCTTCGCAGGCCAGGGATCCAACTGGTGTCCCCTGCATTGCAAGGCTGACCCTTAACCACTGGACCACCAGGGAAGCCCTGTCCATGGTTTCTTAAGACAGTTTCAAAAAAATATTATTTAGCTGCACCAGGGCTTGCTTGCAGCACGCAGGATCTTCGTTGCCTTGTGGGATCTTGCTGGACTCTGCCATTGTGGCGCTCTGCCTCGGTGGTTGTGGCGCGTGGGCTTAGTTGCTCCATAGCATGTGGGATCTTAGTTCTCCTACCAGGGATCAAACTCGCATTCCCTGCATTGCAAGGCAGATTCTTAACTGCTGGACCACCAGGGAAGTCCCTTAAGACAGTTTTAAATGGATTTTTATGCCATTCACAAGTGAAACAGTACTAACTGATAGTATCCCAGCCCAGCCTGATCCAGATGTCCTTCCTCTGTGAAACTTTACATTCATCTTTTCATTTAACTTGTTTTAAAATTAATTAATTAAAATTTCTGTTTCTATTTGATCTTGTTCCAAAAAAGGAAAAAAAAAAAGATTTAATTACATTAACAAAGATGGATAAAACACAGGTAGCATAGTTTAGAAGTGTTACTATTCTTACCGAACCTAAAGAAGCGTATGTTTCATTAACTTTGAAAAATTATCAATTGTTATCTCTCAATAACGCCTTGGCCATTCTCTTTTGAAATTCCTGTTAGACAAATGGTAGACCTTCTCATCTTATTTTTTGCGTCACTTAACCTCTTTCTCGTAATTTCTATTTCTTCTTCTTCCTCTGGGTAATATTCTTAGACCAGTTTCCCAATTCACTATTTTTCTCTTCATTTGTATTGAATCTGGTGTTTAGCCTATTTATTGAATTGTATATTTCAGTTATTTTTTCATTTCTGGAAATTCTATTTGGTTCTTTTACATCTACTCATAGTATTTTATTCTTTTCTTATGCTTTCAATGCCTTACGTGCATCTAGACATTTTAATGATATCTATTATATAATATCTTTAGTCTTCATATAACATCTCAGATGCTTGAGACTCTGATTTTGAGGTTAAGTCCGCTGACTCTTTCATTATGATGGCTTATTTCCCCTTCCTTTCTTTTTCCTTTCTTTCTTTCTCTTTCTCTTTTCCTCCCTCCCTCCCCTCTCCCCGACCCTTCTCTCTCTTTCTTTCTCCTTTCTTTCTTTTTTGTAAGTCTGGGTTGCAAGCTCATGTTCAGTGGGGCTTTATCCTTTGGAATTCCATGTGATCTGAGTTGAGACCATGATATTCCAGAGTTACTTTGTGATTGCTTCTTTTAGGAACCCCAACAGTATCACTTACTATGAAAGTCTTTTTTTTTTTTTAATGTTATTCTCTTGTCTTATTGCTAGATCCTATTTAAATAATCATGAAGGCAGCATCAACTCAAGCCCCAAACAGGAAACACAGACCTATGTTTAGAAATTCTAAACAGGAGAATTTCATTTTCTACCCAGAACCCAAGCTGAGACATCCTTTTTTGCTATTTTCCTGGGCTAGGGAAGATTTGCTTCCCTAGATCACATTTTCATTGAGGCTGTAACTCTCTGAGGATTATGGATCTAGGTGAGGACTCAGCTCTATCTTTCTACTTCACAGTCCTTGGGTATTGACTACCTTGCAGGATAATTTTCTAAGTGATACGAGAACTAGAAGGATGTTTTGTTCTACTGAAGTGCCTCTGAACGGGCTCCTGGAGGCTCCTGGATGGGGGCTAGTCATCAGAAAGACCAACCAATGATGAGAAGCTTGGAATTTTCAGCCCCACCCTCATCTTCCAGAGGGGAGGCAGGGGCTGGAAATGAAGTTAATAATTGATTATGCCTATGTCAGGATGCCTCCATAAAATCCCAATAGTGCATACAGAGCTTGGAGAGCTTCCAGTTGGTGAACATATGCACACTGAGAGGTTCTTTAGCAAATTAATTAAACCCAAGAAGGGGGATGGGGGCTAGTCATCAGAAAGACCAACCAATGATGAGAAGCTTGGAATTTTCAGCCCCACCCTCATCTTCCAGAGGGGAGGCAGGGGCTGGAAATGAAGTTAATAATTGATTATGCCTATGTCAGGATGCCTCCATAAAATCCCAATAGTGCATACAGAGCTTGGAGAGCTTCCAGTTGGTGAACATATGCACACTGAGAGGTTCTTTAGCAAATTAATTAAACCCAAGAAGGGGGATCACTGAACTTCAGATCAATGCCAGTTAGAAGCATTGGCATCTGAAGAGTGTGTGTGTGTGTGTGTGTGTGTGTGTGTGTGTGTGTGTGATGGTGGGGCGGTCTTGTGGAACTGAGCCCTTAGGCTGTGGGACCTGATGCTATTTCTGGCTAGTGTCACAACTGAGTTAAATTGTAGGACAAAAGCTGAGCACCGAAGAACTGATGCTTTTGAACTGTGGTGCTGGAGAAGACTCTTGAGAGTTCCTTGGACTGCAAGGAGATCCAACCAGTCCATTCTAAATAAGATCAGTCCTTGGTGTTCTTTGGAAGATATAATGTTAAAGCTGAAACTCCAGTACTTTGGCCACCTCATGAGAAGAGCTGACTCATTGGAAAAGACCCTGATGCTGGGAGGAGTTGAAGGTAGGCGGAGAAGGGGACGACAGAGGATGAGATGGCTGGATGGATGTGAGTCTGAGTGAACTCTGGGGGTTGGTGATGGACAGGGAGACCTGGCGTGCTGCGATTCATGGGGTCGCAAAGAGTCAGACACGACTGAGCGACTGAACTAAAAGGAACTGATCCAACATTTTAGGCAATCGTTTTGGGAGGGTTTTTTATATTTTCAGAAACAGAAGTCTAGATTTTTCTTTTTAACTCCACTGTCTAGGATTCCATCTTTATTTATTAAAATTTTTTAAAAATTTATTTGGCTGCCCTGGGTTTGGTTGCAGTATGCAGGATAGTTTTAGTTGCGGTATGTGAACATTTTGTTGCAGTACGTGGGATCTAGTTCCCTGACCAGGGATTGAATCAGGGCCTTCTGTATCAGGAGTGCAGAGTCTTAGCCACCAAGGAAGCTCCTCCATTTATAAAAAGTAATGAAAAATATTAATCTCATTTACTGATATTCTTCTCTTTAAAAATAACTTCTTACATGTTCATTGTGGGAAATTTAGAAGCATTTAAATAAACAAAATGAAAATATGCTCTAAGACGACCATCTTGGGCCAATATTTTGGCATTTGTTCTTTCAGGATTTTTCCTAAGCAGATGTCAAAGTCTCATTTTCTAAATCAAAATGGAATCATGCTATACATATTATAATGTGCTTTGTTTTTCATGTAACAACACATCATGTGTGTTAGTTTTCTACTGCTGTATAATAAACCACCACAAAGTTAGTGGCTTAAAACAATACACATTATCTCATAGTTTCTGTTAAGTCATAAGTTTGGGCACAGCTTACTCGTGTTATCCGTCGCGAGTTAAACAGAGGCTCAAGTAGAGAAACAGTCCTTTCCAGTTTGTTCAGATTGTTGGCTGAATTCATCTCTTTATGCTTGTAGAGTCTGTCTTTTGCTGGTCATCGGTTTGGGTGACACTCAGCTTGCCACAATATGGAAGCTTCAGAACCAGCACTAGAGAGAGTCTCTGACCTTGAGATAGCCTAGATCCTCTTTCAATGCCTTTCAACTCAAAGCTTTTCAACTGATTAAATCAGGCTCACCCAGCCACAGTAACTTCCCTTTGACTACAGTAAGTCTCCTACCTATGAACCTTCAAGTTATGAATTTTTAAACATGCAAACATGCATTCACATGTCCAAGTACATGTTAGTTCACATGTCTGGGGTACCATGTCATGTGCGTGCAACATCTACAAGTGGTTGTCCGTTTGCATGCTTTACTGTGCAGTACAGTACTATTTCAAGCCCAGGATGTCTGGAAGCAAGCATAGCATCAGCAGTGATGAAGCTGGTACTGCTGAAATTTTCGAGGTACTGTACTGCAAGATTAAAAATGTTTTCTTCATTTTTTTGTGTTTGTTTTTAATGTATTATTTATGTGAAAAGTATTATAAACCTATTACAGTACAGTACAATATAGCCAATTGTGTTAGGCTAACTTTATTGGCCTTATGAACAAATTAGACTTTGGAACATCCTTTCAGGAAGGAACTCATTCGTATATGGGGGACTTACTGTACTCCAGGTGGCTCAGCAGTAAAGAATCCACCTGAGAATGCAAGGAGACACAGGAGTCACGAGCTCGATCCCAGGGTTAGGAAGATCTCCTGGAGTAGGAAATGGCAACCTATTCCAGTATTCTTGCCTAGAAAATTCCACGGACAGAGGAGTCTGGTGGGTTACAGTCCATGGGGTCGCAGAATCAGACACAACTGAGCATGCACACACAGGCTATACTTCAAAATCAACTCATTTAGGACATTAATTACAAATGCAAGCCCCCTTCATCTTTGTCACATTCTGTTGGCTACAGGAAGTCACAGGGTAGGATTCATGAGGTCCCCCTAGGGTCTGTCCACCACAGTGTATTTATCATTTCATATCATTATGTATTCTATTAACACGTCCATGTAATGTTAGCAGCCTCACCACATTCTATTATATGGATGGGCCATGAGTTAATCAATGCCTTATCATCAGACACTGAATAAACGTAAACACTGAAGTTTATTCTTTTTTCCTATTACAAACAATGCTAGAGAGAATGCCTTTATACTGATTTCATTATAAACAGTAGTAGTATTTCCTCAGAATAAATTCCTCCACACGGAATTGCAGGGTCAAAGGATTCACAGAAGGTTCGGCTTTGGAGGCAATGAGCCCGCTTGTAGTAGAGGACAGATCTCATGCGGTAAAGTGAAGCGGCACGGGTTAGAGGTGGCGATGGCTATGGTGAGGAACTCATTCTCACTTGGAAGTTGAATAATGCCCATACTCTGAAAAGTGTCTGCTTGTGTTTGCACAGCCTGCCCTGAGAAGGTAGGGAAGAGTTTGTGCCTACAGTCTCACACATTCAGGTGTCTTGATTGTAGGTGAAGCTGAGACCAAGAGCTCTCCTGTCACAGTTGCAGCTGAACCACTGTCCCTGAGCACAGCTCACATCTGCCCGCGGCCCTTGGTTTGCTTGTGTTCATCCAGAATGAGTGACTTCCAGTGGGTGTGAGCTGGCCTCTTAGTCTCCCGCATTCCACCTGTCCCAGAGAGGAGCCCAAATGGAATAACTTCCCAGCAGCATGGGTCCCCAGGTATCACGGCACCTTAAACAACTTGGACTCCTTAAGCTTAAACAGTTTGGACTCCTCCTTTAAGAAAAGGAATCAAATTATGAATGCAAAACTAGGCGTAGAGCTGTAGAGAGGCCCTGGGCTTATGTGTCATTGACTTGGCAGGAAACCCACCGCTGCTGGCCCTAACTAGTTGAACCCTGCTTAGGGTTCGATTCTGTTTATTTCCAAACATCTTAAGTTAGATATGTTTCCTCCTTGCCTTTTGTGGTGTATCGACACTTAAGAATTGAGCAGGACTTTAATAAAATAGTCATTTGGAGCAAAATCTATCTGGTTTAACCCTCTCTACTGAAATCACTGACATGCACACACAAGATGTCAAACCCCACTATTCTTGTCTGCAGTGCAGAGTCTGGTGCAATGGGGAGGGTGATTCTTCTAGCATTTATTGAGTCTGCACCAGGCACTGTGGTAGGTGATTTCATTATCTTATTTCACCCTTTTGCCTGCCATAGCTCAGAGAGTTCTAGGGGCTCAAAGCAGCTCCCGTTTAAGGGCAGAAAATGCCAGGACACCACAAGTTGACATTCAAACACAAAACTGTTAGCAGAGTAACTGTGACATAAATCCCACTGCATCAGTCTGTCTCCCAACAGGAAACGGATGGCACATTCAAAATAAGATAATTTGAGGAGGATTTATTTACAAAAAAATACGTGGGTATTGGGGAACCACAAGGATAGGGCAGTAAGTTTAGGCGCAGCCAGGCATGGCCATCATGAGGCTGGGAGTGGGTGGAGGAGAGCTGTGCGTCAAGGCTGTGGTGAGAAAAGTCGTGGTCATTGGCTGAGGGACACGGCCAGCTCAAGGAGAGGGAATAAGTAACCTGACCACACTCTATTTTCTCTCTCTCTTTCTGATCTCCTGTTGGGCTCTGCCAGGATGCTGAAGACACAGGATGTGGACCATACAGATCAGCCTCCTGGGTCAGAGGGCAGGGCGAAGGGGATGTGGGGTGGGGTGACAGGGGGGTCTGGAGGGGCAAACAGAAAATAAATGGCACAGTTCCTGTCTCTTATACACANTAAGTAACCTGACCACACTCTATTTTCTCTCTCTCTTTCTGATCTCCTGTTGGGCTCTGCCAGGATGCTGAAGACACAGGATGTGGACCATACAGATCAGCCTCCTGGGTCAGAGGGCAGGGCGAAGGGGATGTGGGGTGTGGTGACAGGGGGGTCTGGAGGGGCAAACAGAAAATAAATGGCACAGTCCACCCCTTTGGCCCTCAACATCCACTCTAGACTTTTGTCCACAGGAAAATTTTGTTTCCCCAACACAAAGGACTCATAAAGTCCCATCAGCTACTGTATCATCTTGGGGTGATGCCAGTTAGTTATGCTTCCAGCTGAAAGCACTGGTGTTCTTCAGATAAGGTAAGAAAAAGAAACAGTTATAGTTCATCAAATGTGGCTGCTACTTTCCCATCTCTATAGATGACCCCAAGACCAAGGTAATCTTAGCTGCCTTCTTACACCTTTCATTCTCTGCTCTCCTTAACCTCTAACAGGATGTTTCTGGACAGGGTTCTTTTCTTTTTTTTTTGGCCTCGTGGAATGTGAGATCTTAGTTCTCCAACCAGGGGTTGCACTGGAACCCCCTGCATTAGAAGCGTGGAGTCTTAACCCCACTGGACCACCAGGGAAGTCCCCAAAGGGGCCATTCTCATCTCCAGCTCTTGGTTCTTGGACCCGTGCATCTTGCCTACGGGGAAATGGCCCCATATATTGGCAGCGGTTTAGGCGTATACTGTATCTCACAGGATGGTGTCCCAGTCCTGCAGGATGCTGTCTCTCAGCAGGTGATTCCACCATCCTGTCAAGGCAGTCTTCCAGGGTGCTGAGTGAGACCGGGAGTGAATCCTGAGTCTCACTGCAATCAATAAACAAAGTGGCAGTTGGTGTAAACCTCCTGTAAGTTATCAGAGCCATAGTTATAAAGTAACACCATCATGTCAAATGAAGAAAAATGTACAATCTAAAAGTCGTAAGTTGTGTTTTGCTAGAGGACCATAGCCTCTCAGATAGTTTGGAGGAACTGCTCCAAAGAGGTAAGAGAGGAAGCAGGATATATAAGAGATTTTGCTGAAACAAACGTGCAGTCAAACATTTAAAGATAACAATTGATCACAGAAAACAGGCATCTCAAGTTAATGGTTTTAGTGCTTTTCTCTGTATGGAAGATGCAAGAGTCTGGGTTCATGGAAATTATTCCTTATGCATCTTAACTATCTAGGGCCATGTATGGTCAGGCCACTCAAGATGGCTGTTTTCCTGCTGTCTGTATATCTCCTGCTTGACCAGACCCTGCTTCACTCCCATGACTATCCAGTCCTCTTAATTACAGGGCTTAATCAGTAACTATCAACATGCTTACCCCCTGCCCCAGCCGCTGGTTTCCCTGTTAAACGGTGAGCCAACCTTATGGCAATTTCCCCTATAAATGGTAGCCTCTGTCTCCCCAAGTTGTGAAGGTCTAGCTAGCTCCCCCGGAGAAGGCGATGGCACCCCACTCCAGTACTCTTGCCTGGAAAATCCCATGGACGGAGGAGCCTGGTAGGCGGCAGTCCATGGGGTCGCGAAGAGTAGGACACGACTGAGCGACTTCCCTTTCACTTTTCACTTTCATGCATTGGAGAAGGAAATCGCAACCCACTCCAGTGTTCTTGTCTGGAGAATCCCATGGACGGAGGAGCCTGGTGGTCTGCTGTCTATGGGGTTGCACAGAGTCAGACACGACTGAAGCGACTTAGCAGCAGCAGCAGCAGCTAGCTTCCACCTGCTGTACACAAAGTGGGTGTCACTCCAGGACCTTTTGCTTCAAAAGTGTAAGATCCCCTATCTAATAACCCACTGATGTCTCTGTCATTGTTTCTGGGTTCTTTGGTCTCCAGGCTGGGCAGTTATTATACAAGGTTTCCAAGCCTGCTATGTGGAGCCCAAGAGACAGGTCAACCAGGAGGCCAAGGAAACTCCCTTGAGCCCTGACATGTCTAGAAATAAGGACGGGGAGCAGAAGGTTGTGGGGACGATCCCAAGGTGGCTCTCCACTAGCACCTGGGGCTCTGTGGCAGCTGACTGCCATGAGAGACGTACTTCTCTTCCATTATATTCATAATATCCTCTTAACCTCAGAGTCTCTCTAGTTTAAAGGCAGCAGCCTTGTGCTAGTGGTTCATCTGAGTGCACAGGGATGGCTGGTGAGTACAGACAAAAGGCAAGGACCTGTATTATCTAAAAAACACAGGCATACTCCCCCGCTTCCTCCCATATAACTAACAATGTACATTTGCTGGTACATCGGTCACAAGTGATGAACCAACATTGATATGTTATTAGCACCTAAAGTCCATGCTTTATTCAGATTTCCTCAGTTTCACTGACGCTTTATTTCCCTTACTTCTTTATTCCAGAATCCTACCTTTCATTTAGTTGTCACACCTCCTTAGGCTCCTGTTGGCTATGACAGTTTCTCAGACTTTTCTTGTTTCTGATGCCGTTGATAGTTTCAAGGAGTACTGGTCAGTACTGGCCAGGAACATTTTTAGAATGTCCCTCAAGTTGGAGTGTCTGGTGTTTTTCTCATAGTTATGTTGGAATTGTGGGTTTGGGGGAGGAAGAGGAAAAGTGCTGTTCGCATTGCATCATTTCAAGGGTACACACGGTCCACATGGCTCTTTACTGTTGATCTTGGCCTGAATCACCTGGCTGAGTTATGTTTGTCCGATTTTTCTGCCATCAAGTGATTCTTTTCTTCTCTCCTTTCATTCTTAAAGAATGGAGAAGGTTCAAAATTTTTAGCCTGATTTCAGTTCAGTTCAGTCGCTCAGTCGTGTCCAACTCTTTGCGACCCCATGAACCGCAGCACACCAGGCCTCCCTGTCCATCACCAACTCCCAGAGTTCACTCAGACTCATGTCCATTGAGTTGGTGATGCCATCCAGCCATCTCATCCTCTGTCATCCCCTTCTCCCCCTGCCTTCAATCTTTCCCAGCATCAGGGTCTTCTCAAATGAGTCAGCTCTCCACATCAGGTGGCCAAAGTGCTGGAGTTTCAGCTTCAACATCAGTCCCACCAATGAACACCCAGGACTGATTTCCTTTAGAATGGACTGGTTGGATCTCTTTGCAGTCCAAGGGACTCTCAAGAGTCTTCTCCAACACCACAGTTCAAAAGCATAATTTCTTCAGCGCTCAGCTTTCTTTATAGTCCAACTCTCACATCCATACATGACCACTGGAAAAACCATAGCCTTGACTAGACGGACCTTTGTTGGCAAAGTAATGTCTCTGATTTTCAATATGCTGTCTAGGTTGGTCGTAACTTCCAAGGAGTAAGCGTCTTTTAATTTCATGGCTGCAGTCACCGTCTGCAGTGATTTTGGAGCCTGGTTTATGTATGTTCAAATGCCCCATCCACATCTCAGAGGGCCCCTCCCTCCCTATCAGTGCTGTGTAACACAAGAAACCTGGTAGGCTGTGCACTCCAGTGGATCCTGCGGCTCTATGATTCTTGCAGTCAAACCCAGGTCTTGGTCTTCAGTTTGCTGTGCCCTAGGACCACATATGACGCCTTCAAATCTTCCCTTAAGGCCTTCTGCTTCTTTCTGCATGCTCTATTTTTTTTTTTAAGAGCTTTACTGAGGTACAATTGACCTACAATAAACTGCACATATTTAGAGTCTGTAATTTAATATTTTAACAAGTATATACCTGTGAAGCCATCATCACAATCAAAATACTGAACACATCTATCTCTCTCAATGTTGCCTTGTATATCTTTATAATCCTCCTCTCCTTCCCACCTCTTCCCCAATAGGCAACAACTAATCTGCTTCTTGTCCCTAAGAGCTTGCATTTTCTAGAATTTGTTTTGTGTTTTTTAATTTTTTCAATTAAAATATAGTTGATGTTCAGTATTGTTAGTCTTTAGGTATACTACATGATTCTGACATTTGCTTATAGTAGGAAATGATCACCACAGTGAAGCTAGTAACCATCTGTCCCCATACAATGTTATTACAATATTACTGACCATACTCCTTATGCTGTGTATTCCATCCCACGGTTTATTTATTTTGCAAGTAAGGATTTATATCACTTAATTCCCTTCACCCCTACCCCCATTGCCTTCCCCTCTGGCACCTGCCCGTTTGTCCTCTGTATCTTAGTCTGTTTCCATTTTGTTTTATTTTTTAGATTCCACATGTAAATGAAACAAACAGTGTATATCTTTCTCTGTCTGATTTATTTCATTTCGCATAGTACCCTCTGAAAGTGTTAGTCACTCAGTCCTGTCTGACTCTTTGTGACCCCTGGATTGTATCTCTATCCAATGGAATTCTCCAGGCAAGAATACTGGAGCCATTCCCTTTTCCAGGGGACCTTTCCAACCCAGGGATTCAACCCAGGTATCCTGTATCGCAGGCAGATTCTTTACTGCCTGAGCCACCAGGGAAGCCCCTAATATCCTCTAGATCCATCCATGTTGTTGCAAATGGTAAATGTCCTTTTTTCTGATTGAGTAATAATCCATTGTGTGTGTATGTGTATTTCAAATGTTTATCCATTCACCTATCGATGGACACTCAGATTGCTTCCTTATCTTAGTTATTATAAGTAATGTTGCAATGAACATTGGTGTGTATATATCATCTTGAATTAGTGTTTTTGTTTGCTTTGGGCAAATAAATACCTAGAAGTGAATTTGCTAGATTATATTGTAGTGCTGACTTTAATTTTGGGGAAAGTTGCCATACTGTTTCCACAGTGGCTGCCTCAATTTAAAATCCCGCCAATGGTGTACAGAAGTCCCGTTTTCTCCACATCCTTGCCAGGTCCTGCTATTTGTCCTCTTTTTGATGATAGCCATCCTGGCAGGTTTGAGGTGATAATCTTATTGTGGTTTTGATTTGCATGCTTGCTTGGTATTAATTAGTTGTCAGGCATTATTACTTTTAGTTTGGGTGCTGGATTTTTTTATATTCTCATAAGTATTCTTGAATTTTTTTTCTGGGAAGCAATTATTTTGGAAAAAGTTAAATCCTTTGGGGTCTTATTTTTTAATTTAAAAATTTTAATATTTACTTATTTGACCGTGCTGGGTTCTAGTTGCAGCATGTGTGATCTTTGAGCTTCATTGCTGCATGCAGAATCTTTAGCTGTGGCATGTGGGATCTAGTTCCCTGACCAAGGTTCAAACCTGGGTCCCCTGCAATGGAAGCGCAAAGCCTTAGCCGTGGACCACCAGGGAAGCCTCAGTTCTTGCTTTAAACATGCATTGCTGCTGCTGCTGCTTAGTAGCTTCAGTCATGTCTGAGTCACCCTATTGCCAGGCTCCTCTGTCCATGGGATTCTCTAGGCAAGAGTCCTAGAGTGGGTTGCCAGGCCCTCCTCCAGGGGATATTCCTGACCCAGGGATGGAACCCGGTCCCCTGCATCGTAGGCAGGTTCTTTACCAGTGAGCCGCCAAGGGAGCCCTTAAGGTACATTTGGTGGGGCCTTATCAGCACTCTACTGGCTCCCCATTACTACGGCAAGACCTTTCTCAGTACTCTACCCAATGCCTCAGGAATCAGGTTAGGGTTATTCCCAACCCTGTGTGAGCTCTGGGCATTGTACCCCCCTAATCCTTTTGGGTGGTTCTTTCTCTGGTCTCAAGTAGTTTCCAGGCATGTTTGGGAAAATCAATGCTCAGCCAAAGACTCAAGGGGGATCCTCTGCATATCTCTGGAGTTCATTTTCTCTGCAGCCCTCTCCTCTCTGGCACTTTGTCCTGTAGTCTCCATCTGCTTGCCCTTCTCAGAATCTCAGCTGTTTTCTCAACCCACGTAGCTTGCTGGGTTCCACTTGGGTTCCCTTCCCTGCTTCACAGCTGGAAAGCATTCTCAAGGCAGTAAGTTGGGTGTTCATAATCACAGGGCTCATCTTGCCTTTCTCCATATGGTCAAATGCTTAATAATGCAAAGGAGACATTTGAAAAATCTAGGTTTTGCAGCCATGGGCAGAAGTAGCATCTATCTGCAAATCCTGTTTGTTCATTCAATAGTTATGGTGCCTCCATCTTTGGGTTTCACTGTCTTTCATTGCCTGGTGTCTTAAACTATTGCCTCATATATTGTCCATTGTTGGCTGCTTTAGGAAAGGGAGTAGATTTAATCACCATTACTCTGTCTTGGCAGGAAGTCTTGGAAGGCAGTCCTCTTCTACTGCCCTCACTGGCAAGTTCCTAATTGTGTGTTTGCATGCATGTGTGCTAATTCACTCAGTTGTGTCCAACTCTGTGAGACGTTATGGACTGTCACCCACCAGGCTCCTCTGTCCATGGGATTTCCTGAGAATGGGTTGCCATACCCTCCTCCAGGGGATCTTTCTGATCCAGGGATCAAACCCAATCTTTTCCATCTCCTGCATTGGCAAGCGAGTTCTTTACCACTAGCACCACCTGGGATGCCTCAGTTGCATTTTTATACCCTTTAATTTCTTTTCTTCCCCTACATGGTCTGATGATTTAGTTGCTAAGTGGTATCCAACTCTTGCGACCCCATGGTCTATAGCCTGCCGGGCTCCTCTGTCCATGGGATTCTCCAGGCAAGGATATTGGAGTGGGTTGCCATTTCCTTTTCCAGGGGATCCTCCCAACCCAGGAATCGAATCTGGGTCTTCTGCATTGCAAGCAGGTTCTTTACTGACCGAGGTACTACAAAGGAAGCTTATATGGTCTCAGTTCAGTTCAGTTCAGTTGCTCAGTCGTGTCCGACTCTTTGCGACCCCATGAATCGCAGCATGCCAGGCCTCCCTGTCCATCACCAAATCCCGGAGTTCACTCAGACTCACGTCCATCGAGTCCGTGATGCCATCCAGCCATCTCATCCTCTGTCGTCCCCTTTTCCTCCTGCCTCCATCCTTCCCAGCATCAGAGTCTTTTCCAATGAGTCAACTCTTTGCATGCAGTGGCCAAAGTACTAGAGTTTCAGCTTTAGCATCATATCTTCCAAAGAACACCCAGGGCTGATCTCCTTTAGAATGAACTGGTTGGATATCCTGGCAGTCCAAGGGACTCTCAAGGGTCTAGAGCCCTATATTAGCCAGGGTTAAATCGAGGAAGTGGAACTACAAAGGATATTATAGAATGAGGAATTTATTAGAGGAATTAGGCTTTACTCCAGTGGTTTCCAGCGTATGTTCCCTGGATCAACAGCATCAAGCCTCATCATGATTTGGAGGCTTATTAGAAATGCAAATGTATAGGCCCCACCACAGACCTATAAACTCAGAAGCTCTGGGGGTAGACTCAGAAAGTTGATTTTAATAAGCCCTCTAGGTAATTCAGATGTCTGAAGTTTGAGAGCCACTGTTTTACATAATTGGAGGAGAGACTGGGGAAGTAATGGTCCAAATGAGGACGTTAAAAAAAAAACAAACTAGGGGAAAATCACTAATTGACTCTCTTAATCACTAGTTTGGGTGAACAAATGAGTGCATTCACAGCCAAGTGGTCTGGCAATAGATCTGTGTTGCTATTGGTCAGCAGAGCTACCAATAAGGAAAAAGAGCTGGACATGAAGCAAGAACATGAATGTGCAGCAAAAATAAAGAGCAAGGGGAAACTGGAACTTTCTGGCACCTCTCTCATCACTTCTGACCATAATAACCTTCAGATTGTGATTCCTGCTGCTTCAGTTTCACCTTCCAAATATTGTGCAAATTTTCTTTTGGCCAGCTCTGATTCTGAGCCAAATAGGGAAGGGAATTGTGGGAAATTTAATTTGAGCTTAACCAAGTTAGCATATCACAAATCTACCAAAGTATAACTTAACAAAACAGGAGATTGTAGGAAAGGTAGTTGCAGATTAGCTAAATGGACAAATTAAAAAAAAAAACCACAACATTCCATCTCATGTTAATATGACATTCAGTCATTTCTATTAACCATATTTGCTGCTAAGTCACTTCAGTCATGTCCGACTCTGTGCGACCCCATAGACGGCAGCCCACCAGGCTCCCCCGTCCCTAGGATTCTCCAGGCAAGAACACTGGAGTGGGTTGCCATTTCCTCCTCCAATGCGTGAAAGTGAAAGTGAAAGGGAAGTCGCTCAGTCGTGTCTGACTCTTAGCTTGGACTGCAGCCTACCAGGCTCCTCCGTCCATGGGATTTTCCAGGCAAGAGTACTGGAGTGGGGTGCCATTGCCTTCTCCGATTAACCATATTTAGCTTCCAAATTAAAAAATTAGCAAAATTATGCATCTGATTAAATACTCCACTGTCCAGAAGAAAATCAAAAGCATTCTAACCCTCTCCCCAAAGAGGATACAAATTCCTATATGTCACTTTATATTTTCAGGCACGTTCAAGACTTTTCTAGTGGGTCAAAACCCTTTTTGACACCTATTAATAAATCTTATCTTTGATGGTAGGAGAATGAGAGGAGAAAAAAATAACTAGTTGATATATACCTAATAGATTTTATTATAAAATAAAATAAGGAAGAAATACTCATAAGTATTATAATCTTCATTTCTACAACTAGTCATGTGGTCATATGGTATTAATAACTTCCTTCTTCCACTACCCATTCCATATGTCCTTTGTCCTCTGGAAGTACCTTGGATAATCTTGATTCTCTGCCTGGTGGAATGACCCAAGCTTTCTGAAGAGTCTGGACTATTACTAATCCAGTCTGTACTAGACTGTTGTAGTTTTCCATTAACTTTTATCACATCATATGGTATATTAAAAGTAGCCCCAGGAGATCTGCATTCCAGACAAACTCCCTTGGTGTCTCTGTGTAATCACAACCCAATTTCTCCCTTTAAAATTAGGGTCACAAAGCAGCCTGTTGGTTGGGTAGCAGGAGAAGCCCAAAGTAGGCAGAAGTCCAGTGAGGCAGGCTCAATTTCCAGTTTAATGGAACTTCTGATGAGTTCTCTGAAGGAAGCATTTCTCTCTTGGGAATTAAGACTCCTGCTTGGTGATCTATTTTATATATAGCAGCATGTTTATGTTAATCCCGTCCTTCTAATTTATCCCTCCCCACTCTTACTCCTTTGGTAACCATAAATTTTTTATATTTGTGTATCTATTTCTGTTTTATAAATAAGTTCATTTGTATCTCTTTTTTTCAGATTCCACATGTAAGTGCTATCATATCATATGTCTGGCTCACTTCACTTAGTATGGTAATTGGCAGGTCCATCCATGTTGCTGCAAATGGCATTATTTCATTTTTTATGGCTAATATTCCATTTTATACACACACACACATACACATTCATCCATATATTCTTTATCCATTCCTCTGTTTACGGATATTTAGGTTGCTTCCATGTCTTGGCTATTATAAATAGTGTTTCTATGAACATTGGGGTGCATATATCTTTTCTAATTACAGTTTTCTCTGGTTATGTGCCCTGGATCAGCATTGCAGGATCCTATGGTAACTCTATTTTTAGTTGTTTAAAGAACCTCCATACTGCTTTCCACAGTGGCTGCACCAATTTAGATTCCCATCAACAGTGTTAGGAAGGTTCCTTTTTCTCCATACCTTCTTCAGCATTTAGTGTTGGTAAACTTTTTGATGATGGCCATTCTGACTGGAGAGAGGTGACCCTCACTGTAGTTTTGATTTGCATTTCTCTAATTAGCAATATTGAGCCTTTTTTTCATGTGCTTTTTGACCATCAGTATGTTTTCTTTGGAGAAATGTCTTAGATCATCTGCCCATTTTTCAATTGGGTTTGTTATTGTTGTTGAGTTGTATGAGCTATTTGTATATTGTAGAAATTAATCCCTTGTCATGTCATTTGCAAGTATTTTCTCCCAATCTGCAGGTCATATTATTACTGATTGTCACAGACCCTTGATTTTCCTGTCTCATCCTTTACCTGCAATTAATCCCATAGTACTACCAATGAAAATCCGAACTGTGATGCCACCATGTCCATGAATAGCCCATCCACCAACTCTGCTAAGGAGGTTATCACTGAGCTCATCAAATATAAATAACCCAATGCCAGAATCTCATTTTAAGAGTCTGTTTTCTGGGACCACTTCTGGTACCAATTATTCTGTCTGGGTCCCAACAAGAAACAGATGGCACACTTGTAGTAGGAAAATTTGAGAATTTATTTTCATCATGCCTATTTACAAAGCCGTGGGTGTAGGGAAAATCTACCAAGGGGAGGGAACCAGAAAATGGAGGCAGACTGACACTTAGCTGCAGAGATCTCCAGGTGAGGAACAAAGCGGCTAGAGGCATCTTGTGCATGCGTGCGTGCTAAGTCACTTCAGTTGTGTGAATTCTTTGCGATCCTATGGACTGTGCCCACCAGGCTCCTCTGTCCATGAAGTGGGTTGGCATGCCCTCCTCCAGGGGATCTTCCAGACCCAGGGACTGAATTACTCTCTCCTGTCTCTTACATTGGCAAGCAGGATCTTTACCACCAGGGAAGCCCTGAGGCATCTTACAGGGTGGGAATTAAAGGAATACAAACTCCCTCTTTGGGCTTCCCTGGTGGTTCAGACGGGAAGAATCCGCCTGCAGTGTGAGAGACCTGGGTTCAGTCCCTGCGTTGGGAAGATCCCCCGGAGGAGGGCATGGCAACCCACTCCAGTATTCTGGCCTGGAGAATCCCTATGGACACAGGAGCCTAGCAGGCTATAAGTCCATGGGATCACAGAGTCAGACACGACTGAGCAACTAAGCACAAACTCCCTCTTTCATCTAATTTCCTATGGGAGTCTCTGGTGAGTAAACCCAAATGCAAGCCAGCAATCAGGGGAAATATTTATGTGGCTCATCTTAGGCTAGACTACATACCTATTCTCTGAAAAGGCTGGTGGCTTGTCTGTCATTTCTTCACAGTGTAGTAGTAGTGAAGTCACTCAGTCATGTCTCTTTGTGACCCCGCGGACTGTAGCCCACCAGGCTCCTCTGTCCATGGGATTCTCCAGGCAAGAATACTAATTATCTTTTCGGTGGTTAATTTCTAGGTTCATGCTTTTGTGGTCAGTAAAGATGCTTGAAATAATTTCTATACTCTTTAGTTTGTTGAGTCTTGTTTTGTGCCCTAGTATATGGTCAATCCTAGAGAATGTTTCATGTGTACTTGAAATTAATGTGCATTTTGTGGGGGGTAGTTTTTGGATGTAATGTCCTGGAAATATCAATTAAGCCTAACAGTTCTAAGGTACCATTTAGTATCTCTGTTACTTTATTGATTCTCTGTCTACAAGATCTGTCCACTGATGGGAGTGTGGTGTTGTCTCCCATTATTCTTTTTTTCTTGTCAACTTCTCCCATGCCTATTAGTATCTCTTTTATATTTAGGTGTTCCTACAATAATAATAATGCTACTTTGAAAAATTAAAATATAGGATAAAAGTACAAGAAAACAATAAAGAAGAAAATGAGCACCACAAAATAAAGCAAAAAAGACAAGAAGGGAAGCTTGTGCTTATAGTGTTCTAAAGACCTATTTTTTTCAGAGTAAAGCAGTAATGCTTATGAACTTTAAAATTTACATATTAATATTAAAAAATTATTGACCAGAGGATTTCTGCAGAAACTAATGCCTGCGGCCAGTGATTTTTTATGTGGTGAATATTGAAACATCTCTGCTCAGTAATGTTTAGGTGACAAAAGATGTATTAATATATCTCTCTAGTCAATAAATTGTTAATATATAAAGGACAAATTTTAAAAGTGCATAAGTAGACTGTGTGCCTTCCAAAAGTTGCAACAGTGGGGAAAATGAAGCTTAAGAGACTCTCAAGCCATCACAATATAAAAATAAGGGGCAAGAAGTAATAAAAGCATTTAAGCACTCAAACAAATGCTAACAGAACACATTCTTGGGTATAAGACATTTTAAGTTGCATTTAAAAATACAGCCACATGCTGTTTATAAAATACATACCTAAAGTATAAGGTTTAAAGTTATAAAAGAATATATGCATGTATTCTTATACGCATGATACATATCTGTGTCTGTAGAAGTATATGTGTATGTGTAGCAAACACAAAGGATGAAGCCGGCTACCTACAGACTTCATATTATATGGGAAAAAAATTGAACCACTATTTGGTTTCTGTTACTTGCAGCAGAATTTAATATCAGTGGATATATTAGATTTTTGTTTGTTTGTTTATGGTATCAGATAGAGGTAACTTAGGTGTCCATTATGTATATAATAGATAATAGATGAATATCATGGCATATTATATAAAGCCAAATAGTTAAATTAAATGTGCATGTTACATCATGGGTAAATTATACAAATATAGTGTTAAGTGAAAAAAAATAAGAAATACAGTGACACCTATAGGACTATTCATATCATTTAAAAATTCATGCTTACACAGAAGAATAGCAAGCATTTATTGAGGATTTACTGTGAGCCTGATGTTTTCCCAAGGGCATCATATGTTCATTAAATCCACACAATAATACTAGAAAAGTGAAGAGCAAAGAGATCAAGCATTTTTTCACAAGTTTATGTAGCTATTTAGTGAAAGACCAGGATTTCAACTGAAGCAATCTTTCTCCATATTCTTCACTCTTAATCACTATGAAACGCATATGCATGCATGAGTGCTAAGCAACTTTAGTTGCATCCGATTCTTTGTAATCCCATGGACTATAGCTTGCCAGGCTCCTTTGTCCTTGGGATTCTTCAGGCAAGAATACTGGAGTGAGTTGCCTTGCCCTTTTTCAGGGGATCTTCCTGACCCAGGGATCGAACCTGTGTCTCCTGTGGCTCCTGCATTTCAGGCAGAGTCTTTACTGCTGAGCCACTGGGGAAGATTATGTGCAAAGGGACATACATATCCAAGGACATATATTAGAAACATTATGACAATGGGGCAGGAATCAGAACAAAATGACAGAATAAGACAGTAAACTTACACAAATCAATAGTGAAAGAGTACCTTGTCCTGCGGATTATGATTAACATGGCATTCTGCATATAAGGTCAAAAAACAGAAGCAAAAAGAAAGGGAGAGGGTACAGCCCAGATTAGTGTAATTTAGAAGCTAGGAATTGAACTTGTCATCTGTCTTCTTGCTGACATATCAGCATTCAGAAACATTTCCATGATTATTTCAAATGTTCCTCTCCTTTCTCACATGTGTCTGATGTGTAACTACATCTAGAGGTTGCTTGAAATATTCTTTCCATTTTGTTGGTCACATTGCCAATATTCAATTGACAGGTAATAATAGAAATATGGTGACAAGCTCAGTGCTCTAGCCACTATATTGATCTTCTGATGTTATTTTTATGTCTCTTAAGTTTTCTTTGCAAAAAGTGTAGCTGAAAACAAGCACAAAGTTAGGACAGATATGAAATATTTTGAAATAAGTTTTACATAAGCAGAAAGAAAGGTTATAATTTTTGATAATGTCACTTACCAGTTCACTACAAATCTCATTTCCTTAGCTACCTGTTTATAAATAAATACAAAAGTGAGTAAGTGACTAGTCCCTTGTCCTAGACCCATATATGACCTTTGTCAATAATAAAGAATCAATAATGCCAGAGGCTTCCAGGTCATCACTGCAGATGGTGACTGCAGCCATGAAATTAAAAGACGCTTACTCCTTGGAAGGAAAGTTATGACCAACCTAGATAGCATATTCAAAAGCAGAGACATTACTTTGCCGACTAAGGTCCATCTAGTCAAGGCTATGGTTTTTCCAGTAGTCATGTATGGATGTGAGAGTTGGACTGTGAAGAAGGCTGACCGCTGAAGAATTGATGCATTTGAACTGTGGTGCTGGAGAAGACTCTTGAGAGTCCCTTGGACTGCAAGGAGATCCAACCAGTCCATTCTGAAGGAGATCAGCCCTGGGATTTCTTTGGAAGGAATGATGCTAAAGCTGAAACTCCAGTACTTTGGCCACCTCATGCGAAGAGTTGACTCACTGGAAAAGACTCTGATGCTGGGAGGGATTGGGGGCAGGAGGAGAAGGGGACAACAGAGGATGAGATGGCTGAATGGCATCGCTGACTCGATGGACGTGAGTCTGAGTGAACTCCGGGAGTTGGTGATGGACAGGGAGGCCTGGCGTGCTGCGATTCATGGGGTCACAAAGAGTCAGACACGACTGAGCGACTGAACTAACTAACTGTACTGAAAAGGAAGGAAGGTCTAGATTGATGATCATATCAGGACTTTGAATTGCCACAGAGTAGCACCAAGTCTTCTGGGAGATAGGAGACAATGTACACCATTCCTTGATTTGTTCAAACATATAATGTCATTCAAGGTCTTCTGAAAAGGAGACATTAAGAACATTACACATAAAAAAAAGAATATTACACATAAAATAAAATTTACTATAAAATAATTTTATATTACACATACTAAAAAATTACACATAAAAATTTTAGGGATATTGTGGGGGAAAATGGGGAGAAAATATCAGAAGAACCATCAGACAACACAAAGGTCTAACGCTTATGAAGAAGATAAGGAAGAAAGGAAGGTTGCATGGATGTGTCTTAGACTTACAGAGCAGTCCTAAGAGAGTTCAGCAAGGCCAATGGAGAGTCCTTGAGGCAAAGTCAGTCATCATTGAGCTGAGAGCAGCTTAGAGGAAAGGAGGACTTTCTACATAAGTTTCCTGGCAGATTCAGGGTTTAGTAGCGGGAACTGCTGGTCAGCCAGTCAGAAATCTGAGTGCAGTTCATTATCTGAAAGGTTGAATTTCAAACTTCCAAGACTGTTACATACTCAAAACTGTATCAACATTGTACTAGACAATAAAGGACAAGTGGATAGGTGTTATGTATGGAATTCTTCTGCCCTCCCAAAATTTATATGGTGAAGCCCCAACCCTCAATGTGATGGTATTAGGGGGTGGGGCCTTTGGGAGGTAGTTAGGTTTAGATGAGGGCATGAAGGTAGGACCCAATTATGGGATTATTACCCTTATAAGAAAAGGAAAATATTCCAGAGCTTTCTCTCTCTCCATTATGTGAGGACACAGGGAGAAGGTGGCCATCTGCAAGCCAATGGACTCTCACAAGAAACCAAAAATGCTAGCATCTTGATCTTACATGTTTCATAGTCCAGAGAAATAAATGAGAAATAAACGACTGTTATTTAAATCTCCCAGTTTAAGATATTTTGTTATAGAAGCCCAAGCAGACTATGACAGTAGGATGCAAAGGTAGGTAAGGAAAATACAAAGGTGACTATTATTATTTTTTTTTTTACTTTACAATAATAAATAAATGATAAATGGTTAAAAAAAAGAAAAAACAAAGGTGAGGAAGATGCTCTAAAGGTGCTAGTATAATAAGGAAAGCAGATATACTCAAACAATAAGAGACTGTACAAAAGTGCAAAATAGTTTTAATAACATATGCATTGTGAAAATGGAGAGAATTAATAAATTCAAGTAAGTGGATCAAGGAAAGATTCATAGAGGAAGTGACATTTGGCTTTGATCTTGGTGAAAAGTTTTTTACAGGTGAAGTACGGAAAGGTATTCCATGATGCAGGAACATCATAAGCAGATGAAAGAAGATTTGGCACAGTGTAGAACTGGCAAATGTTAAGGCAATCGTTATGGGAGCATAGGTTATATGGGGACACTAGGAGCAGATGGAAATATAGATTGGGGTTAATTATAAAGGCTGATGGGTTGTCCTGCTTAGGTGTATGTGCCTGTGCATGTGCAGGTGTGTGTGTGTGTGTGTGTGTGTGTGTGTGTGTGTGTATTTTCTTTCTAGAATGCAGTAAAGAGTCATTGAAGATATAGTTTATGAGGGCTAGTGTGGCATGATACAATCAGATTTGATTACCAGAGAGATCCTTTAGACTGTAGTGGGGGGGTGGATTTAAAAAGAATGAAACTAAAGATAGGAAAAACACTGAAGATAGAGAAAGCAGTTAGAATTGCATTGTTTCAGTTCAGGGGAAAACATGATGAATTAAGGAAATAGGAAAAAAATGGAAATAAAAAATTCAACATACATTTCAGCAGTGAAATTGACATGACCCAATAAGTAATTAGATGGAAGACAGGAGCAGAACAAATGTTATTGTTATAGAAAAGTGTACTTTTTCCCATAAGCCTCACTGTGATTGTATCTACAAAGTTATCTCTTTGCATATTAGCAGGGAAGCCTCTATAGGGATAATTGGATCCTGTTCTTGAGCCAAATATATACATGTGAATTCCTAAACTGGCATTCTGTTTTATTATTATGAGTTTGGTAGATGTTTTTCAGCCACATATAAATTGAACAATTCTGGCTAAAATACCATTGTTTTCCTAGACTGTGATATCCTTCCTCCAGCTTACTGCCCCCTTTTAAGGCTGGTGCACTGGGATGACCCAGAGAGTTGATATGGGGAGGGAGGTGGGAGGAGGGTTAAGGGTTGGGAACTCATGTACACCTGTGGTGGATTCATGTCAATGTATGGCAAAACCAATACATTATTGTAAAGTAAAATAAATAAATAATAAAATTAAAAGAAAAAAACAAACATAAATAAATAAAAATTAAAAAAAAAAAAGACCCCGCCTGCAGCAAATACCTAACATCTTTTTCAATGAAATAGAAACTGAGTAATGAAAATGTGGAACATGTTTGTGAGCCTTTGTTCTGTGTGCATGGTCAAATCTATGTACAAAAAAATTGATATCTTTTGGAAAATAGTTAGATTAGCTCTATGGCTCCTCTCAGTTTATCCTGGTGTTCCAATCACTGTATATCTAACTCGGTAATTTTGGGAGGACTGGAAAGCTTTTTGTCTTTTGTTTTGAAGACATCTCAGAATAAGAGGGATAGCCATCTAAACATGATGGTACTTTCATTCATTTGACAATTATTTTTGGTGCCTGCCATATTCCAGACACTATCACTACTAAAACTACTATTATTACTACCACTAATAACGAAATGACTGTATAAATGTAATACTAATGATCAGATTATATCTCATTCCATTTAAAATGTCTCTTAATGCTAGGATACATCAATCCCAGGTATCCCTCTCTGACTTGAAGACTAAATTAACTTCTTCTGAAACCAAGATTATTAGGCATTCTCTAGAAACCTTCAATCCCTGTAAATATTAGAGATTCATAAGCAGGTTCCAGCTCATTATAAAAATGGACTTACATAATCTGGCCTCAAACACTGAATGTATGCACATGTCCTTCTAGAGGGCCTCTCTCACCATGCCAACAATTGGATTTTTCATGCATTTGCTTTTTGTCTTACAATTTATAGACATACCAAGTTCATATTAAAATTTACTATCTCATTCAACAGATGTATACTGGATCTACTATATGCTAGGCATTATTTGAAGTGCCCAGAATATACCTCTACACAAGACACACATGTTACCTTTTCTAATGGAATTTATAAACTAGTAAGAGAGATAATAGACAAGTAAGTAGATAATTATTTGGAATGATATAACTCACAGATATAATAAAAGAGGAAAGGTGATGGAGTGTGACAAATACAAATGCTAGACTCATAGACCAACTCTTCCATAAAATACTTCATTTCCTTCTTTTTAGACATATCAAACTCATGACATGATTCATTTATTTAATTAAACAATAATTGTTAAACATCTATTTTATTGAATTATTCTGGGCTATAAGGATAGAGAAACCACGAGAAGGTCATTGCCACAGTGGAACTTATATTCAGCTGGACATGGCATTTCTTGTCATTGGTTCCATTAATACTTAGTGTGTTCAGAGTTCTTCACAAATAATGTGGTATCTATATCAGATCATTCAACTCACAGAGACATGTGGAGGAGGTGAAAACTCTGATGAAAGAAACAAATGTGATGAATCCTAAATTAATTTACATATAAGAAACCATTAGAATGCTGAATATTTCTGTTTTGTAAGTATTATATTTGTAAGCTAGGTATAGCTTTTTACTATATACAATGCAAAAGGATCACAAGAAAAATTTTCTTCCAAATTACAGTTACTATAGAACAGATTATCATTTGGAAAATGGTTTAATTAGAGAAGAAAAGTTGAACAAAAGGTTAATAATGGCATGAGGCTGTTACTTGACTGAGTATTGATTTTTTAAAAATAGTAAAGCTCTACCCAGAAGAAAAAGCATCATAAACATAAAAATAGAGCAGCTTTCTAATAAATGGCTTTTGAATTTCTTTGGGGATGGTTTAAAGTAGTATCACAGAAGTACCTATACTGAGAAATATGTCCGCTGTTGTTTTTATAAAACAGAAGTTATTCATCATTTTTTCTAGAAGCAGTGGAAGTTGAAAACACTGCACCATATCCTTGTTGCATTTCTGAGCCCTTACTACATGCAGAAGAACACTGAGGAACACAAAGATATACAACACAGCCTCTGCCAAGATTTCAGAATGGTCAACAGAAACACACAAGTCTAGGTAATGCTACAATTAGCAAGTTAACCACAAAGGTATCTGAAAAAATATATATTAACATTGAATTAAGTAAGAGTGAGAAAATAATTATTTATAATCATGCCATTTGTAAACAACTGACATTATTAGCTTTCATAATCAGCATATTCAGTGGTAAATTATGAATTGTCACATAATTTAAATTTACTGGCTTATACACAAAATTAAGTTTTATCTAAAATTGCTTCCCTTTTTAAAGGTTGTTTTCAATCATATCACTATGATTTATTAATGTGACATCAGATTGCTTATTTAATGACATTTCCATTCTAGCTTGTTATTTAAATGGCATTATGCACACATAGCCACATCAGTGTTTATAAACAATGTATGTCAGTTCTTTTAGAGAGTGCAAGCCCAAGCTGCATGACTCTCTTACATGAAGAATTTACACTTCTTTGTGTATTTCATGATCTTTATTGTTCATTAAGATGCAAGTGTTTGATAATGAGTTTAACATTAATAAGCTTGTACTTAGAGGCATCTGCTGCTGCAGCTGCTAAGTTGCTTCAGTCATGTCCGACTCTGTGCAACCTCATACATGGCCTCCTACCAGGCTCCTCTGTCCCTGGGATTGTCCAGGCAATAACACTGGAGTGAGTTGCCATTTCCTTCTCTAATAGAGGTATCTAAGATGTTGCTAATATTTTGACTGACTCTTCATTCACCATTATCCTGGCCTGTTAATCTGCACACCATTTTAATTTGTGATACTCTACAGTCATTAGAACATTAACGTGAGTTGTTTATTAATGTTGCTAAGAATTATGAAGTGCTTGGGTTTTTATCATGCTTAAAATATAAAAGTTAGCCTGCCACAATTTCATATATGTCAGCAGAAGACATAAGATTCCTGGGTCAGAAACAAAGGACTTATTATAAACTGAAGGGCAGGAAGAACGAGCTTCATACTTCTTTAGTTCCTCCTTCCCATCCCCACAAGTCCCATGGGGATGATACACAATGGGCCAGATGGATGGTGTCCAGACAGAAGGTCTGGGTTCCAACTGAGGAACACTGTGCTTAAACAATCTTATCAAAGTGCTGCTAATATTTGCCCCAGATAACAAACAACATTATTTTCATTACCCTGCTAAGAAAGCATACCTGTTCTCTGCCCTAGAGAGAGACACTGTCTTTATCTTCAAGGCAGATTGCTACACAGACATCCTTGAGAAGAGTCTGGAACAAAGTTGTTAATGTTGCTCGATCAAACGACTTAGTAAATGAGAGACCCATGGAGACATATCTCCCACTATTTGACTGTGGATTGTACTAATGTATCTACATACCTACATTTAAGTCAACAATTAACCTTGTAAACTGCTTGATAAGAGACTGCCAGTCCTCTGAGAGTCTCTGCGGCCTGCTCATCTAAAGGTAAATGAGCACAGGACATGCATTCATTTACCATTACATTTCTGAATAGGGTTTCCCGGGTATGTATGTCAGGTAAAAACTTAAATGGATTCAGTAGAGATGCACAAATAGATGTAGCCATGTATACTACCTTCATTCATATAATGTAAACTTAGAATGACTGAAATTCATGTCTAGACATTCTTCAAATTCCATTTCCTTTGCTAATAGTGGGAGAGTGACTATACTATTTAAGGAATGTGATAGCATACACATGCAATGCTTATACTTGTGCCATATTTGTTACTAAAGCATTCCATTTCAGGAGAGAAGAACTATACATATGTACATTGAAAAGATTTTTCAGCTATATTGTCTAAAGGTTTAACTGTCAACACTCTTGCCTGGAGAATCCCATGGACAGAGGAGCCTGGTGGGCTATAGTCCATGGGGTCACGAAGAGTTGGACAGGACTGAGCGACTTGACTTTCACTTTTCACTTTCATGCACTGGAGAAGGAAATGGCAACTCACTCCAGTGTTGTTGCCTGGAGAATCCTGAGTACAGGGGAGCCTGGTTGGCTGCCATTTATGGGGTCGCACAGAGTTGGACACGACTGAAGTGACTTAGCAGCAGCACCAGGGATATTTGCTAAGAATTTTGAAAGGGAGAAGCTAATCAACTAACTGACCACACATGTTCACCATCAAAAGTTTACTAATGGTCTTTTCTTGACTAAGGCTTTGATATTTGTGTCAATAGATAACATTGACTCTTGGAATTGTAATAGTTCAAAAGTGACTATAATTGGTGATGGATGAACATGTACTAACACATCGGCAATGTGTTTGAGAGCCTAATCAGCAAGAGGCCTTAGCAATTCAATTTTTATGTTAATAGCAGCTACCCAAAAGTTACAACCTGGGAAAATCTTCCCAAAGCAGATGGGCAAATTCACTCAGATTCCTGTGAACCATTAGACAATAAAAACAATCTGGAGTCAAAGAAAATACACCATGGTTATAATTTAGAATGGGGATACTTCAGATAGAAGAGAGACTGCATTTTTTGAAAAGAATACAACATGGATATAAATGAGCTGTACCAAATATTGCCTCTAATAGGTTCTCAGGTATCCACATGAGGCCAATTTTGTTCTTGAATATGTACAATATTTCACGACCAAAGTCACTGGTTCCTGAGCAGGAACAATTATGAGCCCTAAGACTTGTGAAATTTTTGGAAGCATGTAGAAAACATAGATTGTGTGTGTATGTGTTTGTATTTTTAGTAATTGATGAATTCATGGAGTGAGATAAATTTGAAAGTGCTTTGGAAAGTGAACTTTTTATGAAATTACAAGCATTTTATACATACATATGTATATTTTGATTTTAATATTACATTTTAAAATGAAACAATGATAAAAAGTTCAAATTTTTTTGTAAGGCAGGTGAGATACAAGCTGATATATTAATATGTGAATAAAATATCTTTGGCATCATGGATTGTACAACCTCCGTCCTTATTTCATACAGTTTAAAAAATGTTCAAACATTCTTAGTGTGGCACATGACAACTCACAAGGTGACTTTGACTTATTTTCAGTCTCCTGCTACTTCTTCACATGCATACCAAGCATTCATTTACTGAAAACAGCACATTTTTGCATAGCTCCATGAATTTGCACATTATTTTCATGAATCTCCTATTTTCTCTTCTCATCTGCTGAAGGCTGCTTCATTCTTCAAGGCTGACCACAAATATCTCCTTTTTCATAAAGACATCTTTGGCACAAATCCTGTCCCCATTCTTCTCTTCTAGTTCCAATCTAATTTCTCAAAAAAATTAAAAAAAAATTTACATGCATTTCTCATAACACTTGTTACATTGCTTGTTTTTTTTTTTTTTCCAGAGTAACTTGTTTTTCTCACTTGCCTGTAAAATTCTCAGGGGTGAGGAGGTGTTTTAGTCTTTGTTGTGACCCCTAACACATATGTTGAAGGCTCAATTAACACTGAGTAGAGAAGACTATACTGTTCATACTGTTCATGGGGTTCTCAAGGCAAGAATACTGAAGTGGCTTGCCATTCCCTTCTCCAGTGGACCACATTCTGTCAGACCTCTCCACCATGATCCGCATGCCCTGGTTTGCCCTGCGGGCATGGCTTAGTTTCATTGAGTTAGATAAGGCTGTGGTCCTAGTGTGATTAGATTGACTAGTTTTCTGTGAGTATGGTTTCAGTGTGTCTGCCCTCTGTTGCCCTCTTGCAACACCTACCATCTTACTTGGGTTTCTCTTACCTTGGGCATGGGGTATCTCTTCACGGCTGGCCAGCAAAGCGCAGCCACTGCTCCTTACCTTGGACTTGGGATATCTCCTCACCGCCAACATTCCGAACCTTCAACGTGGGATGGCTCCTATAGGCTATCCTGTTCCCATGCAGCCACCACTCCTTGGACGTGGGGTTGCTCCTCCCGGCTGCTGCCCCTGCCCTCAGGCACCACCCCTGGTCTTGGACATGGGGTAGCTCCTCTCGGCTGTCATCTCTGACCTCGGACGAAGGGTAGCTCCTCTCAACTGTCACCCTTGACCTCACGCAGTGTATCTCCTCTCGGCCGTTCCTGCACCATTGCAGCCTGGCACTGTAGGCTGCTGCTCTTGACCTCAGACGTGGGGTAGCTCCTCTTGGCCATGCTTAGTGCGACGGCCACAGCCACCTGCAAAATGATAGGATATTGAAAGCAGAACTCCCCAGGTCAGTAGGTGCCCAGTATACTACTGGAGATAAGTGGAGAAATAACTCCAGAAAGAATGAAGGGATGGAGCCAAAGCAAAAACAATACCCAGCTGTGGATGTGACTGGTGATAGAAGCAAGGTCTGATGCTATAAAGAGCAATATTGCATAGGAACCTGAATGTCAGGTCCATGAATCAAGGCAAATTGGAAGTGGCCAAACAAGAGATAGCAAGAGTGAATGTCGACATTCTAGGAATCAGCTAACTAAAATGGACTGGAATAGGTGAATTTAACTCAGATGACCATTATATCTACTACTGCAGGCAGGAATCCCTCAGAAGAAATGGAGTAGCCATCATGGTCAACAAAAGAGTCCAAAATGCAGTATTTGGATTCAGTCTCAAAAACGACACAATGATCTTTGTTCGTCTCCAAGGCAAATCATTCAATATCACAGTTATCCAAGTCTATGACCCAACCATTAACACTGAAGAAGCTGAGGCTGAACGGTTCTATGAAGACCTACAAAACCTTTTAGAACTAACACCCAGAAAAGATGTCCTTTTCATTATAGGGGACTGGAATTCTAAAGTAGGAAGTCAAGAAACACCTGGAGTAATAGGCAAATTTGGCCTTGGAATGAAAAATGAAGCAGAGCAAAGACTAACAGAGTTTTGCCAAGAGAACACACTGGTCATAGCAAACACCCTCTTCCAACAACACAAGAAAAGACTCTACACATGTACATCACCAGATAGTCAACACTGAAATCATATTGATTATATTCTTTGCAGCCAAAGATGGTGAAGCTCTATACAGTCAACAAAAACAAGACCAGGAGCTGACTATGGCTCAGATCATGAACTCCTTATTACCAAACTCAGACTTAAATTGAAGAAAGTAGGGAAAACAGCTAGGCAATTCAGGTATGACCTAAATCAAATCCCTTATGATTATACAGTGGAAGTGAGAAATAGATTTAAGGGCCTAGATCTGATAGATAGCGTGCCTGATGAACTATGGAATGAGGTTCGTGACATTGTACAGGAGACAGGGATCAAGCCCATCCCCATGGAAAAGAAAGGCAAAAAAGCAAAATGACTGTCTGGGGAGGCCTTACAAATAGCTGTGAAAAGAAGAGAGGTGAAAATAAAGGAGAAAAGGAAAGATATAAGAATCTGAATGCAGAGTTCCAAAGAATAGCAAGAAGAGATAAGAAAGCCTTCTTCAGCGATCAGTGAAAAGAAATAGAGAAAAAGAACAGAATGGGAAAGACTAGAGATCTCTTCAAGAAAATTAGAGATACAAAGGGAACATTTCATGCAAAGATGGGCTTGATAAAGGACAAAAACAGAATGGACCTAACAGAAGCAGAAGATATTAAGAAGAGGTGGCAAGAATACACAGAAGAATTGTACAAAAAAGGTCTTAAAGACCCAGATAACTACAATGGTGTGATCACTCATCAAGAACCAGACATCCAGGAATGTGAAGTAAAGTGGATCTTAGAAAGCGTGACTGCGAACAAAGCTAGTGGAGATGATGGAATTCCAGTAGAGTTATTTCAAATCCTGAAAGATGATGCTGTGAAAATGCTGCACTCAATATGCCAGCAAATTTGGAGAACTCAGCAGTGGCCACAGGACTGGAAAAGGTCCATTTTCATTCCAATCCCAAAAAAGGCAATGCCAAAGAATGCTCAAACTACCGCACAATTGCACTCATCTCACATGCTAGTAAAGTAATGCTCAAAATTCTCCAAGCCAGGCTTCAGCAATACATCAACCGTGAATTTCCTGATATTCAAGCTGGTTTTAGAAAACGCAGAGGAACCAGAGATCAAATTACCAACATCTGCTGAATCATGGAAAAAGCAAGATAATTCCAGAAAAACATTTATTTCTGCTTTATTGACTATGCCAAAACCTTTGACTGAGTGGATCACAATAAACTGTGTAAAATTCTGAGAGAGATGGGAATACCAGACCACCTGACTTACCTCTTGAGAAATCTGTATGCAGGTCAGGAAGCAACAGTTAGAACTGGATATGAAACAACAGACTGGTTCCAAATAGGAAAAGGAGTACGTCAAGGCTGTATATTGTCACCCTGCTTATTTAACTTATATGCAGAGTACATCATGAGAAACGCTGGACTGGAAGAAACACAAGCTGGAATCAAGATTGCTGGGTTGAAATATCAATAACCTCAGATATGCTGATGACACCACCCTTATGGCAGAAACTGAAGAGGAACTAAAAAGCCTCTTGATGAAAGTGAAAGAGGAGGGTGAAAAAGTTGACTTAAAGCTCAACATTCAGAAAATGAAGATCATGCCATCCAGTCCCATCACTTCATGGGAAATAGATGGGGAAACAGTGGAAACAGTGTCAGACTTCATTATTCAGGGTTCCAAAATCACTGCAGATGGTGACTGCAGCCATGAAATTAAAAGATGCTTACTCCTTGGAAGAAAGGTTATGACCAACCTAGATAGCATTTTCAAAAGCAGAGACATTACTTTGCTGACTATGCTCTGACTTGTCAAGGCTATTGTTTTTTCAGTAGTCACATATGGATGTGAGAGTTGGACTGTGAAGAAAGCTAAGCACCAAAGAATTGATGCGTTTGAACTGTGGTGTTGGAGAAGACTTTTGAGAGTCCCTTGGACTGCAAGGAGATCCAATCAGTCCATTCTGAAGGAGATATGCTCTGGAATTACTTTGGAAGGAATGATGCTAAAGCTGAAACTCCAGTACTTTGGCCACCTCATGTGAAGAGTTGACTCACTGGAAAAGACTCTGATGGTGGGAAGGATTGAGGGCAGGAAGAGAAGGGGACGACAAAGGATGAGATGGCTGGATGGCATCACTGACTCGATAAACGTGAATCTGAGTGAACTCCGGGAGTTGTTGATGGACAGGGAGGCCTGGTGTGCTGTGATTCATGGGGTCGCAAAGAATCAGACACGACTGAGTGACTGAACTGAACTGAGAGAAGACTATACATTTCTTGTTCCCTGTCTTACCTGACCTTTGACCAATCCGTAAACACTCCTCTTTGGGCTTCTATACTAGCACTCATTTCTTCACCTCCCTTGAAAATATTTCCCAGTCTCTTTGGTACTCCTTGGTAGGTTAACCCTTAAATATCATCATTCTCAAGGCTCTGGCTCTTCACTATGCTTTTCTTAATGTTTAAGATTCCTGCGTAGTCCCTGTCCTCTCACGATTTTCTTACCACCCACATACGTGAATCCCAAAGAAATCTCTAGCTGAGACTTGTCTCTCCTCTGCAGGCAACCATATAGAACTGCAGTGGTGGACCAAAGCAGGAGGAGTGGGGCAGGCGATGGGAAGGATCAGCTCCAGTAAAAGAGAGTACTTTGTTTCTGGAATTGCTTGATATAAAAAATATACACAATGGAGTATTACTTAGCCATCAAAAAGAATACATTTGAATGAGTTCTGATGAGATGGATGAAACTGGAACCGATTATACAGAGTGAAGTAAGCCAGAAAGAAAAACACCAATACAGTATCAGTTTAGTTCAGTTCAGTCGCTAAGTCGTGTCCAACTCTTTGCGACCTCATGAATCACAGCATGCCAGGCCTCCCTGTCATCATCATCTCCCGGAGTTCACTCAGACTCACGTCCATCGAGTCAGTGATGCCATCCAGCCATCTCATCCTCGGTCGTCCCCTTCTGCTCCTGCCCCCAATCCTTCTTAGCATCAGAGTCTTTTGCAGTGAGTCCTTTCTTCGCATGAGGTGGCCAAAGTACTGGAGCCTCAGCTTTAGCATCATTCCTTTCAAAGAAATCCCAGGGCTGATCTCCTTCAGAATGGACTGGTTGGATCTCCCTGCAGTCCAAGGGACTCTCAAGAGTCTTCTCAAACACCACAGTTCAAAAGCATCAATCCTTTGGCACTCAGCCTTCTTCACAGTCCAACTCTCACATCCATACATTACCACAGGAAAAACCACAGCCTTGACTAGACGGACATTTGTAGGCAAAGTAATCTCTGCTTTTGAATATGCTATCTAGGTTGGTCATAACTTTTCTTCCAAGGAGTAAGCGTCTTTTAATTTCATGGCTGCAGTCACCATCTGCAGTGATTTTGGAACCCTGAATAATGAAGTCTGACACTGTTTCCACTGTTTCCCCATCTATTTCCCATGAAGTGATGGGACTGGATGGCATGATCTTCATTTTCTGAATGTTGAGCTTTAAGTCAACTTTTTCACCCTCCTCTTTCACTTTCATCAAGAGGCTTTTTAGTTCCTCTTCAGTTTCTGCCATAAGGGTGGTGTCATCTGCATATCTGAGGTTATTGATATTTCACCCAGCAATCTTGATTCCAGCTTGTGTTTCTTCCAGTCCAGCGTTTCTCATGATGNGGATGACAGAGGATGAGATGGTTGGATGGCATCACCGACTCCAGGGACATGAATTTGAACAAGCTCTGGGTGTTGGTGATGGACAGGGAGGCCTGGCGTGCTGCAGTCCATGGTTTTGCAAAGAGTCAGACATGACTGAGCGACTGCACTGAACTGATACACACACACACACACACACCTGTCTCTTATACACATCTAGATGTGTATAAGAGACAGGAGTTAGACAAGGCTGTAGTCCTAGTGTGATTAGATTGACTAGTTTTCTGTGAGTATGGTTTCAGTGTGTCTGCCCTCTGATGCCCTCTTGCAACACCTACCACCTTACTTTGGTTTCTCTTACCTTGGGCGTGGGGTATCTCTTCATGGCTGCTCCAGCAAAGCACAGCCGCTGCTCTTTACCTTGGACGAGGGGTATCTCCTTACTGCTGCCGTTCCTGACCTTCAACGTGGGATAGCTCCTCTAGCCCAATATAGTATGCTGCTGCTAAGTTGCTTAAGTCGTGTCTAACTCTGTGCAACCCCGTGGACTGCAGCCTACCAGGCTCCTCTGTCCATGGGATTTTCCAGGCACGAGTACTGGAGTGGGTTGCCAGTGCCTTCTCCTCCAATACGGTATAATGACACACATATATATATATGGAATTTAGAAAGATGGTAAAGATAACTCTGTATGTGAGACAGCAAAAGAGACACAAATGTACAGAACAGACTTTTGACTCTGTGGGAGAGCGAGAGGGCGGGATGATTTGGGAGAATCGCATTGAAACATGTATAATATCATAAAAGAAATGAATCGCCAGTCTAGGTTCAATGCAGGATACAGGATGCTTGGGTTTGGTGCACTGGGATAACCCAGAGGGATGGTATGGGGTGGGAGGTGGGAGGGGGGTTCAGGAGTGAGAACTTATGTACACCCGTGGCAGATTCATGTTGATGTATGACAAAACCAATACAGTATTGTAAAAAAAAAAAAAAAAAAAAAAAAAGAATTAAAAAATAAATATAAATAAATAAAATAAATAAAAAATAATATAAAAAATAAAAAGCAAGTCCATTTTAGTCAATTTTATTATTCTTTACAAATTCCCTAGAGACCACTCGTAGGACAGCTCTCAAGGTCCCACTTTTGATATATGCACTTGTCTATTGAAACCTTTTGGTTAATTGTTTCCTTGTTAACTCACAATTATAATGTCTTCAACTGGTCACAACAATGTCCCAAACCTATTCTTTCTCATGTGTTCTTGATTTTTGTAATCATACCAATGTCCACCAGCCTCCCAATACAAAAATACAGAACTGACTACAGATCTTTACCTTACTTTACTTCCTCTCCCTACATCCTGACAGTTACAAACCCTCGCTGATTCTACCTCAAAAATAAATTATCTACTCATCTACTTCTCTCCATTCTGACTCTTTCCTAGTCCAGGATATTGTGGTCTCTTACTGATGATTAAGTCTCCTCTCTTCTCTCCTATCTTCACTTTTGATCCCTCCAATCCATTCATCTTTACCACACTTTAGCCATTGTGATGTCTTAAACATAAACAACTGACACTGTAACTTCACTGCTTTGTTGTTATTCAGTTGCTCAGTTGTGTCTGACTCTTTGGAACCTCATGAATTGCAGCACGCCAAGCTTCCCTGTTCTTCACTGTTTCCCAGAGCTTGCTCAAACTCATGTCCATTGAGTCAGTGACGCTATCCAAACATCTCATCCTTTGTCATCTCCTTCTCTGCTTAATTTCACTGGTTAGTATGCTATAATGTCTTCTCGTTGGCCTCAGGGTTAAATACAAAAGCATAAGACCCTGTATGATCTGTCCAGGACATCCCATACTACCCTTTCAGCTTCTTTCTTTCTTTACTAGCATAGCCCCTTCAGGTGGGCAGGATTCTTTCTTAGTCACCTCTGAATCCTCAGTGCCCAGAAAAACATTTAGCATATAGGAGGCACTTGATAAATACTTTCCAAATGAATTAGTTTTTATGATCTTACCTTTCACTTCTTTCTGTTGGATTTAACCATATGAATATCTTCATTCCATCTGCTGTAGACCTAAATTTAGTTACCCTAAAGGCTTATGGTTTTTCCTACCTTAGAGTATTGACAAATCTACCTACAGTCCTAAGCAGCCTCCATGCTTTTCCAGTTCTTACTTACCCTGTAGGTCTCACTTAAATATCACTTCAAGTTTTCATGACTTCTCAGTCTAGATTAGGTCTTCTTATTGTATTTTTTTTTTACTTCCTTACAGTTTTCCTTATGTGACATACTGTTATCTGTTTACTACCTGAAGGAAGCACTATAAAGACAGGCCTCTTGCTGATTTTATTTATCACTTTATCTCCAGTAACCTGAAAGTATTCAGTATATGCTCAATAACTCTTGACTGAATGAATAACTTAATGAAGGGATATAGGTAGTATAGGGAGACAGAGACCAGGGTTGGATATGTGTGCCCCATTGATTTTAAGTATGTGAAATATGTTTCATATTGAAGACAAAGGAGAAGTATAGAAAAGGAATTTAAAAGGCAATAGAGGGGATAAACAGTAGAATAAGGTCCTTGAGAAGGGGGGATGTGATTCAGAGAGATTAAACAGCTATAGGCCTGTATAGCCAGCTACAGACTGGACATTTCCACTTGGATGGCCCAGAAGGTTCTAAAGCTCAACACATCTAAAATGAAGTTTATCTCTTTCCCTTTCCAAGCTGGAACACCAAAGCGACAAGTAAAAGATCTACCCTTCCTCTAGTATAACTTATCTCAGTGAATAGCAGTACCACCCATCCATTTGCCAAGTCAGAAGCCCGAGTCCCACATAACTCCTTGCTATTCCTTAGTTCCCACATCCAATGCATCAGCAAAGCCTTTTAGGTGCCTCTTCCATCAAACTTTGTTCTCAGTAAGGAAAAGAATCATGTTGGTCTTTTCATTACTGGGTCCACAGAACATTGGAAATGCTTAGTATAAGGTAAGCATTGTATAAATATTTGTTAAATGAATGAATAAAAATATACCTAAATTAAGTAAGGAGGAGATAATTAGAGGAGGTAAAACACAGCTAGCTTCTACAAATAACAAGGTGTAACATAGCCTACAGTTAAATCAGTAAATAGTATCAACAAAACTGGGTCTTTGCATACTCAGTCTGGTCATCCGAATGGTCAGTGTATATTGATTGCATTGATATATTACAAAACCCCCAAATATTTCTGTATAAACCATGTTATTACAGATCCAATGATACCATTTAGATGTGGCCCTCCTTGTTGCCAACTTAATCCATTTATATTTAATCTAAATCCAACTATAGGATTACTCAGAGAAGGCAATGGCACCCCACTCCAGTACTCTTGCCTGGAAAATCCCATGGACGGAGGAGCCTGGTGGGCCGCAGTCCATGGGGTCGCTAAGAGTCGGACACAACTGAGCGACTTTACTTTCACTTTTCACTTTCATGCATCGGAAAAGGAAATGGCAACCTACTCCAGTGTTCTTGTCTGGAGAATCCCAGGGACGAGGGAGCTTCATGGGCTGCCGTCTAAGGGGTCACACAGAGTCGGACATGACTGAAGTGACTTAGCAGTAGCGTGGGATTACTGACATCATGAGCTTTGTTTATTGAATTTAGTCACATTGAACAGGGAAATGTGTTTCGTGTTATCTTTCTATGCAAGTAGGTCTCATGTTACTAAATATCAATACTAGCTTACCTCTGTGACTAGGTCAGCTCACCTCTCTGCAGGCTCAATTTCTTCTTCCCAAAACTGGAAATGAATACAATAAAAACAACCTCCATAACAATATTCTGCTTGGACCACTCGGACAATTATTGAAAATATATGCTAAAGCATGTATTAGCCTAAACTAATATGAATTATCTTCACATGGAAAAAGCATACTATATTAAAAGCAGATACTCCTATTTCTAACATTCTACCCAGAGAAATACATTACTTTTCCTTGGTGGTTTAGTAGCAATATAGAGGTCAATTCAAGGTTCCACCATACCATGGGTGTATTCTTACATTTTGTTTGAAGAAATATAATTTTTTTTTTCATACATTTTTCTTAATAATAAAAAGTCTATAAAACTTAGAAATATTGCCAGCTTTAAAGTTTCTTTTTTCCCTTCTGCGTCTAATAGGTGAATGTCAATAGGCTTAATTTTTTTTAAAGAGAAAGTGCCTAAGACTTGAACTTCTAGTAGTTTGATTTCTAGGGTACATTTCAGTACACTTTCCATAGGATTTGAACCGGTTCAATTTCTCCTCCTTCAAAAGGCTGCACATGGAACCACTCAGTTCTCTTAAAAAGGCATGTGTGGCAAAATCAATACAATATTGTAAAGTAATTAACCTCCAATTAAAATAAATAAATCTATATATTTTTAGAAAAGTCATTTGTGTTCATATACTACTAGAATGAGGAGACTACCCTCCCACACACCTAACCCCAGTCTTGTTCCCAGGAGCTCTAGGTTTTCAAAAGTATTATTACACTATTCAAGACATACTCACCAAACCATTATCAATCTTTGCAGGCTTTGTTTCTGACAGTCATCTTCCAAACTCAATTCACCATATGTTGACTTATCATTTTATAGATGCAAAGGACTTTCTGAAGCCTTGCACAGGGTCAAGGCCTCAAGAAGTTGAAACTCTAGTATCATTCATGAAAGCTCTAAGTTATTCTCTCAATTGTGAGATTAGGATAATGGCCACAACTTCAATTAGTAGCTAAGAGAAGTAATGATACCACATTGATTCCATGGGATAACTGAGGAATCAATGAGCTAATTCATGTAAACTTCTTGGAACAGCATCTGGCATGTTGTCAGTTCTAAATGTGAGCCAGTGATTATCTATCATCCTATTTTACAGAGAGGAATCTGAGAATCTTACAGCTTAAGGATCTTCCTCTGAGTAACATAGCTTTTAAGCAGCAGATTTAGGATATCAACTCCGATCTATCATACTCAAAACCTGTGTTATCCTTATTATCACACAACTCTGCACCCTGACCAATTGGGACATTTCTTTTTTTTTTTTTAATTTTAATTTTATTTTATTTTACTTTACAATACTGTATTGGTTTTGCCATACATTGACATGAATGTGCCATGGGTGTATACGAGCTCCCAATCCTGAAACCCCCTCCCACCTCCCACCTCCCACCGCATATCATCTTTCTGGATCATCCCCGTGCACCAGCCCCAAGCATCCTGCATCCTGCATTGAACATAGACTGGCGCTTCATTTCTTACATGATAGTATACATGTTTCAATGCTATTCTCCCAAATTATCCCACCCTAACCCTCTCCCTCAGAGTCCAAAAGTCTGTTCTATACATCTGTGTCTCTTTTGCTGTCTCGCATACAGGGTCATCATTACCATCTTTCTAAATTCCATATATATATATGTCAGTATACTGTATTGGCGTTTTTCTTTCTGGCTTACTTCACTCTGTATAATCGGCTCCAGTTTCATCCATCTCATTAGAACTGATTCAAATGTATTCTTTTTAATGACTGAGTAATACTCCATTGTGTATATGTACCACAGCTTTCTTAATTCATCTGCTGATGGACATCTAGGTTGTTTCCATGTCCTGGCTATTATAAACAGTGCTGCAATGAACATTGGGGTACATGTGTCTCTTTCTGGTTTCCTCGGTGTGTATGCCCAGCAATGGGATTGCTGGGTCATAAGGCAGTTCTATTTTGCAATTTTTTAAGGAATCTCCACAATATTCTCCATAGTGGCTGTACTAGATTGCATTCCCACCAACAGTGTAAGAGGGTTCCCTTTTCTCCACACCGTCTCCAGCATTTATTGCTTGTAGACTTTTGGATCGCAGCCATTCTGACTGGTGTGAAATGGTTCCTCATTGTGGTCTTGATTTGCATTTCTCTGATAGTGATGTTGAGCATCTTTTCATGTGTTTGTTAGCCATCTGTATGTCTTCTTTGGAGTTTAGTTCTTTGGCCCATTTTTTGATTGGGTCGTTAATTTTTCTGGAGTTGAGCTGCATAAGTTGCTTGTATATTTTTGAGATTAGTTGTTTGTCAGTTGCTTCATTTGCTATTGATTTCTCCCATTCAGAAGGCTGTCTTTTCACCTTGTTTATAGTTTCCTTTGTTGTGCAGAAGATTTTCATTTTAATTAGATCCCATTTGTTTATTTTTGCTTTTATTTACAGTATTCTGGCAGGTGGATCATAGAGGATCCTGCTGTGGTTTATGTCAGAGTGTTTTGCCTATGTTCTCCTCTAGGAGTTTTATAGTTTCTGGTCTTAAGTTTAGATCTTTAATCAATTTTGAGTTTATTTTTGTGGGGGACATTTCTTAAAGATCATTTTAGTAAAGATTAATTGAAGGAAATTTGACCTATACTGTTACATCCATAAATCTTTAGTAAGGAAGATTGTACTCACACTAGATCATTTACTTTTCACGACATCCTGATGCTTTAGGAATTCTTATTGTGCCCTTTGCACAAATGAGACAACTGAGGCACACAGAAGTTAAATATTTTGCCCGAGGTCTCATAGCCAGTAAGTGATGAAGCTGGGGTGCCAACTCATTTGTGTCTACTTCTGAGAACCACATTTTGGACTGAAGATTCTATGGCCTTTGACTATAACTCGAGGGGATAGTTGTATCTTGTGCTGCTCTCAAGAAAGGAAGAACTGGTGTGTGCTCCCAGTAACAAGATAGCCCATCCTTCCTTGGCTCTTTACATTTTTACACTGTGCTCTCACACATTCTAGTTGTAATCCTGTGTGTGTGTGTGTATGTGTGTGTGTGTGTGTGTATACACATACTATATATATGTGTATGTGTGTATATATACATATACTATACATGTGTATATATGTATACATATTTGTGCATATAGACACATATACACATATTATATACTTACATATATATGTATATATACACATATACACACAAGATATGAGTTGGAAAAATCTTAGAGTGCATTCTATTATGAATGATTCTACTCATTTATATCTATATGCTCTACTAGGTTTCTTTTAAAATATATATATATTTTTTTCTTTCTGCTTTCCTTCTTTGTTTTTTTTTTTTCCTTTCTACAAATACTCATCAAACCTTCTTAAAACATTTACTAAGACCCAAGAACATTAAACAGTCATTCTGCCTGAGTGCTTTATGCCTCTAAACCTCCAAGTTTGACAGCAGAAGTCTACTACCACGTTTCATGGTGATGTTATATTATATTTACATGGACAGTGAAAGGCTCTTTGTGCTGCTCAACACATCCAAGAAGGACTGATCAGTGTGCCACCCTGTGTTGATGGGTTAAGTAATCCCCATCACTATAGTTTTGTTGTTGTTGTTGTTAAATTGAAGTTTAGTTAGTTGATTTACAATATTGTGTTAATTTTCAGTGTACAGCGAAGTGATTCAGTTCAGTTCAGTCCCTCAGTCGTGTCCGACTCTTTGCAACTCCATGAATCGCAGCATGCAAGGACTCCCTGTCCATTACCATCTCCTGGAGTTCACTCAAACACACGTCCATCGAGTTGGTGATGCCATCCAATCATCTCATCCTCTGTCGTCCCCTTTTCCTCCTTCCCCCAATCCTTCCCAGCATCAGAGTCTTTTCCAGTGTGTCAACTCTTCTCCATAATCTTGATTTGAGAAAGCCAAATTTCTGGAGCCCTCATGTGAAAATTGTATGTTCCTGTTCTTTGAAAATGGTGTGTGGCTGCTGGAGTTAATTACCTAAAGAGGTTTGCACTGAATCCATGTAGCTGTGTCATGCTTCTCTTCTAAACTAGAACAATATAATTGTAACACATAAAAATAAGTCTTTGTATTTACTCTAATAAGTTTGCTTCTCAGTTTTACTAGTGACATGAAAAAACTAATGGCAGGGTCGATATAATGTCTCTACGGTAATTATCACGCCACTTCTCCTCTCTTCCTATATTCTTCTCATGTTACATTTTAATGTGTTTCTGCTCAAGTCAATTCAATTTTATCAGTAGGCAAAAGGCATGAAACAGGGCTGATTTGCTCTGGATCTACTTACAAGTAAACGGTAAAACTCAATTTTCAAGTTTGTTTTTCAATCAGATACACATGAGAAGAACAGTAACTGAATTGGGGAATACCATTATTTAGAGGTTTAATCTGATGTAAATACAAAATATGAAAGGGTGAGGCATATTTTCATTTGTGAAATAGCTGTGTTTCCTTCTTTCTTCCCCATTACAAAAGGATTTTAGGTTTCTAATGCATAATATGATAACCTACAAATGATCACAGAATGATAAAATGTGAAAAGACCCAAGAGATCCTCCAGTGCAGTGGTTTTTTAAACTAGGGCATGCATGCATGTGTATAGATGTCCATGAAGACTTTTTAAGGGATGCTTGGATGTCGTTAGTTCTAAGAGAAAGTGTTTTCAGTTCCCTAACTTCTACATGTTATCTTTTGGAAACTGATCTGCCTGGAAGCACCTTGAGTGCAGGCTCCAAGCAGGTCATCCAGCCTTTTGGCTTATCTCTCAACATAATCCTCTTGCTTCCCCTTTACAAAAGCATGTTAGTGTTCTCAACTTGTCCCTAACACAGCAGCACCAGGTATTTCCCTGGGAGAGAAACCCCCAAGGCACCAGACATGGGCTCAACTTAAAACACTGTTTTAATTGTTGACGACATGAATCAAACTATTACTTGGTGACACATTCCTTGCCATTCATGTGGCTTCCAGTTCTTTCCTTCAAGCACATGGAAGGAAAACCTAAACTAGTTAACAGCTGATAAATGTTTGCCGTATCAGTTCAAATGAATGTGAAACATTACTAAAATGAAACTAGTTTTATTCATCTCATAATGTTCACAAATAAGTTTCCAGACTGAACATATATGCAAACCCATACATGGAACAAAAGGTTCTCCATGAATGAACTTCATTCAAGCACAAAGTAATATTTGTCAAGGGGCAAAAAAAAAAAAAAAAAAAAAAACACAAAACTTTACTGCAAAAATTATTCTTGTCCAATGCATTTAAGAAATAGATGTCTAAGAAATTAACTTTATGTTCTTAATACTCCAATGTGTAATGTATTTTATTTTGATAAATTGGATACTACTAAATAAGTGTAATGATAACTCAATCCTGAACTTTTTTAATCTGTAGAAATGTATGGTCACAGGAAATGTTTAAGTTAACATTTTTATGTATATACATATTTTTGTGCCCAAGAGATACCATGATTCATAAAATATTTAAACATAAAATATATTACACTAGTATAAAATACTGTGGAAATGGCTATATGAGTGACAAGACAAAAAGGAACAAGGTTAAATTTCTGACAATTATAATACAGACTTTTCAAGTCCATTTTAATGAATAATGGTATGTATCTAATTGTTTAATAGATACTACTAGATGAACGTAAAAGAATGAAGTATTTTTATTTTAAAAATCATATTTTAAAATTTAATATTTGTAATATGCTCTAAAGTACACTCTTGTGATCATTTAAACATATAGTGAAAGTGTTTAGCTTTCAATTTATAACTTTGAGGGAGTATAGTGAAAGTTTTTTTATAGTCTAAGAAAGCAAAAATGTTTGAAGACTGTTCCAACACAGTGAAAGTCGCTCAGTCATGTCTGACTCTTTGAGACCCCATGGACTATACAGTCCATGGAATTTTCAAGACCAGAATACTGAAGTGAGTGGCATATCCCTTCTCCTGTGGATCTTCCCAACCCAGGAATCAAACCAGGATCTCCTGCATTGTAGGCGGATTCTTTACCAGCTGAATTACCAGAGAAGCCTTTTTTATAGTCTAAGAAAGCCAAAACTGTTTGAATACTGTTCCAATACAACAACTGTTAAATAATTCTTATACTGGAAATCTTCCTTCTAGTGAAATCTTGCAAAGTATCTTAATATATACAACAGATGTGCTTAGAACAGCCGTGTTCGTCCCACCCCAACCCTAACCCCAGTGGCAGTTCCTCCCTGAAGTATCTTCTCTGTGCCTCCTAGAAGATTTTCAAATAATCGTACAAGTATAATCTCTTATTCCACAGTTGGGAAGTAGTGGCTCAGAGCAAGTGAATAACTGAACTGTAACGAAATCCAAGCTATTTGACTTCAAGGCAAAAACATAACATACAGGATCACAAGACACTATTCTGCTTCCATGGATCAACCCAGCCATAATAAATCATTGAGAAACAGATACTTAATATATAATTTTTTGTTCAGTGTTTTTAAACACAGTGCTTTACCTCACTGTGAAAGCCTATATCACAATTCTCTTTTCATTAAGAGATTTAGGCAAGTTAAAGGATATAAGCAAACTTAAATACTATGTATTGCAAATGAAAGGCAAGTTTAAGTGAATGTGCTAATGTTATAAAATGATTAAAGAAATGAAGTTTTACTACTATTTAATCTGAGACTTGATATAAGTTAGAGCAAAACTAGTAAATTAAGTATAAACAGAATCTGGTCTATTTTCAGTGTTCTGTAGCCTAAGCCCAGATCTTTCTTAGTGTATAAGAATGAACTCCTAGATCAGAAGTAATAGGGAAGATGAATATGGCTCTAATTTCTTGCCATTGATATTTACAAAGCTTGATTTTCTACTAATATATCTATGTAGATATGTTTGCTTAACACAGCTCATTTCAAATAACTGAATTTCAAGACATGTATATTTCATTTTTATAAGATGCGATGTTTTGACATAGATTCATTTCTTTGTTGTTCAACAAGTCATTTTGATATCTTAATGAAAATACTTTTCTTGGTGGGAATTACAGAAAACATAGACACCCCTCTTTAATACAATGTCATCCTAAGCTTAACTTGGAGATCAGCCCTGGGATTTCTTTGGAAGGAATGATGCTAAAGCTGAAACTCCAGTACTTTGGCCTTTTCCAGTGGTCATGTATGGATGTGAGAGTTGGACTGTGAAGAAGGCTGAGTGCCGAAGAATTGATGCTTTTGAACTGTGGTGTTGGAGAAGACTCTTGAGAGTCCCTTGGACTGCAAGGAGATCCAACCAGTCTATTCTGAAGGAGATCAGCCCTGGGATTTCTCTGAAAGGAATGATGCTAAAGCTGAAACTCCAGTACTTTGTCCACCTCATGCGAAGAGTTGACTCATTGGAAAAGACTCTGATGCTGGGAGGGATTGGGGGCGGGAGGAGAAGTGGACGACCGAGGATGAGATGGCTGGATGGCATCACTGACTCGATGGACGTGAATCTGAATGAACTCCGGGAGTTCGTGATAGACAGGGAGGCCTGGCGTGCTGCAATTCATGGGGTCGCAAAGAGTCGGACACGACTGAGCAAATGAATTGAACTGAACTGAACTGAACCAGAACAATTATATAAAAAAAAGAGACAGAAGCCATCCAAATTGGAAAGGAAGAAAGAAAACTATACTATAAATGACATGAACATGTACAGATATAAAACAAACAAAAAAAAATCCATAAGAAAGCTACTAGAATTAATAACCTCAGCAAAGTTTTGATATACAAGATCAACACATAAAAATCAGGTATGTTCTTAAATACCATCAGTGATCAATCAGAAAAAGAAATTAAGGAAATAATCACATTGACAATAGCATGTAAGAGAGTAAAATACCTGGGAATAAATTTAACCAGGGAGGTGAAAGATTTCTACACTTAAAATTTCAAAGCATTACTGAAAGAAATTAAAGAAAACCTAAGTAAGTAGAAAGACATTTTGAGTTTATAGATAGAAAGATTTATTGTTGTCAAGATGTCAGTACTACACAAAGCAATCTACGGATTCAACACAGTACCCATTAAAACTCCAGCAGCTTTTTTTCTTTTCTTTTTTTTGCAGAAATGTAAAACTTATCCTCAAATTAGTATGGAATTACAAGGGCACCAAAGAACTAAAACAATCTTGATAAAGGATGGACTTGGAGAACTCACTTCCTGATTTCAAAGCTTACCACAAAGCCACAGGAAATGAAACTGTGTGGTACTAGCATGTGAATATAAGTGGAGACCAATGGATTAGAATTAAGAATCAAAATATAAACCCATCTATGAGCAGTTGAGTTTTGACAAGTCCATTCAAGAGAGAACAGTCTTTTCAATGGATGGTGCCAGGGCAACTGGATTTCTGCATACTAAGGAATGGATTTGATCTCCTACCTCATACCATGCATAAAAATTAACTTAAAATGGATCAAAGACTTCAATATAAGAGCTAAAACCATCAAATATTTAGGGGAAATCATAGGAGTAAATCTTCATGATCTGAGATTGGCAATGCCGTCTTAGATATGATACCAAAAGTAAAGGAAACAAAAGAAAAAAAATATAGATAAATTGGATTTCATCAAAGACATTCATTTCACTAAGAAAATGAAATAGTGCCCAACACTGTGAATGCAGTGAATGCCACTGAATTGTACACTCAAAAAATGGCTAAAATGGCAAATTTTGTTATATACATATATTTACCATATTTTAAAATTAATAAAAACAATTAATATTCCTAGAAAACTTTGAATTATAGTCTTTAAATGAGTGACTTGTAGGGTGTGTCAATTGTAATTTAATAAGGTGGTTAAAAGGTATAAAATAAGAATTTACCTGAAAGTCATGTTTAATGGATGTAACATACAGGAATTTATTTTTTGTTTTTCTTCATTGCCCATCTAAAATATTTTCAAATATCTATTATAACTACTTTCATGTTTTTAATCAACACTGAAACAATTTTGTTAGTTAATAAGCCATGAAGTCAGTTCCTATGGAGATATCCATATGCTCACTATATTTAAATTAGAAACTTGTATCAGACTTATCCTAGCTCTGCACTAACATATCTCTGTTTAGTCCCGTCAGAACACCACCTTATACAGTGCCTCCACACATTGGGTGTAGCCAGAGCTTAATAGTAATTTATGTGAATGTCTGTTAAGTCAGGGGAGGAGAATACATGTGATTCAACAGTTTCCTTTTATCTACTCTAAACTTCGAAATCAGTGCCTTTCTGATTCCCAGAGGTGATTCCATTTTTCGAAACCTTAGCTCTTAAAGAGCTGTCAGCCTAATAATGACAGATACAGTAAGTTAAACACAGCATTTTTTAGCCTCATGCAGACTTAACATTGTATCATACAGTGTTAGGACTTGCAGAAAACGTCATAATCAAACATTTTATGTCCCTTGTAGCAGGATTTGTCATTTTAAGTAAAATTGTTTATGTTTGAGTATAAAACTTATATAACTGATGAAGGTGGAAAATTATATCATGGAACTTGAAATAGTAATTCTATGGAGTTGACACTTGAAATGTACTTAATTGAGGTATCTATGGGTAGTGGGTATGTTTTTACTTTTTAAATAGGAAAGACATTAAAAATTAAGCCCAACAATTCTCAGATTTTGCGTATTGGGGAACAACCCTTGATCTGGGGAAAATTAAAAGTTTGAAATTGCTAATAAACATAATTTGAAGTAAACATAATCTGTTCACCTCCCACAGCTCGTACTGTGACCCTTTCTTCTTTTATTATGGCTCCATATCCTCACACTTGGGGCTTCCTGGTGGCTCAGAGGGTAAAGCGTCTGCCTGCAATGCAGGAGACCCGGGTTTGATCCCTGGATCGGGAAGATCCCCTGGAGAAGGAAATGGCAGCCCACTCCAGTACTCTTGCCTGGAAAATTCCATGGACAGAGGAGCCTGGTAGGCTACAGTTCGTGGGGTCACAAAGAGTTGGACACGACTGAGTGACTTCACTTCATCCTTACACTTACGTATCCCTCTTCTTTCTTTATAGTCACCCACCCCAAAGGCTGGTCACTTCTTTTTTTTTTTTTTTTTAAAAAAAAAAAAAAAAAAAAAAACACAAAACTTTACTGCAAAAATTATTCTTGTCCAATGCATTTAAGAAATAGATGTCTAAGAAATTAACTTTATGTTCTTAATACTCCAATGTGTAATGTATTTTATTTTGATAAATTGGATACTACTAAATAAGTGTAATGATAACTCAATCCTGAACTTTTTTAATCTGTAGAAATGTATGGTCACAGGAAATGTTTAAGTTAACATTTTTATGTATATACATATTTTTGTGCCCAAGAGATACCATGATTCATAAAATATTTAAACATAAAATATATTACACTAGTATAAAATACTGTGGAAATGGCTATATGAGTGACAAGACAAAAAGGAACAAGGTTAAATTTCTGACAATTATAATACAGACTTTTCAAGTCCATTTTAATGAATAATGGTATGTATCTAATTGTTTAATAGATACTACTAGATGAACGTAAAAGAATGAAGTATTTTTATTTTAAAAATCATATTTTAAAATTTAATATTTGTAATATGCTCTAAAGTACACTCTTGTGATCATTTAAACATATAGTGAAAGTGTTTAGCTTTCAATTTATAACTTTGAGGGAGTATAGTGAAAGTTTTTTTATAGTCTAAGAAAGCAAAAATGTTTGAAGACTGTTCCAACACAGTGAAAGTCGCTCAGTCATGTCTGACTCTTTGAGACCCCATGGACTATACAGTCCATGGAATTTTCAAGACCAGAATACTGAAGTGAGTGGCATATCCCTTCTCCTGTGGATCTTCCCAACCCAGGAATCAAACCAGGATCTCCTGCATTGTAGGCGGATTCTTTACCAGCTGAATTACCAGAGAAGCCTTTTTTATAGTCTAAGAAAGCCAAAACTGTTTGAATACTGTTCCAATACAACAACTGTTAAATAATTCTTATACTGGAAATCTTCCTTCTAGTGAAATCTTGCAAAGTATCTTAATATATACAACAGATGTGCTTAGAACAGCCGTGTTCGTCCCACCCCAACCCTAACCCCAGTGGCAGTTCCTCCCTGAAGTATCTTCTCTGTGCCTCCTAGAAGATTTTCAAATAATCGTACAAGTATAATCTCTTATTCCACAGTTGGGAAGTAGTGGCTCAGAGCAAGTGAATAACTGAACTGTAACGAAATCCAAGCTATTTGACTTCAAGGCAAAAACATAACATACAGGATCACAAGACACTATTCTGCTTCCATGGATCAACCCAGCCATAATAAATCATTGAGAAACAGATACTTAATATATAATTTTTTGTTCAGTGTTTTTAAACACAGTGCTTTACCTCACTGTGAAAGCCTATATCACAATTCTCTTTTCATTAAGAGATTTAGGCAAGTTAAAGGATATAAGCAAACTTAAATACTATGTATTGCAAATGAAAGGCAAGTTTAAGTGAATGTGCTAATGTTATAAAATGATTAAAGAAATGAAGTTTTACTACTATTTAATCTGAGACTTGATATAAGTTAGAGCAAAACTAGTAAATTAAGTATAAACAGAATCTGGTCTATTTTCAGTGTTCTGTAGCCTAAGCCCAGATCTTTCTTAGTGTATAAGAATGAACTCCTAGATCAGAAGTAATAGGGAAGATGAATATGGCTCTAATTTCTTGCCATTGATATTTACAAAGCTTGATTTTCTACTAATATATCTATGTAGATATGTTTGCTTAACACAGCTCATTTCAAATAACTGAATTTCAAGACATGTATATTTCATTTTTATAAGATGTGATGTTTTGACATAGATTCATTTCTTTGTTGTTCAACAAGTCATTTTGATATCTTAATGAAAATACTTTTCTTGGTGGGAATTACAGAAAACATAGACACCCCTCTTTAATACAATGTCATCCTAAGCTTAACTTGGAGATCAGCCCTGGGATTTCTTTGGAAGGAATGATGCTAAAGCTGAAACTCCAGTACTTTGGCCACCTCATGTGAAGAGTTGACTCATTGGAAAAGACTCTGATGCTGGGAGGGATTGGGGGCAGGAGGAGAAGGGGACAACAGAGGATGAGATGGCTGGATGGCATCACTGACTTGATGGACGTGAGTCTGAGTGAACTCCAGGAGTTGGTGATGGACAGGGAGGCCTGGCGTGCTGTGATTCATGGGGTAGCAAAGAGTCAGACACGACTGAAATGAACTGAACTGAAGCTTAACTCTGCAAACAGAAAGTTATACCATGTATTTCTGATTTATTATAAAAATACTAACTTGAAATCTTCAGCTCTATAGAACAAAACATTAAATAACAGGCTACTTTGCTCAATAATAACAGTCAAATGAGCTAATCCCATTGCCTACACAAATTGTCCAGTTACTTGGATGAACCCATAGTGTGGAGGCACTTACCCCTCTGACCTCTTCTACTACTTTCCTCCTTGCACACTCCTAGGCTCACTGGCTCCATTGCACTTCAATGCTACCAACCTACCTGCTTGGTGAAGAAGGCACACTCCTGTGTCATAGCTTTTGCATGGATGTCCACTTTGCCTTGAATACCTTTGCCCTAGATAAGTGCATTAGTCATTCTCTCACTTGCTTCAAGTCTATTTTCCAAAAGTCCCTTTGCCCATGAGGTCCACTGTTACTGTTATCTTGTTTTGTCCTTTTGGACTTATTACCATCAAACATACTGTATAATTTATTTGTTTTACATTGTGGTTCCCTCTGCCCTCCAAATATAGCTTCCACAAAGTCAGTAATATTTTTTTTGTCTGAAAGAATGCATGAATCTCGATTTCAAATATGACAGAATGAAGAAAATTAATTTCAATATTTAAAGTTACAATATTAGATGGCTATGGGACCTCCTGCTTATGCAGGACACTAGTTTAGGAAATAATAATCTAGGAAGAGATAATAGTAACTGTATACAGAGGAACACTTTATAATGATTACTTCATATTAACAAGGAGAACAAGAAAAAAGAAGTGGAATGAGTGCAGGCAATTCAGTATAGCTGGATCCAACATTATTTTGTAAAATACAACTGAAAACACAATGCTGCCTGCATGATCCTTTACTGTGACAAACTGAATTTTATCATCTTTGGTGCTTACTGGTCCTCAGAACCGGAAATAAATGTAATGCTAATAGCAATACTCTATCTTCCTTACAAGTAAAACTGGAATGTTACAGACAATGGAGAACTCGTGTTTTAAAATGTATTGTGTATTATCAGCTTAGTAGCAGTATTTAAATTCAGTTCACAAAACCACTTTAGATTAAGGCAGCATAAAAAAGAACCTATCAGTGGCAATGCTGAGGAGCAACCTAAATTAAATTTTACTTTGAGCCCCAAATTTTAAGGTGGCTCCATGCAGTTTAGTAAGATAACTATATTGGTTTGTTACACAAATTCTTGTGTTAAGTGTGTTTAGTTTCTCAGTTGTGTCCAACTCTTTGTGACCCTCATGGACTGTAGCCCATTAGGCTCCTCTGTCCATGGGATTTTCCAGGCAAGAATACCAGAGTGGGTTGCCCTGCCCCATTACAGGGGATCTGCCCAACCCAGGGGTCACACCCAGGTATCCAGCATTGCAAGCAGATTCTTTACCATCTCACCCACTAGGGAAGCCCAAGAAAACTGGAGTGGGTAGCCTTGCCCTTCTCCAGGGGATTTTCCTGACCCAGGAATTGAACCAGGGTCTCCTGCTTTGCAGGTGGATTCTTTACCAACTGAGCTATCAGGGAAGCCCATACATATGGTGTTAATTACTTGTAACTATTCTATATATTCTCCATTAGAATGGCCTCTCATCACATATTCACTTCCTAATCCTGACCTATATTTTGGGACACTGATGATACACATGAGTAACAGAAAAATGGCAAACTACATTTACACTTCAATTTAGGCTCACATATTCTTTCTCTTTCACAAGGGCTTCCCTTGTGGCTCAGATGGTAAAGAATCTGCCTGCAATGTGGGAGACCTGGGTCTAATCCCTGGGTTGGGAAGATCTCCTGGAAAAGGGAAAGGCTACCCACTCCAGTATTCTGGCCTGGAGAATTCCATGGACTGTATAATGCAGCGGTCACAAAGAGTTGAACAGGACTGAGCGACTTTCAGTTTAATTCTTTCCCTACAGTACACTTTGAAAAGTTCACTGAAGTAAATGTAACTTGCTTTGAAAATGTTAGTCTGCTTTTAATATGATCCTGAAAAAATTCAGAAGAGTGCTTCCAAACAAGGATAAGGTCAGCAGCAGCAGATACAGAATAAAAACCCAGAGTCAGGTAAGAAAACTGTAAAATTCAAATAAAGTCATTTCTTTCAATGAAGACAAGCAGCTGCTCTCAGGAACAGATTGTATTTCCAATTGGCAGAAGGGCTACTGTTCTAATAATGCTAACACATGGCAAACAGATCCTTGGATAAAAACTACTTTGTCAGAGAAGGAGCTGTCAAATTAAAGAACCAAACTTTACCTGTTTAAAAAGACCAACCACAGAACGTGCATTAATGAATCCAGATCCAAGCAGCTTAGACCCAGCTGGTGAGAGTATGAAAAAGTGAGAATGAATCCAAAAGTCAGATTCACAGCAACAATCACTCACTACTCCTCTGTGTGCCTAGTGTTGCACTCACTTGTAAACAGCTATACTTCCTGCCCTGACGTGCTCACACTTCTCCTTCCTATCTGCTATTTTTTATATTTTTTATTAGTTTACAGCTTTCCAGAATTGGATTCCAATTCTCCCTGCCTCCAATTTCCCCTCTTTTAATCTATTTTTTTTAACTGGCATATAATTGATTTACCATGTTGTGTCAGTTTCAGGTGTACAGCAAGGTGAATCACTTATACATATATTCATTCTTTTTCAGGTTCTTTTCCCATATAGGTTATTACAGCACATTGAACAGAGTTTCCAGTGTTGTACAGTAGGTCCTTACTAGCTGTTTTATGTATAATAGTATGTATGTGTCAATCCTAATCTCCCAATATATCCCACTCAACTCCTTATAGCTCAGTAACCATAAGTTTATTTTCTGTATCTGTGACTCTATTTCTACTTTGTAGATAGATATATTCTAACCATTTTTTTAGATTCCACTTATAAACAATATTATAGGATGCTTTTCTTTTAACCTTTATTTTTAGTTTTTGTTCTAAAATCCAAATGTGAACTCACATTTAACCTTGCTTTAACTGTTCAGTGACTCTCTGCCTATAAATATAAGCTTCTGAAGCCAGGGGTTTTGTCCTCAGCTGTATCTCCAGTGACTAGAAGAATGTTTGCAATTAATAGGCATAAAACCCTGGTGGCTCAGATGGTAAAGCATCTGCCTGCAGTGCAGGAGACCTGGGTTTGATCCCTGGGTTGGGAAGATCCCCTGGCAAAGGGAATGGCAACCCATTCCAGTAGTCTTGCCTGGAAAATTCCATGAATGGAGGAGCCTAGTAGGCTACAGTCCATGGGATCACAAACATTTGGACACAACTGAGCCACTTCACAACCATTTATTGAATGACTTAACTACTTTGTTATGGTAACAAATTATATTTCACTTGGCAGGATAATGTCTTTAGTAATATGGCCTTTAACCACCTTTTCAGGCTCTTTCCCCATAATGTCTTCTATCCAATACTTTCTATGCTCTAACTTACTCTCACTATCCCAATAAGCACCATGTTCCAGAGGCTACCCACAGTTCCTTGTGACATGGGCCTTCCCAACATGGACACTTACTTCATCAAGAAAGTAAGGAGATTTTCTATAGTGAATTGGCTACCAGGACAGAGTAATATGATGTGACATTATCATAGGAGTGACATCCATCACTTTTGTCATGTTCTTTTGGTTAGAAGCAGGTCACCGATTCTGCCCATACTCAAAGAGAGGGAATTACAAAAAGGCATGAATATGAAGAAGTAGGTGTTAGGCCTCGTTAGTCTTTACAATGGTGGCATTGTAGCTGAGTGAATGGTGATTCTCTTAACCAAGATTAGGAACAAAAGGGGACAGACCAAGTTCATAATAGAGCTAGAGAAAGATGGGTGAAGCTCATGAGTTCGCTAACGGAAAACTTGAATTTGAAGAGCCCCCGAGGCATCCATTTTCAGATATAGAGAGTAGGAAATACAGATCTGAAATTTGGAATAGAATTTCAGACTGGAGAAATAGAGATTGTCAGCATATATTGGCAGCTGAAGTATGGGAGTAGAAGAGATCATAGAGGGAGAAGAGGTCAGTGTCCAGAAGCCTTTGAACAAGATAAGTACTCATAAAACAAATATTCAGGGTCTATGGTTTTGAACTGTGGTGTTGGAGAAGACTCTTGAGAGTCCCTTGGACTGCAAGGAGATCAAACCAGTCCATTCTGAAGGAGATCAAACCTGGGATTTCTTTGGAAGGAATGATGCTAAAGCTGAAACTCCAGCATTTTGGCCACCTCATGCAAAGAGTTGACTCATTGGAAAAGACTCTGATGCTGGGAGGGATTGGGGGCAGGAGGAGAAGGGGATGACAGAGGAAGAGATGAGATGGCTGGATGGCATCACTGACTCAATGGACATGAGTCTGAGTGAACTCCGGGAGTTGGTGATGGACAGGAAAGCCTGGTGTGCTACGATTCATGGAGTCACAAATAGTCGGATACGACTGAGGGACTGAACTGAACTGATTAAGTGTCAGGCACTAAGTGTTGTCTAATATATCTGTCTTGTGTTCAGAAAAGATGTTTCCGCTGGGACAAAAAAACAGACTGAATTCTTTTTGAAGCAGGACCATATCTTAGTCATCACTGTATCAAAAAACATAGAATAATTGTTTGCATGTCAGTTCAGTTCAGTAGTTCAGTCATATCCAACTCTTTGTGACCCCGTGAACTGCAGCATGCCAGGCCTCCCTGTCCATCACCAACTCCAGGAGTCCACCCAAACCCATGTCCATTGAATTGGTGATGCTATCCAACCATCTGATCCTCTGTTGTCCCCTTCTCATCCTGTCCTCAATCTTTCCCACCATCAGGTCTTTTCAAATAAGTCAGCTCTCCACATTAGGTGGCCAAAGTATTGGAGGTTCAGCTTCAACATCAGTCCCTCCAATGAACACCCAAGACTGATCTCCTTCAGGATGGACTGGTTGGATGCCCTTGCATCAATTCTTTGGTGCTCAGCTATCTTTATAGTCCAACTCTCACATCCATACATGACCACTGGAAAAACCATAGCCTTGACTAAATGGACGTTTGTTAGTGAATAATGTCTCTGCTTTTTAATATGCTGTATAGGTTGGTCATAACTTTCCTTCCAAGGAGCAAGCGTCTTTTAATTTCATGGCTGCAATCACCATCTGCAGTGATGTTGAAGCCCAGAGAAATAAAGTCAGTCATTGTTTCCACTGTTTCCCCATCTATTTGCCATGAAGTGATGGGACCAGATGCCATGATCTTAGTTTTCTGAATGCTGAGCCTTAAGCCAACTTTTTCACTCTCCTCTTTCACTTTCATCAGGAGGCTTTTTAGTTCCTCTTCACTTTCTGCCATAAGAGTGGTATCATCTGCATATCTGAGGTTATTGATATTTCTCCCACCAATCTTGATTCCAGCTTATGCTTCTTCCAGCCCAGAATTTCTCATGATGTAATCTGCATATAAGTTAAATAAGCAGAGTGACAATATCCAGCCTTGACATACTCCTTTTCCTATTTGGAACCAGTCTGTTGTTCCATGTCCAGTTCTGACTGTTGCTTGCTGACCTGCATACAGGTTTCTCAAGAAGCAGGTCAGGCGGTCTGGTATTCCCATCTCTTTCAGAATTTTCCAGTTTATTGTGATCCACACAGTCAAAGGCTTTGGCAGTCAATAAAGCAGAAATAGATTTTTTTTTTTTGAACTCTCTTGCTTTTTCCATGATCCAGCGGATGTTGGCAATTTGATCTCTGGTTCCTCTGCCTTTTCTAAAGCCAGCTTGAACATCAGAGAGTTCACAGTTCACGTGTTGCTGAAGCCTGGCGTGGAGAATTTTGAGCATTACTTTGCTAGCATGTGAAATGAATGCAACTGTGTGGTAGTTTGAGCATTCTTTGGCATTGCCTTTCTTTGGGATTGAAATAAGAAATGACCTTTTCCAGTCCTGTGGCCACTGCTGAGTTTTCCAAATTTGCTGAGATATTGAGTGCAGCACTTTCACAGCATCACCGTTTAGGAATTGAAATAACTCAACTGGAATCCCATCTTCTCCACTAGCTTTGTTCGTAGTGATGATTCCTAAGGTCCACCTGACCTCACATTCCAGGATGTCTGGCTCTAGATGAGTGTGAGTGATCACACCTTCATGATTATCTGGGTCATGAAGATCTTTTTTGTACATAGTAGAGCTTAAATCTACTATAAACTAAGGAATTAACTTCACTTACCTGTCATAAATACACATACAGACACACATTCATAAACTAGTTCTAGGAATACGAAGTTATGGTGTTCTAAATTGTGGTTCTTTCTCATCCCCTTTAAGATATTTAAACAGACTGGTTCCAAATTACAGAGTTAACCTTTCAGATTTATCTAAATCACAGACTTTATATTTATAAGGAATAAAACAAACAGTGCTACAAAATCAATAAAATAACTCACCATGGCAAATATAAAATATAACTTCCAATACAAACTTTGTGCAAACATAATTCTTTCTGGTTTTTTGTAACTTGTATGGTGGCAAAATTCAATACATGATTAGAAATCAACAGTGTTTCTCAAAGTTATACATTCCAGAGGACATTTTTGTTACTTAACAGGAAAATAAATGTAGGTTATTGGCAGTGACTGCCTAGAAGTTAAAGAGTGAAGAATTTAAAAAGATACTTGGTTAGGTGTCTCACTGAAAATATGTTTGAAGGGAATACATATGCTCAAAAAATGCACTTAAAAATAATTCTAGACGGGTCAAAAATAATAGAAAAACAGCTAAGCTGAAATAGTGGTTTAAATTCATTGTTTTCTTTACGTAGTTAAAAAAGATACATTCAATAGTAGGAATATCTCAGCAAATTATGAATGAAAAACGATCACAACATAATAAATATTAATTCCTAATGTCTAAAGAATTCAGTTCAGTTCAGTTGCTCAGTCCTGTCTGACTCTTTGTGACCCCACGGATTGCAACATGACAGGCCTCCCTGTACATCACCAACTCCCAGAGTTTATTCAAACTCATGTCCATTGAGTCAGTGATGCCATCCAACCATCTTATCCTCTGTCGTCCCCTTCTCCTCCCACCTTCAGTCTTTCCCAGCATCAGGATCTTTTCAAATGAGTCAGCTCTTCACATCAGGTGGCCAAAGTATTGGAGTTTCAGTTTCAACGTTAGTCCTTCCAATGAATATTCAGCACTGATTTCCTTTAAGATGAAGGAAACCAGGCTAAAGTATTAGAGGAGGCAAATAAAACTTGCAGATCAATAACTAAAAGGTAAGAGAAAGAATAAGCCTCAAAAATCAAATAACCTGAACTTTTTCTGCATTGAAATATTAAGATTTCATGGAATCCAGACCTTGTCACTTTACCCTTCTTAAATGTAGTTTGATGATACATAAATAGATTTGTCATAATAATGAAAGATTATGTTTGACAACTTTTTGGGAGTAAGAGATAAGTCTTAAGAGCTTCATGAAACTCTTAGTTGACACTGGTATATATATGTTTCTCCCTAAGGAATGCAAAATAAAGTAAAAATAAAAATTAAAAAAAAACTTTAANCTTTACCCTTCTTAAATGTAGTTTGATGATACATAAATAGATTTGTCATAATAATGAAAGATTATGTTTGACAACTTTTTGGGAGTAAGAGATAAGTCTTAAGAGCTTCATGAAACTCTTAGTTGACACTGGTATATATATATGTTTCTCCCTAAGGAATGCAAAATAAAGTAAAAATAAAAATTAAAAAAAAAACTTTAAAATATATATATGTTTCAAAAGTAGATAAATCTTTCAGACTGATAATGTTTTATCTAGCACTTCATGACCAGTGTTTTCAGCAAATTACATAGAGAAATTATATTTTTCTTTTTTCTATATAGAGCATATGGCTGGTTGGCTTGTTGATGCCAGAAATGTGAGCTACCATGAAATTTATTCTTCCTCTCTTTAGTCACAATTTTATTGCTTTTTTTTTCTTCTTTCTTTCTAAGGACTGTCACTTTCTTAGAGTCCACTGTTTGCTCCCTCCCTCCCTTTATCAAAAGAAATATCAGCTAACTTTCTTTTGGAGTCATTTTTCCCATGAAGAAATCACTGTTTAACTAGTTTATGGGAATTGTAGCATAGGTGTGAAAACAAGGAGAGTAAAGCCTTGCAGAGAGTAAAGAAATGCAGATACTGAGACTGACTGCCCAGGTTCACAAGCCATCATTTAAGTGTGAATCCTGACCTACTGTGGACTTCCTAGATACCTCCAAAGAGCTGAACTTTAGCATATAAATGCTCCCAAAAGACACAGCTGACTGAAATTCTAGGAAGGAATTTGATGACCTGATAGGTACAATTACATGTAGTGAGAGAATTTTTGTTGACTTTAGAATATGACTCTCTAGGAAAGGATATATCCTATGATAAATTTAAAATAGATTATAATATTTTAGTTAAAAAATTAAACTCTCACGTTAGGCACTAGAAATGAGTTAAGGATTACCAGTCACTAGGAGAGTTTTCCTTTAAAGAGAAAATGCATCCTAATGTGTGATGTATGTTTAGTGCACTAACAGAACTAAGTATTGCTATTGAAGGCTGGTTGGTTGGGAGCTATTGAAGGCTGATTGGTTGGGAAGCTAAGAGTTGGACATAGATAACATATATAAGGCAGAATATGATAAGGTATGATGAGAAAGCATCACAAAATGCCATAAGAGGAGAGAAAAATGGGACAGTTCTATGACTGAGGATGTTGAAAGAAATCTGCAAGAAAGACAGCTATTTGGGCGGGACCTCATACGATGTGCTGAAATGGGAGTAACAGCATCCCAGAAAGAGAGAATTTTGTGAGTGAAGGTAGCAAGGTAGAAACATGTACACCTCAAACTCTTCAGTGTGGTTAGAGCATAAAGGATAGAGAATGCAAAGTAATGAAAGATAAATAAAGGCTACACAGGTAATATGAAATTGAAATACAATTTAAATAATTTCTACACTTTATCAATTCAGTGAACTTGGATAATATATTTGAGCCTCGGTTTCCCCATCTTTACGACAGGAATAATACATTTTTTTAAGTACAGTTGATTTAAATATTACGCTAGTTTCAGGTATACAGAATAGTAAGTTACTTTTTGAATTATTTTGCATATTACATTCCATTATAGGTTACTACAAGATATTGGGTATGATTCCCTGTGCTGTACAGTATATCCATTTTGCTTATCTGTTCTATATATACTAGTTTGTTAATCCCATAGGCCTATTTTGTCCCTCTCTCCCCACTCCACTTTGGTAGAATTTCTTTAATATTAACGCAAAGAATACATATGTTATGCCTAGCATTATTTCATGCACAGGAGAGTGAGTAAGGCTACTTATCCACTTCTTTAGTTTTCTGTCCTGAAGCAATACTGTATCCAATTATCATTTATATAGATACAACCTACTCTGCAAAATATATGTAATTCTGAAATTTTCTATGTATACACTCACATTTTATAACTAATATTTCATTTAAATGTGCTACTGTGGGTCAGTATTTAAAGAAATAGTATAGATAAAACTCCAGAAAAGAGAATAACTTCAACCCACTTCCTCAATTATCCCCATTTTATAAATTCAGATCTTCAAACATCATGTTTTCTTTAACAAGGAGTATAGCTATAGGAACTTGCCCTCCAAATGAACTTTGACCACAGAAAGATGTATGCAAATTCATTCCCACAGCCTATAATTGTGCTTCTTTATCAGAGATGTATGATAAAAGGTTAAATTTGTAGCCACCACCAGGATACTTCACTGACTATGGGCAACAGATAAAAGATATGGGACATGATATGAATTTCTAAATATTCATATCACTGGCAGGAGAAAAAACAGGTTGGCAGGCATGCAACAGTATGTTTTTTTTTTTTTTCTTCTAGTAATGGAAAAGTGAATATTGACATTTTCACACTTACAACTCAAGCAGAAGAACCTAGTAATCTGTCTGGAATTCAACTTGGAAAGTCATTTTGAAAACACATCTAATGTGTCCCTTAGAGTCACTGTAGGAATCCCTCAGAAGAAATGGAGTAGCCATCATGGTCAACAAAAGAGTCCAAAATGTAGTACTTGGATGCAATCTCAAAAACGACAGAATGATCTCTGTTCGTCTCCAAGGCAAACCATTCAGTATCACAGTTATCCAAGTCTATGCCCCAACTAGTAATGCTGAAGAAGCTGAAGTTGAATGGTTTTATGAAGACCTACAAGACCTTTTAGAACTAACACCCAAAAAAGATGTCCTTTTCATTATAGGGGACTGGAATGCTAAAGCAGGAAGTCAAGAAATACCTGGAGTAACACGCAAATTTGGCCTTGGAATGTGGAATGAAGCAGGGCAAAGACTAATAGAGTTTTGCCAAGAAAATGCACTGGTCATAGCAAACACCCTCTTCCAACAACACAAGAGAAGACTCTACACATGGACATCACCAGATGGTCAACA
>SJYX01021116.1:0-30827 GCA_006410675.1 Oreotragus oreotragus
GTATAGAGCAGTAGGGTCAGGAAAACCTCAAACCGCCACTAATGTGAGCCAAGGCAAGCGGCCTTAATACATTTTAGTTAATTGGCTATAGTTAATTAAGCCAAGCCTTAGATTCCTCAAAAAGGGAGATTCACTCAATCATCCACTCATTCATGAAAGTATGCATTCAATAATTCAATAGCTATTTGCTGAATGCCAAGTTCTACCTGGAGATAGAAGGTTAAGCAAGACAGGGTTCTGGTCTTCAAGAGGAAAAGACACACAAAGAGCAGGTTAAGTCACAGTGAAGAAGTAACGTAGCTCCTATAAGAGGACATAGGTATGGGTTATTTGTAGTGATGTGAATGAACCTAGAGTCTGTCATACAGAGTGAAGTAAGTCAGAAAGAGAAAAACAAATAGCGTATACTAGTTCATATATATGGAATCTAGAAAAATGTTACTGATGAATCTATTTGCAGGACAGGAGAGATGCAGATGTAGGAACAGATTTGTGGACATGATGGGGAAAGGAGAGGCTGGAATGAATTGAGAGAGTAGCACTGAGATATATACACTCAGCTCAGTTCGCTCAGCCGTGTCCGACTCTTTGCGACCCCATGAGCTGCAACACGCCAGGCCTCCCTGTCCATCCCCACCTCCCGGAGCTTGTTTAAACTCACGTCCATCGAGTCGGTGACGCCATCCAGCCTTTTCATCCTCTGTCGTCCCCTTCTCCTCCTGCCTTCAATCTTTCTCAGGATCTGGGTCTTTTCCAATGAGTCAGTTCTTCACATAAGTTGGCCAAAGTATTGGAGCTTCAGCTTCAGCATCATTCATATTCCAATGAATATGCAGGACTGTCATCTTTTAGAATTGAATGGTTGGATCTCCTCACAGTCCAAGGGACTCTCAAGAGTCTTCTCCAACACCACAGTTCAAAAGCATCAATTCTTCAGTGCTCAGCTTTCTTTATGGTCCAATTCTCACATCCACACATGATTACTGGAAAAACCATAGCCTTGACTAGACGGACTTTTGTCAGCAAAGTATTATCTCTGCTTTTTAATATGCTGTCTAGGTTTGTCATAGCTTCCCTTCCAAGGAGCAAATGTCTTTTAATTTCATGGCTGTAGTTGCCATCTGCAGTGATTTTGAAGCCCAAGAAAATAAAGTCTGTCACTGTTTCCATTGTTTCCCCATCTATTTTCCATGAAGTGATGGGACCAGATGCCATGATCTCAGTTTTCTGAATGTTGAGTTTTAAGCCAACTTTTTCACTCTCCTCTTTCAATTTCATCAAGAGGCTTTTCAGTATATACACTGCTGTGTGTAAAACAGAAAGCTAGTGGGAAGCTGCTGTACAGCACAGGGAGCTAAGCTTGACGCTCTGTGATGACCTAGAGGGGTGGGATGGCAGAAGAGGGGTAGGGAGGTTCAAGAGGGAGGGAGTATACATATGGCTGATTCACATTGTTGTACAGCACAACACCATAAAGCAATTATCCTCCAATTTTTTTTAAGAGCAAATAGAAAATACTAATATATTTAAAAAAAGAAATTTCCATTCTGAATTAGGCTCACAGTAAGTTTAAAAAATAGTACAAGATAAGTCTGATGTACTCTCACCCAGCTCCAGTCAGTGGTAGTATCCTACATGAATATGGAACAATATCAAAGTGAGAACGTCGACACTAGTATAGTCTATGGAATTTATTCAGATTGCATCAATTTTTGCATGCTTTCATATGTACATATGTGTCTGTATAGTTTTATGAAATTTTATAACATGTACATACTGTGTAACAATCACAACAATCAAGATGCAAAACTACACCATCACTACAAAAGAATTTTCTCATGCTATCCTTTAGAATAATACATCTTTTTTAAAAAATGTCAATGTATGCCAAAACCAATACAGTACTGTAAAGTAAAATAAAGTAAAAGCAAAAATTAAAAAAAATAAAATAAAATGCAAAAAAAAAAAGAATAAAAAAAATAAAAAAACTGTATGTGAGGTCAACTCCAAAGAAACACAGAAGAAAAATACAAGTCTTGGCCTTCAAAAAAATGCACAATCTAGTTGTTTGAAATGACTGGGCCTTTATTAAACTGTTAACTAGTTATATTGGGACTAAAGTTGTTGCTTTTTAGTCTCAGATGAGGCCACTACAGGAAAGAGAGAGCGCTAGCATTCTGATGGACTACAGGTATGTATGCATACTGTATACGAGGCATCTTGTGAAAAGCCTTACCCTGTTATAACCAATGTTTATCCAACATGAGTTGGATCTTCCATCTGTGGGTCCCTGCCCACTGTTGAACTCATGAATGGGGACTCAGCCAGTTCTCAGTGTGAGGCATGTTGTTCTCTAGAATATCAGATTTTTAGTGAAGGACATGGAAAAGTCAGTGAGAAGAGATGGGCCAAGAACTCTTTAGCCAGAGGCTCCACTGCTCAGTCTCACTCTTAAGCACCACCAAATTATAAATTCCTCGTGGGCAGGGACCATAATACAGACATGTTCATACCCTCAATGATCAATAAACACAGTGTATGCCAACAAGGAGTGATGCCAAGATGGACTGCAACGGACAAATTTAATTCAGATGAACATTATATCTACTACTGTGGGCAAGCATCCCTTACAAGAAATGGACTAGCTCTCATAGTCAACAAAAGAGTCTGAAATGCAGTACTTGGGTACAGTCTCAAAAATAACAGATTGGCCTCTGTTCATTTCCAAGGCAAACCATTTAATATCACAGTACACCAAGTCTATGCCCAAACCACTAATGCCAAAGAAGCTGAAGTTGAATGGTTCTATGATGACCTACAAGACCTTCTAGAACTACATCAAAAGAAAGACGTCATTTTCATCACAGGGAACTGGAATGCAAAAGTAGGAAGTCAAGAGATACGTGAAGTGACAGGCAAGTTTGGCACTGGGGGAAAAAAAATTAAGCAGGGCAAAGGCTAACAGAGTTTTGCCAAGAGAATGCACTGGTCATAAGAAACACCCTCTTCCACAACACAAGAGAAGACTCTACATATGGACATCACCAGATGGTCAACACCAAAATCAGATTGATTATATTCTTTAAGCCAAAGATGAAAAAGCTCTATGCAATCAACAAAAGAAGACCGGGAACCGACTGTGCTCAGAGCATGAACTCCTTATTGCCAAATTCAGACTTAAATTGAAGAAAGTAGGGAAAACCTCGAGAGCATTTAATCAAATCAAATGACCTAAATCAAATCTCTTACAACTACACAGTGGAAGTGACAAATAGATTCAAGGGATCAGATCTGATAGAGTGCTTGAAGAACTATGCATACAGGTTCATGACATTGTACAGGAGGCAGTGATCAAAACCATCCCCAAGAAAAAGAAATGCAAAAAGACAAAATGGTTGTTTGAGGAGGCCTTACAAATAGCTGAGAAAAGAAGAGAAGCAAAAGGCAAAAGAGAAAAGGAAAGATATACACATTTGAATGTAGAGTTCAAAAAAAGCAAGGAGAGATAAGAAAGCCTTCCTCAGTGATCAATGCAAAGGCACAGAGGAAAACAATAGAATAAGACTAGAGATCTTCAGAAAAATTAGTGATACTAAGGGAACATTTCATACAAAGACAGGCACAATAAAGGACAGAAATGGTATGGACCTAACAGAAGCAGAAGATAGTAAGAAGAGGTGGCAAGAATACACAGAAGATCTATACAAAAAATATCTTTATGACCCAGATAATCACAATGGTGTGATCACTCACCTAGAGCCAGTCATCCTGGAGTGTGAAGTAAAGTGGGCCCTAGGAAGAATCACTATGAATAAAGCTAGTGGAGGTGATGGAATTCCAGTTGAGCTATTTCAAATCCTTAAAGATGAAGCTGTGAAAGTGCTGCACTCAATATGCTAGCAAATTTGGAAAACTCAGCAGTGGCCACAATACCAGCAAAGGTCCATTTTCATTCCAATCCCAAAGAAAGGCAGTGCCAAGAATGTTTAAACTACCGCACAATTGCACTCATCTCACAGGCTAGCAAAGTAATGCTCAAAATTCTCCAAGTCAGGCTTCAGTGGTATGTGAACTGGGAACTTCCAGATGTTCAAGCTGGATTTAGAAAAGGCAGAGGAACCAGAGATCAAATTGCCAACATCCGCTGGATCACAGAAAAAGCACAAGAATTCCAGAAAAACATCTACTTCTGCTTCATTGATCTTGCTCAAGCCTTTGACTGTGTGGATCAAAACAAACTGTGGAAACTGCTTAAAGAGATAGGAACACCAGACCATATCACCTGCCTCCTGCAAAACCTGTATGCAGGTCAAGAAGCAACAGTCAGAAGCAAACAGGAACAAACAAGACTGGTTCCAAATTGGGAAAGGAGTAGAGTACGTCAAGTTCCAGGAGATGGTGAAGGACAGGGAAGCCTGGCATGCTGCAGTCCATGTGGAGTCTTAGTAAGCTGGACAAGACTGAGAGACTGAACAACTACAATATGCCAACCAGGAGATGCCCACTGCTGCTTTCTCTTACCCTGACAGTGATTCTCAGACAGAAATCTAGAGTCAACCTTGTATATGTAGCTAAACAGAGAGTTGAACAGAATGGGGTGATGCAGGAAGGAACTTTGCTATAAGTCTACTTTTTGCCAGGAAGAGCTGAGTCCATTATATCACCTTTTTGGATTCTACATTATCTTGAAGTATATATTCTTATTTTATTGATGAAGATAGAGGTGGCTTAGAAAGGTCAAGTAAATTCCCAATAAACCTACTGAGCAGTTTTGTTCCATCGGAATCCACATTGCACACAGCAGAGCCCTGTTCTTCCACAGGGAGGCAATTCCAGGAGAAGGACACGTCCTGCCCCATAGCAAGTTATTGTCCAGTGTCTAAAACTCTAGACCTGGCACTCCATCCTTTTGGTTCACTCCATGAAAAGGCATAGTGAGACTCAATGCATTTTGCCTTTGGCAGTCATTTTCATCTCAGTGCGGAGACATAATTTAAAAGCTTCTTTCCTAAACACTGCTGAAGAGCAGATTTGAAAAGTGGAAAATAGCTGAAGGACAGCTCAAAGACAGGTGAGCAGGGTACAGAAGACAATCGCTGCCTGTGTCAGTCAGCGACCACTCTAGGAATTCAGTTCAGGAAACACGGACACAGCAGTACCGATTCCTCTTACTCTGGTTTTGATGCGCTTATCATGGACCACTGAGGAATCAATCAGGGGAACTTTGGAACTTTCACCTGGAACTTTGGCACACAATTGAGTATGCTAAGTTGGAGCTTCCCACATGGCGATAGCGGTAAAGAACCTGCCTGCCAATACAGGAGACACAAGAGATGCGGGTTCAATCCCTGAGGTGGGAAAATTCCTGGAGGAGGGCATGGCAATCCACTCCAGTATCCCTGCCTGAAGAAACCCATGGATAGAGGAGCCTGGTGGGCTTCAATTCACAGGGTCACAAAGAGTTGGACATGGCTGAAGCAACTTAGCAGCAAGTTTATTGCAAAGACAGCTCCAGTTCTTCATCCCTCTGTGCTTCCATGCCCTTTAGGGGTGACTCTGAAGCTCTCCCCATCTCTGAATCTGGGTTGCCCTTGTGATGTGCTTCAGTCATTTGAACACATGAAAGATAAAGGCTTGGGCTTCCCTGGTGGCACCGCCTGCCAATGAAGAAGACAAGAGTTTGCTCCCTGATCCAGGAAGATGGCATATGCCGTGGAACAACTAAATCCGTGGGCCACAACTATTGAGCCTGTGCTCTAGAGCCCAGGAGCCTGAACTACTGAAGCCCAGGCACCCAGAGTCCTAGTTTTGCAACAGGAGAAGCCACTGCAATGAGAATCCCTTGTATCACAACTAGAGAAAAGCCTACGCAGCAAGGCAGACCCAGCACAGCCAAAAATAAATAATTTTTTAGACTCTAGAGAGTCCTTTGGACTGGAAGGAGATCAAACCAGTCAACCCTAAAGGAAGTCAACCCTGAATATTCATTGGAAGGACTGATGCTGCAGCGAAGCTCCAAAACTTTGGCCACGTGATGCAAACAGCTGACTCTCTGGGAAAGACCATGATGCTGGGAAAGATTGAAGGTAGGAGAAGAAGGGGATGACAGAGTTCGAGATGGCTGGATGGCATCAACAATTCAATGGACACGAGTTTGAGCAAACTCCAGGAGATGGTGAAGGACAAGGAAGCCCGGCAGACTGCAGTCCAGGGGGTCGCAAAGAGTCGGATATGACTGAGTGGCTGAACAACAAAGCCCTGCCAGTTCCAAGCCTCAACAGGCTGTGAGAGCTTTCCTCTGCTCTCTTAGACCCTGCCTGGCAAACAACCCTGGATTCGTCTGCTGGAGGATGAGCGACCACGTGGAGCAAAGCCCAGGCTATTAGCCCTGGATACCCTGCCAGCTGACCACAGACACATGAGTGAGCCCAGCTGAGCTCAGTCTAGCTTGACCCAATTAGCATCGCCACTCAACTAACCCATAGATGCATGAACAGAAGGAAATGTTTATTAATACATGCTGCTGAGGTTTTGTAGTTGTTTTTAATGCAGCATTACTGTGGCAATAGATAACCAATAGAGCAAGAATGGTAATTCCTTCCCTATGTTAAGAATCTAATTTTCTCTGCCTAGATACAGTCGAGGGCTTTCTCGGAGTTACACTAGATGGTTGTTCTGTGAGAGCAAGCAGCACCCTTCTGGCAGAAAGACAGTGATATGTTTTGCTCCTGTGTATAATGCAGCCCACAAATCTCTTGCAGGCTGCTCTCTGGCAGGGCTAGAAGCAGGCTGCTAGCATCATCCTTCAACCTGAAAGAAGTGAAATCGAAAACTAGCTCCTGGGCCCGACAACTTCCCATCCAATCCCCAGCAAGAGTAAGAGCTGACTAAGGAACTTTGGCACTAGGTTGCTAGTTACACGGGCCAGAGCCACAATATTTCCACAGCAGATATTTGTTACAAATATTTATGGGTGGGAGAGAGAGTCTCTCGGCACAGACTGAATTGTGATACTCCCCACGGTCAGTAGATGTCATGTAACTCCATAGTTTCTCTGACCCTGATAGATTTTTTTTTTAAATAAGCTTCAAACAGAATATTGATTTTTCTAAATTCCTTTTCAAGGACTGAAATTTTCTGCAATCGTCAAGGAAAGAATGCATTATGATGATCTATTCACAACCATTTCACCAATTAACATTCATCCTTTATGTATTAATCCAGCAAATCAACTAGCCCTGTGTACTCTCGTCACTGATTCCAAACACAAAGCCATCAATAACTTCGATGACTACTTGCTTTCGTTACCCATCCTCACAATAATCCAATAAAAAGCTTTCATTTCAAGGTAAGCCACAAATTCAACTCAACAACTCAATACTGCCACGGCGGCACATCAGCTGACTCCGATTTGCCTTTAACTAATCGATACAAAGACTGAGCTCCCTCCCTCCAGCGGAAAGCAGAGGCCAGGGACCTGGAATCAGCAAATCAGTCTGGGCTTGGACAAAACTAAGAGGACTTATTTGTATGTGGACCCTTAAAGAAACTAGCATTCTACCCACCCAAAGTCTGCCCATCCCAGGATTCAAATCGCTCCACACAGGCTGCAGTTTAAGAAAAATGCTCATCAATGGGCCTGGCTGGCACTTACGAGAATTTGGTAGACTAGATCAGGGGTCCCCCACCTCTGGGCCACAGACCAGTACCTCCTGTCAAATCATCAGCAGCACTAGATTAGAAATAAAGTGCAGGATAAATGTAATGCACTTGAATCATCCTGAAACCATCCTCCCCACCCCCATGGAAAAACTGCCTTCTATGAAATCAGTCACTGTGCCAAAAAGGTTAAGGATGACTGGTCTAGATTATAGACACCTTCAGTTCAGTTCAGTTGCTCATCATGTCCAACTCTTTGTGAACCCATGAATCGCAGCACGCCAGGCCTCCCTGTCCATCACCAACTCCCGGAGTTCACTCAGACTCACGTCCATCGAGTCAGTGATGCCATCCAGCCATCTTATCCTCTGTCGTCCCCTTCTCCTCCTGCCTCCAATCCCTCCCAGCATCAGTCTTTTCCAATGAGTCAACTCTACGCACGAGGTGGCCAAAGTACTGGAGTTTGAGCTTTAGCATCACTCCTTCCAAAGAACACCCAGATCTAGCTTAAATTTTCTATCCAGTTACATGCAACAGATCTACTCAGAAGATTCCAGAAATTTGGACCCCTTCACTCATAAACCGTGTTCTCATATTTTAGAAATGGTAGTTTAGAAATGGTAGTTGACCTTAAAAATTAAACTGAAATCCATTTTAATGAGTTTCAGTAGAATAATATTCAAAATAGCAGGTTAAGTTCTATTTAGGCTGTTAAATAATATTCAACATAGCAGGCTAACTTTTATTTAGGATACGTTGTGAGTGAGAAAACAGCCATGTCGTATCTGCTGGCTCCTACTGAATTCAGGGAATGCATTCAGTGAACTGAACACAGCCCATACAATCCACAGGATTACATCAATTTTGTTCTAAGCATGTACCGCTTGACTTGTGTTGGTTAACCCACAGACAGTGCAACTCCATTGAGATGGCGGTACAGTGGTGTCTGTCACTAGGCTAACAGCACCTTAAGAAAGCCACATCTTCCATTTCCCTGCTGTATATCCAGTGCCGAGAGGGGCAGTGTCTGCCACAACGGGCATTCAATGTGGATTTGCTGAATAAATGCACAAGTGAATGGGTGAATGAATTAATGCATCACCAAACTAACTGGCACATCAACAATCGTGGTCGTAACACTGTGTCCTCAGGCACAGAGTCTGAGCCTCTCCTTAATTACGGCAGCTTCCTTGACCATTCTGCATGCAGCCACCTCCTTCACTACAGCAGATTTATTGGCACCTTGCCCAGGTCCCTTTACAAGGCTGATGTACCCATCCTCTAGCTTCTGCCAGTGTCATTTTCTAGAGAACTGTCCTCAGCTGACAAGAGCTGCCTCACCTGACGTCTGGGAGGTTACATAACCCCTCCCTGGGAGTGGTAGATGGACAATGACAGAATGATTCAAGGATACAAAAGTCTGGTCCCCTTGGCCTCAAAGAGGAACAATTCTGAGTTGTCATTCAGTCACTGTAGTTCCCTGTGGGAACAAGATTAGACTTGATTGTATCTCAACCCTCATCTTTGCTTGGGTTTGTCCTTTGTTATATCCTGCACCCTCACGCCATTGTAGGTGTCTCCCGAGAGCACTTCCTTAATCAATTAATTACACAAAAATCCCATTTCAGCTCTGGATGGTAATGAAAGCCCCATTCTCAGAGATAGATAATTGAGAGTCCTGGCATGTGCAGCTGTATACTAGTATTTTTCACCTTGAATAATTAGGCTGTGATACAGGTAGAAGGGCGCACACAGGTTTATGGGTAATGTTCCTGGCATCTTAGAGGTATTGAGGAAATGATAATCATAAGGACTATAGAACTGGGTAGCTGCATTGTTAATGCAGATTTAGTTAATCATCTACTTGAAGCTAGGTGTGAATATCAGAAAGCCTCTTTGGTGATATTCAAAAAAAATATCTGTCACTGGAGGGCTGACTGTGATAAAAACTGAACTCAGAACCTAATGGCAAGAGTTGGAAAACTTCAGAGGAGATTGAATACCAGCCTAAACACAGTGTCCTAAACCAAAGTCAGTGCACTGACAGGGAAAAAGTTAGGCCCTGACACTGAACATAAGCCTAGGAGAGAATCTTGAGGGTGTTGTCAAGGGAGGTGAAATACACAGCTGATATTGAAATCAATAGAGAGACACCTCTCCTGATACAGGACCTAACATCTTAGTACGAGCCTGGGCACTGTTCCTGCTACACTGCAGGGATGGCCCTCAGAAGCTTGGGGAAAAGTAATGTTCATATTAAATGCAGAAAAGATATCTGTATTTCAGTGGCAAACTATAAAAGAAAGGATCAAAAAGCTCAAAGAAGTGAGCACTCAAGAATGTATGTACACTATATGACCAGGAATCCATCGGACAACTATGTTCCTCTGGAGGGCTCAGAGAACAATTTGTTTTTTCCAAGGCTCTGGTGAGGGGCAGAGCAGCATTGCTGAGAAGCTCATTAGTGCCTGTTCTCTGGAGAACAGGACTGACAGCAGGACATGCTGGTAGAGGGCTGGGCTCCTTGGTAGCAGTGGGGATGGTAACAGTCCAGATGACAGAGGTCAGGTGGCAGCACTGAACCATCAGAAGGAAGGTGGGCACAACTGCCTTAACCAGCACACAGGCTGGAACTGCTGCCAGGAGGTTCTGGAACACATGGATCCAGAGATATGGCTAAAAGAACATATGTTATTAAGGGAAAGGCAGACAGACAACCAGCAAAGATACTGCTTAATATAGATAATCAAAATCAATCAAGAATGGATAAGCACAAGACTGAGGTCAGCTGCCTTAGAGAAAAATCACAATCCTCTGCCCAGTTTCCAAAGTGGAGATAGTTCTCAAACCCGGACTCTAACAACTAAAGGAGAAGAAGGACTCTAGGACATCCCAGCAAGAAACCAGTCCTTCCCCACTGTGACCTGGAGTTATTTCCTTGAGTAACAATATACTGTGGAAAGAAAAATACCCAAGTACTTTGAGGGTTGTTGGATGCTGGGTTCAATTTTATGCTGACACCTGGAGACCCAAAGCACTATTTATGTCCATGTAACAGGGCAGAGGGCTTCCCTGGTGGCTCAGATGGTAAAGAACCTACCTGCTTTGTGGGAGACCTGGGCTCCATCCCTGGGTCAGGAAGATCCCCTGGAGAAGGGAATGGCAACCTACTCCAGTATTCTTGCCTGGAGAATTCCATGGACACAGGAACCTGACTGGCTACACTCCATGGGGTCGCAAAGAGCTGGACGTGACTGAAGCGACTCTCTCACACACACACACAAAACAGTGCAGGGTTTCCCAAGGAGGCAAGAAGTGAACTTCGCTACTGAACAATTTCACAATGTGTCCACTGGGGAAACATGGAACCACATAGTACTATTCACCTGGTTCTCAAATGTATAATCAGAACGGACATTTTAACAGTAGGCAGAACTCTCTCATCCAAGACAGTAATTAAAAACAATATCAAATCCCAGGGCAAGAGCAGAAAGAGCTACAGTGCTTTGTGTCCAAGCAGTAGAATACACATGGGTCCAGGAACCACAGAAAACAGCACGAACAGTCATCTTCTCCCATTACTCCCAGTGACCTAGTTAGGAATTTGTGATTCTTATCCACGTAACTTTAGTTCATGCGGTTATAGAGGGTCCTGGTTCCCAGAGCGGGGGGATGTTTTCCATTAGGGAAACATTAAGAATTTCACTAAACTTAAAATTATTGTGTCTGGCCACTTTGGGTTCTTGGTGCCTAGTTTTAGTTGTAAATAGGCAAGGACATCAGGGCTTCCCCTGTGGCTCAACAGTAAAGAATCTGCCTGCCATGCAGGAGACACAGGAGATGTGGGTTCGATCCCTGGGTCAGGAAGATCCCTTAGAGAAGGGCATGGCAACTCACTCCAGTATTCTCGGCTGAAAAAATCCCATGGACTGAGGAGCCTGGGGGGCTACATTCCATGGGGTCACAGGGTCAGACACGACTAAAGCAAGTGAGCATGGCATGGCAGGCAAAGACAGAAACCATAGCCAGATGAAGGCCTAGGAACCCAGGGCTTAGAGCCCTACCAGATTGTAGGGCGTGGACTGAGGTCACCCTACCAGACGGTAGGGCGTGGACTGAGGTCGCCCTACCAGACGGTAGGGCGTGGACTGAGGTCACCCTACCAAGCGTTATCTTGACCAGCAGAGACACTGGGTGAGAGGGAGGAGACTCTTGAAGGGCAGTGGAGTAGAGATGATGTGTACTGATATGATGTTGGACTATTAGAGACTATGATCCTTGAGACTCCTGGAGGAGCTCTGCATGAGTGGCATAATGCAATGTGAGGACCAAGTGGATCTAAGCAACGCAAGCAGGGAGCTAGTGAGGATGATGGGAGTTCCATTCCCATTCCCTTCACAAGGGCAGTGCACTCTCCTGAAAACTGTGAATGATGGCTCATGATGATACCTGGCCATATCCTTCTCTGGGGAACTGCCCTCGGTCAGTGGGAGCCACCTTGCGTGGGAATGTCTGAGAAATTATACACCTCACCCTGGGTGATGGTCCACAGTAAATGACTGACTGGCTCCTCGAGGGGAAATAACTTTGTGGCATCACTCATGCTTCAGGGCTCTCCATGAGATCAGATGGGGCTGGACATGCCCTGGAATCATATCTTTGCTATCTTCTTTCTCTGCTTTATCTTAATTCTCTGGTTTCTTTAAGAGAACAGCCTCAATAACCCACTTACACAAGAATCACCAGCTCAGACTCAGTCTCTAGGCAATCTGACCTGGGATGTGTGCTCAGTTGCTCAGCCGTGTCCGACTCTTTGAGACCCCATGGACTGCAGCATGCCAGACTTCCCTGTCCTTTACTATCTCCCAGAGTTTGCTCCAATCCCTGTCCATTGAATCAGTGCTGCCATCCAGCCATCTTGCCCTCTGTCATCCCTTTCTTCTCCTGCCTTTGGTCTTTCCCAGCATCAGGGTCTTCTCCAGTGAGTCAGCTCTTCACATCAGGTGGCCAAAGTACTGGGGCTTCAGCTTCAGTCCTTCCAGTGAATATTCAGGACTGATTTCCTTTAGGATGGACTGGTCTGATTTCCTTGCTGTCCAAGGGACTCTCAAGAGTCTTCTCCAACACCACAATTCAAAAGCATCCATTCTTTAGTGCTCAGCCTTCTTTATGGTCCAACTCTCACATCCATCCATGACTACTGGAAAAACCATAGGTTTGATTAGACAGACCTTTGTCGGCAAAGTGATGTCTCTCCTTTTTAATACTCTGTTTAGGTCTGTCATAGCTTTTCCTCCAAGGAGCAAGCGTCCTTTAATTTCAGGGCTGCAGTCACTACCTGCAGTGATTTTGGAGCCCAAGAATATAAAGTCTCTCTTTGTTTCCATTGTTTTCCCATCTCCTCGCCATGAAGTGATGAGACCGGATGCCATGGTCTTAGTTTTTTGAATGTTGCCCTTTACTCCCGTACAAAATGAGCTAAGACTTGCCTCCAGTGCCTTCAGTGTCTAATTTCCAGTTAGCTTAACACTGGTCCTTTTACACTGAAATAAGAGGCTTGCTTATTACCAGTGTTTTTACTACCCCTGAATCTTAGGTTCAAGATGACTTTGTATTTTTCATATAAGTGAGGTATGAAATGCTGAAAGGGCATTTTGAGGAGAACAATGTCTCTCACACTAAATATTATGACTGACCAGCCTGTAACCAAACAGTGTGAAATGCCTACATTTTAATCACACCAGTATTTTGGCATCACATGAGTACAGATATACATACATGTGCAAATGAAACCACGGGTTACCTGACAGTGTTCAACTGTGAACTGACTCATTTCATTCACTTAAGTTAAACTGTTTTCTGTTTGCAGACAGAAGCTGGGGGCATCCTGCCGTGTGTTCCCGTATTCAAGGCAATGAAGCATGACCTTGGAACCATCGGATACTTTGGGAAAATGTTTGATTTTAGACTCTCTCATGGAACAATGGCTGTATTAGTCAGGGAAGGCTAACTGCTGTCACAAATATCCCCCAATCTCCATGGCTTAGCACAATAACAGTTTGTTTCCTATTCACATCACAGGCGGAGAATCATGCATGGAAGGTTTTATGGGCCGGTGCAATTTTTTTTTTTTTTTAGAAATAAAGCATTTTTAATTAAGGTATGTAGGTTGGTTTTAGACAATACAGCAGGCTTCACAGACTACAGCAGAGTGTAAATGTAACTTTTATATGCACCGGGAAGCCACAAACATTTGTGTGGCTCACTGCGCTGTGCCACTGGCTTCATTGCAGGGGTCTGGAGGAGGATGCACACTATCTTCAAGGTGTGCTTGTCGTTGTCAATGGAGGGATAAACACAATTCACAGCCGTCACTCTGAAAATACCTCTGCTCATCTCAGCACCTCTGGCTCAACACAGTTTGATACAAAATAAGTTTCTATTGCTTGGGAACAGTCTGATTTAACTAAATTGTCATTTCTTTATGCTCTGGCCAGGCCTTTACGTACACCCATCACCATCATGCCTGCCATCATGGGAAGGTAAGGCTGACTCTCTGAATCTAGCTTAGGAAACACCTGGCAATGTACGTCCAGCCTCCTCCTTCACAGGATCCCCTGTCTGTCTCTAATCCTGTTTTATACCTTCCAGGTATCTCATTGCCTCTCCACTCTAGCAAAGAACAACTCAGTGGTCAGCTATCTACCTGGCCCAGACTCTTCAGCCTTTGTGTGTTAAAAGAATGGAAACTGTTTGTGAGATTCTCAAGAATATATTCAGCTTATTTACTGAATGTCTAACATACATCAAAACATAACAAACAAGAGGGTCATGGTCCTACCATTGCAGAATTCACAGCCTATAAGGGAAGAAACTACCTCCCTCAAATGTAAGCATTCAACTGAAAAAATTGTAAGTTGTGATTAAAAACTATGAGGGACACTACGCCGGAAAGCTGCAGTGATATGTGTGTTTGGGACCCAAAATCACATTTTAAATTGGCATTTTAGTAGCTCCAAAAATGCAATTTAAAGTGCAGTTTTAATGTAACAGGTCTAGAAGTAGTAATTATGATTTTTAATACTAAAGATGAAATACAACTTTTGCTTTGAAAGACAACTATGAAGGAAAGACACAATGGAACATCATTTGGAAATGCCCACGGCTAGAAAAACCCTGGCATGTCTGAGGAACTAAACCCAGAGCAGTGTGGCTGGAGCTTAACATGCAAGGGTGAAGCTGAAAGGGGTATTTCAGTTCTCACATGGCATTTTCAGGCACAGCTGAAAGTTTATAACCACAAAGTGTTCAGTTATTTTCCAACTGTTGCCACCAGGATGGTGGACAGTGGCTGACATGGGGCATGCATGTCACACACACACACACACACTCAAACATACATTTGTTATCATTATCATGCCTCTGGCTCCCTTTGTCAGCAAATCCCTTCTATCACTGTATTCAGCACCTACTGACTGAAGAGGAAATCCACTCCAGAGTCCCACTGAGATCACTATAGTAGATCCAATACTTCTGGCAACATTAGAAAAAATTCTGGAGAAAACTTGCAAGTTGTTCCTCAATGTGCAATACTCCAAAGAAGGCTGTTCAGAGTTCATTTATAATAGCTAACAGTTAGGTGAGGCTGTCACACTGTTGATCAAGCATCTTGGGGAAAAAGAGGTGGGCAAAGCCTTTTCCATGGAGTTGATTCAGGGAAAGTCTGGGGACCAGCACAAATACTCTATCAGCAGCCCATGCATATGGCACATAACTACCAGGGCCCCACCTAGCCTACCAGGGGCAGGACAGCCCTATTCCAATTCTCAGTCCAAGTTCAACTCTGGCCACAGCGAATGGTATGTTTATGTCTCAGTGGGACCTAGAGAAGAAGTAAGACTCTAAGGCTTTAGAAGTCTCTCACCTGATGGAAGAAGACAACTGGCCTGCCCCCTGTTGAAGAGACTAGTCTCCATGAGAACAATCTTTGCCAGTTCAGCATGGGGATATCCTCACCCTGGGTTTGGCTTCCCCAACCTACAAAGGCATAATCAGGCATATTTTGACATAGATATCCATAATGTTTACTCTTCATATCAAGGGCCTTTACCACTGTTTGTGAGAAATCTCTGACATTTGCTTATGAATTTGTGTGTGAGTTTCCTGACATCCCTCCCAGTGTAGTCTTTTGACATTGTTATTGCTGTGGAGGCTTGCTTCTTTAAATAGACTGAAAAGTACCAGCTGGCTGCCTCAGTTATAAGCCTCAGAAAGACTACTCATGCGCAAGCTGTGCCATTCTTCCTCTAATATGATCAGTGTATGTATTCTGCCTATCATTTCTCCCATACTGTGTCAAAAAGAAGGGTATTTTAAAGTGTCTTTGTGGTAGACAACATCTAGGATGTAACTTCTTACATGAACTTGTGTAACACCCTGCCTTGTGTAACACCCTGCCTCAGAGTGTTGGCTGAGCTGTCTGACTCACTCCTAAGGTAGAGAATATGAGTTTAGATTCTATAAAGTTTAGTTTCTAAAAGGACTGTGGCTACCACCCAGGTACTCATCCATTCTCTCTCACTTGATTTAAGAAAAGCCAGCTGCCATGTTGTGAGCTGATTTATGGAAAAGCCCAAGTGGTAAGGAACAGATGGGGAATTTCAGCTGACAACCAGTGAAAAGCTGAGTTCCTCAGCCCAATAGCCCCTGAGGCACTGAATCTTGCCAAGAACCACATGAATGAGTTTAGAAGCGGATTATCCTCCAATCCAGCCTTCAGATGATTCCTCAGCTCCAGTCCTTCACTTCCCTGGAAACTCATAAGCGGCCCAGAGCCAGACACACCCACCATTCTATTCCTGATCAATGGGGGCTAAGAAATAATCACTGTTTATGGGTTTTCCTAGTGGCTCGGATAGCAAAGAATCTACCTGCAAGGCAGGAGCCCCAGTTTGAGCCCTGAGCTGAGAAGATCCCTTGGAGAAGGCAATAGCTACCCACTTCAGTATTCTTGCCTGGAGAATTCCATGGACAGAGGAGCCTGGAGGGCTACAGTCCATGGGGTCACAGTCACACACGACTGAGTGCCTTTCACTACTTTCACTTTCATGGGTTTTTTAATGTTATTTTTTTAAACTTTTTATTTTANTACCCACTTCAGTATTCTTGCCTGGAGAATTCCATGGACAGAGGAGCCTGGAGGGCTACAGTCCATGGGGTCACAGTCACACACGACTGAGTGCCTTTCACTACTTTCACTTTCATGGGTTTTTTAATGTTATTTTTTTAAACTTTTTATTTTAAAATAATTATATATTCACAGGAAATTTCAGGAATGGCACAGAGAGGCCTCCTGTACACTTACATCTTACATAACTTTAGCACAGTATCAAAACAAAAAAAAAAACAGGTGCCATTTAGAGTAGAGTTCTAAGTCATCTTAGCCGCTGTGTATGTGGTATAACCCCCATGGCAATCAAGAAGTAGAACCGCCCTTTCACCATGAAGATATACCTTGTGCCACCACTTTAGAGTCACATCTATCCTGCACACCATCCATAACCACTGGCAACTACTAATCTATTTTCCATATCTATAATTCTGTTATTTCAAAAATTTTGGATGATTTAACTCATATATAATCTTCTCAGGTTGGTTTTTTCATTCCTCATAGTGTCTTTCATATTCATAAGATTTTTGTTATGCATCATTGAGTTTTGTCATTTGTTACACAGCAATAGACAGCTAATAAATACATCATTCTTCTGGGGAAGATTACTACTGATGAGAGTTTGAGCTGAAAACAGATTTGGGTGCAGGAACATAAACACTTACAGAATGACTCTTATAGATGCCCATCATACCACAGAAATCTACTGTAACCTCCAATTCACATTTCTAGGACTTTTCTTTCCACACAGTAGATGAGTCAGAGGAGTCTGTAATTGCGTTAGGTATAAATCAGTTTCTCCAAATGTGTTTCACTAAAAAACAGTGCCATGGGAGATATCTTCTTGGAGAATGCCCCTATTAAGGTAAGCACAGAGAACAAATTAAAGCTTTTTGGTGGTTATGGTTGGTTCCCAGATAGGCATGAGACACCACTTTATATTCTTGGGGGAAAATGCATATCCTTTTATCCTTGAGCCCCACACCTAGGGATTCTAACTCCATAGTGTAAAGTAGAAAGACCTGGGATTTTCAAACAAGTCTTTGCGTGACTCTGAGTCAAGTGATGTAGGACCATACTTGGAGAAGTAACAGTGTACAGCACTTTCCACTTTCCTCAGATCACTTCCGCATTTCATCCAACCCTTGACAGCTTAACTTGCTCTCTCAATATTGTTCACTGAATAACAGAGAATAAATAGGATTAAGTCACACAGATAGAAGACATGATCCCAGCTCTGCCAACTCCTACCTGTGCAATCTTGGGATGGTTACTTAAGCTACCCCAGTGTCCACTGCATATTCATCTCACATAGTTGATGTGAGGCTTTCAAAATACTGCAAGAATTATGCTGGTACATGGTAGGAGGACTATAAATCCTTGTTTCTGGTCCCACTTCCTTTATGCCTCCTGTTTAATTACAGATCTTCCTCCACTTACGATGGGGTTACATCTAGATAAATCCATCTCAAGTTGAAAGTGCCCTAAGTCAAAAGTGTAGCCAAACATCACAGCTTAGCCTCAATTATCTTAGATGTGCTCAAAGCACTTACATTAGCTTACAGTTGGACAAAACCATCTAACACGAAGCCCATTGTATGATACATGTTGACTGTCTCATGTAAGTTATTGAAAACCCTTCTCAAAGCAAAAGACCAAAAGGGTGTATGGACAGAGAATGGTCTCTCCCCTCATGATCTTGATGCTACCCAGCATCACAAGAGGGTGTCATGCTGTGCATCACCAGCCTGGGGGAAAAAAATCAAATTCCAAACCCAAAGGATGGTTTCTACTGAATGCATATCACTTTCACACCATCACAAAGTTGAAAAATCACAAGTCAAATCATTGTAAGTCACGGACCATCTGAATTTGGAAGCCTAGCTGCTCCACCTTCCGGTTGCCCAGCAAACCTGTCACTCCTGTTTCAGCTGCTGGCAGCCTCTTGTTCTGTCATTGTGTCTGGGACACTGATAATCTGCCTGCATTTTGTTATTGCTTTTAGCAGTTTTGTTCGTGTAGTAGCTCCATGGCACAATATTCTTCCATAGAAATCATTTGTGGGCCAACTGCCAATAAGAATAACCACAGGAAGTATCTAGAGGCTGACTTTGTTTTCTAATACATTTTCCCCTTTGTAAAGGACACCATTATTAAAACATTTTTAACAATTTCTGGGACCAGTTACCTCTTTACAAGAGTCTCTGGTTGGTAATGAAAGAATGAACATTAAATGCTTTTACATAAGTGGCTGGGGGGAAAAAAAAACAGGAATGGCTATGTTAAGAAAAACAGTTATTTAATTATGAGCATTTTATGGTGCTGTTAAGGTATCAGAACCCTGCAGCTTGCCTCACTAACACTGCATTTCTAAATGTAGTTTGTGCTGGTTTCCTTCCATTTTCAACATTTCGTTTCCTGGGCAATTTGAAAACAGCAGGTCAGTTTGGGGATAAATATTAAAATACAAATACTTCAGCTCTAGTGATTTTGCAAAGCAGCCACACAAAGCACTTGGAGTTTTAAGCATATTTTTAAAAACACATATTGTTTGGGGACTGCTGTGCCTTAATATCTTACCCTGAACAGGTTGTTTTCTTGATAACATATTTAATGTCAATGCTTTCATTATCATCCATGAAATTCAAGCATAAGACCTGGCCCAGATTCAGAGGGACGGAAAGCTGGCATGCTCCTGTCTTGCCGAGGAGCTGCTTCCTAGGTTTTCTGAGACCCTGGGTTTGTAAAGCACAGCAACTTGCCACTTGCTGGGACTTCTATGGCACCTCCTTTGATGACAGGCAGTTGTTAAGAGCTATTTGCTTCATTGTGGTTATTACTTTTGCAAATACAGTTATGTCCAAGAATACTAATAAGCAGGGCTCATATGTGCCTGCAGTTGACAACAGGATTCCCCCTCATGTACCAGCTCAGTCCCCACGACAGCTCAGTGGGAATGGATGGTGCTACTTCATGTAGATGTGGATGCTGATGGTCAGGTGAATGTAGTTACATGTGCAGAGCTCCTGACTGGAGGAAATAACAGTTGAATTCAGATGCCTGACCCAGTTGGAGCAGTAGGCTTATTTTGTCTAGTAAATATTTCTCCAAAATGTCAAAATGATTACACAATTCAAGTAAACAAGGGCCCATGTGGTAGAAACAAGTCAGACAGTTATTTGGGAACAGGCAGTCGGTTTTAAAGGTTTGAATTGTGTTTCCTCCATGGTATCTCTCTGTGCTTACCTTCAGACCCAGTTCCTCCCCTGTGGACCTTTCCCCAGTCCTACTATTCAGAACCCTCCACTTTTGTTCTCTCAATGGAAATTATAAAGTAGTTTTGCACTTGGCCTTGTGCTAAGGATTGAAGACTTAGCAGCAAGAAGAGATGTGATCTTGGCTTTTGGTAACTTATTGTCAAGTGGGGTGGGACAACTGTAAACTTTAAATTGTAAAAATATATTTTTAAAATTACAATGACGACAAAGGCTACAAAAGATAAGAACCGGCCGTTTGTCAATGTACAATAAGGATTCCTAAACTAGGTGCAGAAAGAGAAGGGAGGATAAACATGGGGGTGGATGGCGTAGTTAAAAGAACCAAAGGTGGGTTTCTCTGAGAAAATAGTATGGTTCTTACTCTTTGGATTATAGCCAGTGGTGTAAATGTTCTTTCCCTCATTATTCTATATAGACCTTGGTGGCAGGAACCATATTTGACCTGTTTCTTCCACCTCTGAGCTTACAGCAGAGGCTCCGTGGTATCTGCCACTATACTGTTGTGCCCACTGAACCAGTTGTCAACTACCTTCTGCTTAAACCTCAAGGAAAAAGCCAGATGATGCCAAGTTTCCAGCTAATTGTTACCTGGTGTCCTAAGAAGACTGAATAACCCAAAAGACAGCCAGAAAATATTTCTTCAGTCACTGCTTCTAGTAATGTTACAATTACCACGAGTAATTTTATATCATTTTCCTATATCATTGCATACATGTTTAAAGAATATAGTATCTTCATCTGTAACTGACTTATGTCAACATAGTTTTCTACATTTAAATAATATTAATGGTAACCACTAGCATAAATTGATTAATAATATTAGCACTTAACATTAACCATTTATTTTGTGTTACACCTTCTTTTAAGCTCCTTGTAAATATTCCCTAATTTTATCTTTACAGTGTTCTGAGGGGAGGGGAATTATTATTCCTATATTTTACAGATAAGAAAACTGGCACAGCAAAAGGTTAAGTGACTAGCTCAAAGACCCAGTAAAGGATGCTGCCATGATTTAAACTAGTCTGTCTATACGTGAAGCCTGCAACCTTAGGCACTATTCTCAAGAACATTTTTCCATAATTTGTCTAGTCTGGAGCCTACCTGGTTCAGTGGTAGGCTCCCTATTCAAAACTGGGTTACTGCCAAATCTTACCACTTTTCATTTAAAACAGTCACTCTGTAGATGTACCACATAGGATAGTACATATCAAAATCATAACCTCAGAGGACTAGGAGGGGAAGTTGGCATGCCCAGAACCTACAGATGAGGAGACACAATGGCTATATTCATCATATCCCACCAATTAACCATTTGGATTGAACTGACCATTAACAGAATGGTTGACCAGTTAGCTGGCTGATTGAATCAGCTTCATAGACAACCAAAGGATGTGTGATATTTTCACTGATCAGCCTATCACAGGGAATTTAGAATTTAGCTATTCTCATATAATTTGGTTAGCCATGACAAACCTAGACAGCATATTTAAAAGCAGAGACATTACTTTGCCAGCAAAGGTCTGTATAGTCAAAGCTATGGTTTTTCCCATTGTTATGTATGGATGTGAGAACTGGACCATAAAGAAGTCTGTGCACTGAAGAAACAGACTCAAATCTTTGGGTCCAGTTCAGTTGCTCCCACAATGGTTCATATGTCTGCTGTCCAATGGATTCAAACCCATGAGGATCACAACTCAGTTTCTTTTTTATATACCTGACCTAGTTCAGTACCAGACTTTTCAGGACAAGAAGTATCAAGACAAAGAAATCTTTGGTCCATTCATTCATTCATCTCCTTGGAAGGCCATCAGCGCTTACTCCTTTTAATATCATTTAAACATTAACAGTTTGAGCAAACTCAGGAAGACAGTGAAGGGCAGGGAAGCCGGGTGTGCTGCAGTTCATGGGGTCACAAAAAGCCGGACACAACTTACTGACTCAACAACAACAACAGAACATGGAGAGATTCCTTTAATTCTCACATCATGCAGATGCATATTAAATTATTTTTATTTTTAAAAATTGTATTCAGTCTGCAAATATCTCTTGCTCAAGCTTTATCTTTGTAGGCTTTTCCTATTTTCCTTCTTTTCTGCAACTCAACATCTTCAGAGCATCCTGCTTCTCAAGCTGTGAATGCTGGAAGATACTTTAGCCTGGTTGCCAGGAGTTTGGGGCTCTAGTTTGGTTCTGATCACAAGCCAGTTACATGACTACATTACCTCCCAAGTCCTCATCTTTTTCCTCTGTAAAACAAAGTGTGAGTAGGTAACTGGATCACCATAATGGACCTTGCTAGCTGTAATTTTTTTTTTTTTTTCTGTTTCTATGTTTCTCGTTTTAGTTGAGTGCTGGGGTTACTTTAGGTCAGAGAAGGCAGAGGGAGACCTGGGGGCAAAGTGCCTGGATATTTTCTTGTGTGACTTGACCAAATTGCCCTAAACGGTCAAGAGAGAGAAACTGTCATCCTAGCTCCCAAAGACAGTGTCTAGAAAACAAATCTCCCACCCCACTGGGATCCCTTAAATGACAGAACACAGTTGGCAAGGATAAACTGGAAATCAACTTTTTCCATGGCCACACTTGACCTGGTTGGTATATCCTATCCAAGTGACTGTGTCTTATCCAAGTGATTGTCAACCAGGAACAGATGGAGGCAGAATTATGCATGTCTCTGGATTTGGGTGGTTCTCCCTGATATTAATCACTTGTCAGTGGATTTGTCCCTAAGCCCAGAGCTGGCACTATGTATAGTATAAGAAACTAAAAGGACTGTTCTCATTTATTTAATATTTTTAAAACTTTACATTTCTCTTGGCATATCTGTAACCCCTGCAGGATTGAAGGCTACCCTTGACACAACCCCTAGAGACTCCTGGGCTGTTAATTGTGACAGGCTTCTCATTTCCTTCTATTACTGACTCTCCAAAAAAAACCTATCCTGGAACTCAGATAGGTCAGTACATGAAAACAAACACTAATGTCTACACTTCCTGCTGAAACCCTAGGCATCTATTATAACAGCTGGAGCCATTCCTTCCAAGTTTTCCCAGTAATCTGAACCAGGAGAGAATGTCTGGCTTTGGAGTTGACAGCCAAAGTCCTCCGACCACTAGTCTATACCCTCAATGAGTGTTCTTGGCAATTCTTGAATTCTCAGTTATGGGATCATTTAATTAAATATTGAAGAATTTTTGTGGCACAACATGACAGACAATTTACACTATCATGTTATATTATTTTTTAAGCACTTTCACTAGTATGCAAAATCCTCTTAGACATGCCACCAATCAAAAGAACTAGGCTTTTCCATAAATTAAATTTTAAGACAAGATACTTGTAATTTTAGTTAGCATTTCTCCTTCTAAAATATTCCAGAGAAAAATCTTTCCTTAGCATATTTATTAACATTTGGGCTTCCCTTATGGCTCAGCTGGTAAAGAATCCGCCTGCAATGCGGGATGCCTGAGTTCGATCCCTGGGTTGGGAAGATCCCTGGGAGAAGGGAAAAATTACCCACTCCAGTATGCTAGCCTAGAGAATAAGGAAAGAAAATTTTTCCTTAGTATATTTATTAACATTTAGCAGTTCACCATATTTGAGGAATTTCTTTCTTTATATAAACATTTGCTATGCTGCTGAACACATTTTAATACACTATCTTTAATGTTTATAAAAAATTCTGTAGTACAGTTATTCCCCTTGCAGAGATGAGAACCCAGTTAGTATTATAACTTGTATAAGGTCATAGATGGAGCAACTGGCAAAGCTAGGATTCAGACTGACTTCAGTTCAGAACTCTTTCTCAAACTCTAGCCCCTTGCTTCTTCCTGTTAAGACTGATTAACACTTTTAAATGTCACTTCTATGAGGCTTTTTGTTTGATTGCTTGGTTAGATTGGCTCCATACTCAGACCTTTTCTTAAGTGAAAGTCCAAAAACTTTACAAATTTCCCTTCAGTCTTATTATCCTATGATATTCACTCCCATCTTCCTTCCTTCCTTCCACTACATTTATTGAACACCTATTATGTGCTACATGCAGAGAATAAAAACACGAAAAGACACTGCACCATCTTGGAGTACTTCATAATATACTCTTTCATTTCTATGACTGTCTCTGGCATTTATCCATGCATCCACTCACTCATTAAATGAGCAAATATTTTTTGAGCATCTACTAATGTACTATACTAAGCCCTGGAGATTCAGCAAATAATTCAAGTTTTTCCCCTGAATTCATGGAGCTTATGCTCTGGTATCTTCATCTAGGTCTCTCTTTTCTCTCCACATGCTTATTCTATAAAGGTTTTGTTCAGTCATAAGAGATTTGTAGCCTCCTGAGTACAGGGTACATATTTTAAAGTGGGAGTTGAGTTTATGAGATGTTCTGCCAGTCACTCATTACCACTTAACTCATAGTAGCTTTAGAAAGTATGTTACCTAAAGATATTTTCATCTGTTTTATTTTCTTTCATCATTTATTTTTACTGAACTCTTTTATTTTATTTTATTTTTTTTAAGAACTTCCATTTTACTTTATTTTACTTTACAGTACTCTATTGGTTTTGGCATACATTGACATGAATCTGCCACGGGTGTACACAAACTCCCAAACATGAACCCCCCTCCCACCTCTCACCCCACATCATCCCTCCGGATCATCCCCATACACCAGCCCCAAGCATCCTGCATCCTGCATTGAACATAGACTGGCGATTCGTTTCTTACATGATAGTATACATATTTCAATACCATTCTCCCAAATCATCCCACCCTCTCCCTCTCCCTCTCCCTCTCCCTCAGAGTCCAAAAGTCCGCTCTACACATCTGTGTCTCTTTTGCTGTCTTGCATACAGGGTCCTCATTACCATCTTTCTAAATTCCATATATATGTGTTAGTATACTGTATTGGTGTTTTTCTTTCTGGCTTACTTCACTCTGTATAATCAGTTCCAGTTTCATCCATCTTATTAGAACTGATTTAAATGTATTCTTTTTAATGGCTGAGTAATACTCCATTGTGTATATGTACCACAGCTTTCTTATCCATTCATCTGCTGATGGACATCTAGGTTGTTTCCATGTCCTGGCTATTATAAACAGTGCTGCGATGAACATTGGGGTACATGTGTCTCTTTCTATTCTGGTTTCCTTGGTGTGTAGGCCCAGCAGTGGGATTGCTGGGTCATAAGGCAGTTCTATTTGCAATTTCTTAAGGAATCTCCACACTGTTCTCCATAGTGGCTGTACTAGTTTGCATTCCCACCAACAGTGTAAGAGGGTTCCCTTTTCTCCACACCCTCTCCAGCATTGATTGCTTGCAGACTTTTGGATCGCAGCCATTCTGACTGGTGTGAAGTGGTATCTCACTGTGGTCTTGATTTGCATTTCTCTGATAATGAGTGACGTTGAGCATCTTTTCATGTTTGTTAGCCATCCGTATGTCTTCTTTGGAGAACTGTCTATTTAGTTCTTTGGCCCATTTTTTTGATTGGGTCGTTTATTTTTCTGGAATTGAGCTGTATATGTTGCTTGTATATTTTTGAGATTAGTTGTTTGTCAGTTGCTTCATGTGCAGTTTACATCTCCTCAATTTATCTGTAAGGTCCTTGAGCCACTCCATGGTGATTCTACACACAGTTTAGGCTACAGAAATACTCATGAAATAAATTCTGAGTCCATTTCTTTGTCCATCGTTATTGTTATGTGTCTACAAACATAAGGTAGCAACTCTGAAGCCTTGTTATAACAGGCTAGCCTGTAACCATGAGTAATATATACATCCCAAGGAAGTTCTCCACCCTAAGCAGCAGATACTACCAGTGACTACAATTTCTTGATACATATAGGTGGTGCAGTGTGTAAAGAATATGCCTACCAATGCAGGAGGTGCAGGAGACTCAAATTCAATCCCTGGGTCAGGAAGATCCCCTGCAGTAGGACACAGAAACCTACTCCAATATTCTTGCCTCTGTCCATAGGAGAATGGACAGAGAAGCCTGGTGAACTACAGCCCATGGGGTTGCAAAGAGTCGGACATGACTGAGCGACTAACACTTTCACTTTCATAGCAAATGCACCACCAGAAACTCTCCAAAGTGGATTTTAGGCTTTTCCTCCCTTATCAGTAAAAACACTGTAGAGCTACACACAGAAGGGACACTTGAAAAAAAGTTGCCAGACTAGTATTCACCTGTGCCTTGATTTTCTTATTTTGGATACATTCTTAATAATGAAAGATGCTCTACCTACATCTCTTAAGATAAACTTAACTCTCTAATGAGATAACATGTTAAAGTGTTTCATAAACAATAATTAATATTTATATTGTGAACAAAGTTTAAATCATATATTATGCTACAGACAAAAATTAATTCTTATTCTTTTTTCATTTTGTGCCTTCAGCTTACCAGGTTTGTGACTCCTCCTCTCTAGGCTATGTCCTCATCTCTGATAACTTTATTACATCCAGTTATTAGCACTTAATGGTGATTTAATTGTCAACTATCTTCAGATACTAGTAATGTTTAACCAGGGGGTATCACGACTTTCCTGAATAGGGGAGACATGGCAGAACAGAGGACAGCTGACATGACCCTTCTTGCAGAGAGCTGTCTGACTGACCTAATAACTCCCAAGGCCAAGGCTGTTAGAAGAGCAAACCTTGGAATGTTGCAGAACATTCAATTTATTGATGTTTGAAAGAGAATGCACAAAACAGTTCATTTTTTCTTTTTTCACTCTAATACCTATGCTAGGGACAGTTCTAAGTGCCTTAGGGGATGAAGTAAATCTTCACTACAACCCTGGGAAAGGGGATATCCTCATTTCATAGATGAGAAAACTGGCACACAGGGAAGCCAGCTACACTGTTCAGCGGCACTCTACCAGCAAAAAGAAAACCTCGGCGCCTCTGAGCCTGAGCCTACCAGTCAGCCAGCAGGCCATACTGAGATCCACTGCCATGGGGCCTGCAGAAGTGATTCAACAGTTCCTGAACTCCCCATGAGGAAAACCAAGATCCCCTACCGTGCAGACTGAAGGGAGCCTGACCAGTCACATCTGGTTTCAGTTATTTTCTTTCAGCTCCATTTCTTCCCGCCTCTTATGTCTTCTCATACCTTCCTTTTCTGTGTAATGCCGAAGGATTCATTCCGGGGGAGTTAATTTAAGGTTCACCTCCTGCAGACAAATGTAGATGCTTCCCACCTTATGTTCCCATTGCCCGATACATACAACCCCACTGGTACATTTTTCTTCACATGCTGCAATCACCCCTCTGTCTGTCTGTCCATCAGGCAGTTGGTCCTGAAGATGGGATGCGCCTTTACATTCCCATTTCACCCGTGTCGAGCACGTTGCCTGGTGAGCACAGGTGCAAAGATTCACAGGAGCCCATCAACTTTGAGTGCAGATAGAAGAGACAGATTTTCTATTCATGAAACTACATCCAGAATCAGATTCACTGGCAAATTTGTTTCCACAATTTGAAGCAGAATTCTGACAAAAGAATTCTAGAAAGCATTACACATTTTCTTTCTTTTTTTTTTTTTCTGTGGTTTTCCAAGTCAGAAAACTACCTGGGAGGCATATGAAATGATTTTAAAGTTAAGAAACGAGAAACATCACTCATTTCATGTAATCAGCTCTGCCATGTGCAAATGCAACAAACTTTAGGAGTGTGTGTTTCCTGTTTTCCCCTCTATTTCACCTCTTCTGCTTGGGAGTCTTTCCCAGTCCAGGTCCTAGAATATTTGTCATGCAGAATCTGGGATATGGCTGCAGAGGGGCAGGCCCAGAAAGAGAAGGTAGGAGGAAGGACTAAGCCAAGGCAACTAAGTCAGTCTATACAATAAGGACCAAGGCTGAAGGGAGGCCACAGAGAAGAAAGTAAGTAGCCTGGACTGGGGACAGAGAATATGGAGAATTGCCCTTTGTAGAACAGCTATGGGACGAAGGAACAGGAAGCTATGAGAAAGAAGATATGACATGGATATTCTCCCATTTTTATGAGATGTATGAGTAAAAACATTTTTTTATTATTTGTAGTTACTCAATTCTAGTTCTCTTTTTTAATTTTAAACATCTTATTTTATACTGAGATATAGCCAATTAACAATGTCATGATAATTTCAGGTGGACAGAAAAGGGACTCAGGCATACATATACATGTATCACTCTCCCTCAACTCCCCTCCCATCCAGGCTTCCACAAAACGTTGATCAGAGCTCCCTGTGCTACACAGCAGATTCTTGTTGGTTATTCATTTTAAATATACCAAAGTATACACGTCGATCCCAAACTCCCTATCACTTCCTCCCATCCTCCCTTTCTGGCAACCATAAATTCATTCTCTAAGTCTGTGAGTCTGTTTTTGTTTTGTGAATAAGTTCACCAGCTATAGTTCTTAACTATGACTGTGGCCTGTTAGGCTTCTCTGTCCATGGAATTTCACATGCCAGAATACAGGAGTGGGTTGCCATTTCCTTTTCCAGGGGATCTTCCTGACCCAGGGATCAAAGCTATGTCTCTTTTATCTATTGCACTGGCAAGAGGATGCTTTACCAGCTGAGCCACCGAGAAAGCCCCAAATAAGCAACAGCTATAGCCAAATTAATTCTGAAAAAGTCTGGACTTTTGCTTTACCCTAATGTGAGTCAGGTATCTAGAAATCTCAAATTTGATCCTTTCACTTTGAACTAGAGACCACAGAATCACTCAGTGGTTTAACAGATACTAATGTTGGTCTTGATCATTGCTGAGACTATTTATAAAGCCACTGTCCTGCACTGGGCTTTAATAATTGATATACAGCTTGGACTGGCAGGTCTGGGATCAACAGTTGAGGTCTATAAGGTAAGAAGGGTCATCCGTGAAGGAAGAGGTGGTTAGATGAGATCAGACACAACAGGTTTCTTCAAATTTCCTGTACAAAAGCCATCAAGGGTACTCCATGTTACTATGCCAGATACCAACTGTAATTGATGAGTGGTTTTCAAAGCGGTCCCCAGCTAAAGCATCGTGCAGTAATCCACTCTGGCAATACTGACTTGCTGCCAATAAGACTCATAATTCAGACTGTCCACCTGAATCATCCCTGAAGAAGTGTAAGTAAAGGCTTCTTCTTCCTCTCCACCCCTCTCTCTCAATCATTTCTCTCTCTCAGGAACAGGCCAGGACTACTGAAGGCCAGTTAAATTCATCTCCAGATCTGACTGCCAAATGAAACGTTAAAATTCCCTTGATCCCTCTGAAGAAACTTTGGACCATCAGATAACATAACAATTCCAACCAAATGTCAAATACTTTTAAAGTATAATTTTCTCATACCTTTCTACTTTCTTCTAATCACTTCTTTACTGGGAGCATTTATAAAAATAAAATATTATGCTCTTAAGAATTATACGACACTGCCATTTTTTCCTAAGCTGAAGTATGAGTCTTTATTTTCCAACTAGATAGGAGGAGCAAAAAGGTATTCTTAATGCTTAATGCACAGACAGCATTTAACACACTATTAGATGATTAGAACTTAAGACCTCAATATTATGTCATACACATTTATATTACATAATAAAACAAGGTTTGAGTAAGAAACAAGAGTGTGTAGAGTCTCTGCTTTGCACTAAATACTGGACCAGAGTTGTGGACTGGATTTTCTTTTTGAGAGACAAGAACTGAGTATCTTCTGAGACAAAAGCAAAAACCTTATGTAAAATAACCAAATCATCTTTACAAAAAGAAAAGAAGAGGGGAAAATTTTAAAAAGCATGCGAGACAGAATGAAAAAACAATATCCAGAATAAAGAATATCAAGAATAAATGAAATCCAACTGAAAACAAAAGTTTCAGTTTTTCCATGTAATGTCAAAGGGTAGTTAAATCCCACCAACGGTAATTTCTTCCATATTAACCCCCACTGTGAGTATACATGCCAGTTAGAGTCCAACATCTGTGAATAATTCACTCTTTCCACTTTGAAAGAAACACATTTTCTTTTGCTCCCACCTTCAATGGAACAACATCCAGAATTCTGACACCTTAAGGGAGAGGACTGCAAACACTGTCATACAACAGACACTTATCACTCTTGTGGGTTGTATGGTGTCTGAAATCCACTGCTCCTTGAAGAATCCCTCCCTTTGTAGCAAAGCACAATGACTTGTGTGTCACTCTAGAGACTGAAATTTCCTGATGGTCATTTTTACAAGCCAGATTTGTGCCTAGGTAAGAGGCAAACAACAGAATGGGAAAGACTAGAGATCTCTTCAAGAAAATTAGAGATACCAAGGAAGTATTTCATGCAAAGATGGGCTTGATAGAGAACAGAAATGTTATGGACCTAACAGAAGCAGAAGATATTAAGAGGTGGCAAGAATACACAGAAGAACTGCACAAGAAAGATCTTCATGACCCAGATAATCATGATGGTGTGACCACTCACCTAGAGCCAGACATCCTGGAATGTGAAGTCAACTGGGCCTTACTGAGAAAGCATCACTATGAACAAAGCTAGTGGAGGTGATGGAATTCCAGTGGAGCTATTTCAAATCCTGAAAGATGATGTTGTGAAAGTGCTGCACTCAATATGCCAGCAAATTTGGAAAACTCAGCAGTGGCCACAGGACTGGAAAAGGTCAGTTTTCATTCCAATTCCAAAGAAAGGCAATGCCAAAGAATGCTCAAACTACCACACAATTGCACTCATCTCACACTCT
>SJYX01021116.1:42796-139546 GCA_006410675.1 Oreotragus oreotragus
AAAAAAAAAAAAAAAAGTCAAATAAATGGTAAGCCTTGTAACGCTAGCTTTCAGAAGATGGGTAAAAAGGCCAGAGCTTTTACTTGGAGGTTCAGCATGAGTTGCTGATGCTTTTACTTTACAAAGCAGTTGCAAATACTGTTTCAGTTACTCTTTATTTCTTTTCTTTTTCAAGATGTCAGAGATAAGCCCAGATGTTGAGTGATGTGCAGATAGGAAAGGTTAACTAGAAGTTTAAATGTAACTTTAGGACTTCGACTAAATTAAATTCCCAACAATCTGATAAAAATTATAGCCTTTACAGTACCAGGAAAGGTTAAAAAGTGAGCGCACTGGAGCAACTATTACATCTCACATTTTGAAATAAACTCAAAATTATTAGTGCTACTAAATATCATTGAATAGTACTTAACACGGGTAAACATCTGAAAGTGCGCCCCGTAATACAGATTACATGTATGACAAATGCACTTAATTACAGTATAAATATCACTTTTTTCTATCAGATAAACAGTGAGTGTGTACATTTTCTTCAAAAACAGGAGGAGGCTTTATCTCAGAAGAAGAGGTAGCTCGGCCTTTTTTGAGACCGAGAGCATCTATTATGAATGACGTTTGTTGATTTTTCCAGAATCTGAGCTTCTGATTAATATTTTGGGGCATCTGAAGTCTGTTTTAAAGACTGTGGCTTGAAATTCTCTGTTTGGCTCTATGTGGTAGCTAAATGATGGCCGTTAGCGCCACAATTGGTTGAGCTGTCTCTTATACACATCTAGATGTGTATAAGAGACAGCCCCCGCCCTTTTTCAAATTTATTTATTCTGCCTCCTGGTAGAGTCATTTTGAGGATTTTTTTTTTTTTTTGATAGTCAGAACCCAGTCTATCTGTTAACTAGCAATTACAGTTGTGCTGAGCTACTCAAAAATGAAATGAGTAGCAATAAACAGACTGACTGCCCACTGACCTGTAGGCTATATGGTTATTTTGCCTGCTCACAGCTTTTTGTAAACAACAGCTCTTCAGGCTGTTCGCAGAAGAATATTTCTGATGTGTCAGGTTATGTTATCAGCCTTGCTTTCTTCATATGCTGCAGAATGACCCACTCTAATCTAGCTGATGAATTAAATAGAAAGCAGTAGGCAGTTACCAGTGAGGAGAAGATACTTAGGCATTAGCAGCTGGTCTGAGGCTGCTCCCCCATGGCTCTTGTGTTGGTATGCTATCTTAATGGAAGCCAGGAGGTATCAGCCTTGCTTTCTTCATGTGCTGCAGAATGACCCACTCTAATCTAGCTGATGAATTAAGTAGAAAGCAGTAGGCAGTTACCAGTGAGGAGAAGACACTTAGGCATTAGCAGCTGGTCTGAGGCTGCTCCCCCATGGCTCTTGTGTTGGTATGCTGTCTTAATGGAAGCCAGGAGGACCAGGGTGGCTTTATTTTCCTGTTTGCAGAGTTGGGTGTGGCATTCCTCCTGTCCAGCTGACTGTAGGTTGGCTTTTTCCTGCGAGCACAGAGGGAAAGGGCCACATTGGAGGGTTTGGTTTCTTGCACTGGGGTCACTCCTCGGCCCTTTCCTTCTGTAAGAGCACTGACCGGGGATCTTCTGATGGGATCAGGTGGGACCATACATTTGGGATTGATTTCCTTTGATTGCTGGGGAAGGGCTATTGATGAACCCTTGTCTTTGCTGATTGTGACAGACACCAGAAAGGAACGATAATTAAACAGAAAGAGGCCTGACAGAGTGGAGGGTATGTCTGCCCCTCAGCTCCTTCCTGCGAAAGAGAGGGCCCCCGATTTCCCCAGATGCACAGGGTCTTAAAGATCTGACCGGGGATCTTCTGATGGGATCAGGTGGGACCATACATTTGGGACTGATTTCCTTTGATTGCTGGGGAAGGGCTATTGATGAACCCCTGTCTTTGCTGATTGTGACAGACACCAGAAAGGAACGATAATTAAACAGAAAGAGGCCTGACAGACCTAGTGGAGGGTATGTCTGCCCCTCAGCTCCTTCCTGCGGAAGAGAGGGCCCCCGATTTCCCCAGATGCACAGGGTCTTAAAGAATTAAAAAGAGCCAACCCCAGTGTGGATTGTTTCACTTATTGATAACATTTTCTGAAATGCTTTTCAGTCTCTAATTGTTGAGTGTATCTTTATAAGCACCTTTCTCCATTGTGAGGGTTGAGTCTCTTTTTATAGTCTGTCCTTTGAGAATGACCACAGTCCCAACTGCCCAATAGACTCTGAAGAAGCATTTGTGGCTTGGATGACTTCCTCTGTGATGACCCCAATGGTACATATCTTTCTGTGTTTCACTCAATTTGATTCTGCATCCTTCTCAAACTTAGTGATTGTTTTCTGTTAGTTGAAGAGTATCTACTTTAATGAGCTTTTTTCTTCCCTTTACACTGACCCTTTCCCCCAAATTTCTTTCGAAGAATAACTTTAGGAAAGCTTACCTTTCCTTCAAGAAATAAAAACAAAAAGATTCCGTTTAATGCCACAAATTGCATTTATTGAGAATGTATTTGACACTGGTCTAGTGGCTTTGAGCCAGTTTCTGGTCTACCAGAATAGGCTACCAGTTACATGTAACAGTGACAAATGACCATTGTAGTAGTTCTGGATTGGAATGGCATTCCCCGGTTAGTCTTAATATTAGTCAATTCTAGGATTGAGATATTTTTGTATTAAAGTAGAAAGGATGAAAATTTGAGAATGGATTTCCTGCCATGATGATGGTTGGGGAAAATAGAGAACAGATTTCAAAACTTAATGATCATACTCTTCATATAACTAGTGTGTTGCTTCCTTTGCTGGATAGATATGTGTGAATGTGGAGGCCTGGGAGGAGGTCTGGGGAGGGTTGTGAATTGTCCTTCTTTAGAAAATGCTTTATGAAAGAATATTGCCTTGCCTGAACAGAAAAGTCAAGGTCCCTCATGAGACCCTGAAAGGGATCCGTGAGCAGATTTTAGTATTTCATCTTTCTGATCTTCCAGGTTCCAAGACTGTGGATTACAACCTCTATTTAATAAAGTGAAGTGAAAGTCACCCAGTCTTGTCGGACTCCTTGCTCATGGATTGTAGTTTGCCAGGCTCCTCTGTCCATGGAATTTCCCAGGCAAGAACACTGGAGTGGGTTGCCATTCTCTTCTCCAGGGGATCTTCCTGACCCAGGGATCAAACCTGGGTCTCCTGCATTGCAGGTGGATTCTTAACTGTTNCAGTCTTGTCGGACTCCTTGCTCATGGATTGTAGTTTGCCAGGCTCCTCTGTCCATGGAATTTCCCAGGCAAGAACACTGGAGTGGGTTGCCATTCTCTTCTCCAGGGGATCTTCCTGACCCAGGGATCAAACCTGGGTCTCCTGCATTGCAGGTGGATTCTTAACTGTTGGAGCCACCAGGGAAGCCAGTATTTAATAAAGAAGATTTGTTCAATTAATTCTTGTCCTTCTATGTCTTAAATTTATCCCTTAATTTTTATTCTGTCAAGTCACATTAAATTTAAAGTTGTTTCAGTTTTTTTCTTTTTTAAAAAAACTTTACGTTTTTTATATTTGATCAATTTTTATTTTCTTTCAGATGCTACTTTTTCTCTGAGCTCTAGCTCCATATGTCTCTACCTGTCTTCAGAACCTCTCTTACTTAACTGCTGTGTCATCTTCTGAAACTTAACATGTTCCATACTGAACATGAGGCTCCTCATATCCATTTAGTTCTCAAATCTTAGAAATTAGTAGCACTACATCATCTATGTTGAAAAGGGGTAGAAGCTAAGGTCGACAACTTGCCCTGGTGGCTCAGAGGTAAAGAATCTGCCTGTCGTTGCATGAGATGTGGGTTCGATCCCTGTGTTGGAAGGATCCCCCACCCGCCTCGGATAAGGGACTGGCAACCCACTCCATTGTTTTTGCCTGGACAGAGGAGCCTGGTGGGCTGGAGTCCATGGATTTGCAAATAGTGGATATGATTTAGGGACTGAGCATACACGCACGTTTGAGAAAGTAGGAGGTGAAGTTACAGAAAACTTAGAATGTCAGGCTGAATATAAAAATGGAGTCACTGGGAGGATTGGGTTGAAACAGGATGAAACTGCTTTATTCTGATTAATTCTGGAGTAGAACTCACTGTGGAAATGTGGGAAGAAAAATAATGCAGAGAAACCAGTTAGGAGTTTCTAGTAGTAGTCTGAAAGTCACTGATGGTGAAGGAAATAGAAAAAAGAATTGCAAAGTTTCCCTCTTTTAAACCTATTTTATTTTGTTTCTTTATCTCTTTAAGGAATTTATTTCACTGAATTTCTTTTCAGTAGTATTTACTGACCCTACGTTCCTTTGCAAGGCATCACACAGGATTCAGAGATACCCTTTGTCAAAGTAAAATATATCCTTTGCTTCTTTGTATTGTTGGGGAAATGGGAGATACCCCTGTGTGCAAACCAGAAATCAACACCAGGACATATTAGTTGACAAAACAGTGTCACTGAACAGGGTCCTGGAGAAGAGAGATTAATATGAGCAAAGTTTTAGGAGGAGTGCTGTTGTTTCTGTCTAGTCACCCTGTAGTGTCTGACTCCTTGCAACCCCATGGATGCCAGGCTTCCCTCTCCTGTACCATCTCCCAGAACTTGCTCAGACTCATGTCCACTGAGTGGGCGATGCCATCCAACCATCTCATCCTTGGCAGAGGAGAAGATCTCCTCCTGCCTTCAGTCTTTCCAAGCATCAGAGTCTTTCCTGATGAGTCAGCTCTTAGCATCAGGTGGCCAAAGGATTGGAGCTTCAGCTTCAGCGTCAGTCCTTCCAATGAATATTCAAGATTGATTTCCTTTAGTATTAACTGATTTGAGGACTATAAAGTGAATATAATCCAATTTAATAATTCTTAGTAAAACTCTAATGTAGTCAAGACAGTACAGGATTAATCAAGTCTTTCATTTCTTTAGGACAGTGCTCCTATGGGGAAGAACATACTCATGGATCAAGCCAAATAGACTGTTGGAATGTTTTTCGGTATTTTGGTAAGACACCTGAATTATTCAGGCCCTTTTCTCCATTATCCTTTGTGGATAATGGAGAGCTTCAGAGAAGCTTCAGAAAAGAGCTGCAGGTGTTTGAAGCACGTCTGGGAGCCTGCACACCAGTGCCCACGCGGGCCCCTGCTTCCGGCCCTACCTGCACACACTTTCTGGCTTCCTTGTGTTTCTGTCGCCAGTTCTGGGGTTTTTAAGTTTTTTCCCTGTTGATAGTGTTTAAAAAGTATGGGTGCAAATAGAGGACAAAAGGACTGCCCTTTAGGGGGTCCTTGAAAGAATCATTCATTTTTGCTGTTTTGCATCAAATTTACTGGGTCCTTTATCACAGCTTGTTGCTGTTCAACAGTTAACTGGGAAGCTTCTCATACCACCCAAAGCTCCCCCGAGGGATCCTAAAGTGAGAGTCCTTGACCTCGACTGCACTTTTGGAATCCCCCAGGGGCTTTTAAAACAAATGTCTCTCAAGTTGCATCTCGGCCATTTTTTTTATTTTTTATTTTTTATTTTTAAATTTTTTTTTATTTTTTTTTGTATTTATTTATTTTTTTACACGAACTCCCAAACATGAACCTGTTAATTTTATTATTTTTAATTGGAGGATAATTGCTTTATAATGTGTTGGTTTCTACCATACATTGACGTGAATCAGCCATGTGTCCCCTTGCTCCTGAACCTCCCTCCCACTCCTGCTCCATCCCACCCCTCTGCTGAAACGTTTGTTACCACGGTAAAACAGCCAGCCAGTGGGAATTTGCTGTGTGTCGCAGAGACCTCAGCCTGGAGCTCAACCTTGGCCACCCAGTGGCATCCAAACCATTTAAAGCGGACTCTCTGGGCCTAGGACCCAGGCACCAGTATTTCTTAAAGCCTCCCAGTGGATTTTGCTGGTAGCCAAGGTCGAGGGCCACTGCTGTAGAGGCTGTGCCTCCTATTTCACTCTTTTAGGAAGCTCCCAGGCCCTGGGGAGTTTGAATGAAAATCAGAAACACATGGTCTGCGTTCTCCTGCTGTGAATGTAACCCCTGGGACTCTGCACAGAGTTGAAGTTAAGCTGGACTCACGCTGGAGGAGGTGGCTGGGAAGGTTCGTGGCTTCTTCCTCCAGTGTTCTTTTGGTTCTCTGCTTTGCTGGCGTTTAACGCTTTCTGCTGCCTAATGTGGCTTTGCCATCAGTTTGACTCTAGTTGGCCAAGATGCAGTCTCCAGCTACTAGTCATGATGTGGTCCAGGAACTGGTAAATGATATTTGCAAAGTTTGAAACATCTTCAGGAACAGAAATTCTTCCCTTTTTCATATTGGACTCGTTGTATCTGGAGTCTTTATGTAAGTCTGAATTTGGGAAATGACTGCAATGCAGTCCATTAATATATGCTCAGTTTTCTTTTTATTTGTGAGGAGTATAAGAAATACACTGCACAAAAAAATGAATCATGCTTTCAAGAAGCTTACAGTTGTTAGAGCTCAAAATGTGTACACTTAAGGAAAAAAATCACAGCACTGTTTAATGTTGGGGGTCGAAGGCATGCATGCTTCTGGCATGTGTGGGGAAGATACTTAATTCCCATGTGTCTTGTAATTGGGATCTTCTTAGTTCCATTTCCCTCTTTCTCTTAGTCGTCTCATAGTTAAACTCTAGCATAGCGAACTTTGAGATGTTCGGTCCTTTAGGAATTTAGCATTCAGGTCTGTTGCTGGCTTTTTAATGTTTAAAAAAAAAAAAAAAAAGTCAAATAAATGGTAAGCCTTGTAACGCTAGCTTTCAGAAGATGGGTAAAAAGGCCAGAGCTTTTACTTGGAGGTTCAGCATGAGTTGCTGATGCTTTTACTTTACAAAGCAGTTGCAAATACTGTTTCAGTTACTCTTTATTTCTTTTCTTTTTCAAGATGTCAGAGATAAGCCCAGATGTTGAGTGATGTGCAGATAGGAAAGGTTAACTAGAAGTTTAAATGTAACTTTAGGACTTCGACTAAATTAAATTCCCAACAATCTGATAAAAATTATAGCCTTTACAGTACCAGGAAAGGTTAAAAAGTGAGCGCACTGGAGCAACTATTACATCTCACATTTTGAAATAAACTCAAAATTATTAGTGCTACTAAATATCATTGAATAGTACTTAACACGGGTAAACATCTGAAAGTGCGCCCCGTAATACAGATTACATGTATGACAAATGCACTTAATTACAGTATAAATATCACTTTTTTCTATCAGATAAACAGTGAGTGTGTACATTTTCTTCAAAAACAGGAGGAGGCTTTATCTCAGAAGAAGAGGTAGCTCGGCCTTTTTTGAGACCGAGAGCATCTATTATGAATGACGTTTGTTGATTTTTCCAGAATCTGAGCTTCTGATTAATATTTTGGGGCATCTGAAGTCTGTTTTAAAGACTGTGGCTTGAAATTCTCTGTTTGGCTCTATGTGGTAGCTAAATGATGGCCGTTAGCGCCACAATTGGTTGAGAAGGGCCTCGTGGGATGCATGTGGCGTGGTCCCACACCAGGCTGGAGCATGTGGCTACGGTTTCATCCGACTGGCCTGGCTGTAGAGAGCCTCTCCATAAAGAAATGTACACATGAAAGTGGGCCAAATGCAGATGGCTTTAACGTTGCTGGAGTTAGGGAGAAAAATGTGAATCTTTCCCGCATTTCAAAAAAGAAAGTTTCATACTAATCATTTCAATCAGATGAGCCAAAAGTCAGAAGTGTGTCGTAACGTCCCTTGAGAACTTGGTACCTATCTGATAGGACTGTAAAGGCATTTCAGGATGTCAATTAAATGGAAAGATATGCCTGGGATTGAATATAATTAAGAAATGTTGAAGTCTGGTGTCTACATATTCAGACACTGTATTCAGTGGTTCAGTTAGTGAACCAGGGCTTGGATTTATTGACAAAAGGTCTTTTTCTCATGGCATGCTTCACTCATTAAAAGCTCATAATGCCTTGGATCTTTTTAGCTGTTGGAACTTGACCATTTGCCATTTTGTGCTTCTTGACTTTATTATTATTATTCTTTTAACTTTGCAGCTTATTCGGATGATATTGCTTCTCCTAGTGGATGCATATTCCTGAGGAATGAACCCGTGACATTTCCTAACATTATGAAGTGTCACCAAAGCATCACACAGGGCTTCATACTGAAAAACAAGGATGGGAAAGTGAAATGATTACAGTGGAATTTGTGCTCTAGCAGTTTGAAAGTAATTTGTGAATTTGCTGAGATGAATTTCTTCCCAATACTGTCAGCCTTATATTCTACTTATCTAATATTGAAATTCACATTTCTCTGCGTCCTTCTCAGTTTTATGGTTGATCAATTGGTAGTATAATCCTTTCTACTCCAGATTGTGACTGGAGTTTCCCCAGACATGTAGGAGAATGGGACTTTTTTTTTTTTTTTCCTTTTTTCATATCCTTGTTGTGCGATCTATTTCTTTTTCAGCTGCATTTGATGATCTAAATGCTTGAAAATACTGCAAATAATAAAGAAATAATGGGAATGTTGACACCGAGTGAGGAAGAGGGCGAAATACAGTTCACCTGATCCTTGAGGATTTGTTGCTACCTATTTACAGTTCAGATTTTAGCTGCCTCCTGTACTGGTATGAATGTGAACAGCTTGTTTGACACGATTTCTTAATTTCTCATCTTCACAGGTTAATTCTCTAACTAGGAGCAGTTTAGTGTACTCTAGCATTCCATCTTGCCTGTAGACACAGCAGATTACTCACAGTCTGGGAAAACTAAGTGCACATTCCATCGTTAGCCTTTCTGAGGGCCTGTGCTGAGTTCTTTAGATTCATGTCGTTGTTGGCAAACGTGCTCTTAGAACCTTGGACTGATTTTACATGGAGCATATTAAACAAATGTGGTGCCTGACCCTTCGAAAGTTAGCTTTTCACGTTGACTCTTATTACTCTTATTTCTCTAGATAGGCCCAGAAAAGAGCAAAATGCATGTGCTACCCAAGTCAGAAAGATGGCACCAGCATCTTTTATTGAGATGAAGTGATGTCATCTACTTGGAAAGGCTCGCATTAGCAAGAGGACAGAATGCCTTCCGTTTATATTTAGAAGACAGTGACTACAGTGAGGAAATTATGCAATATAGGCGATTGATTAGGAAATGTAAGACAAAAACATACTACCCTGCCAAATCAATTTCCTAGATCTCCTTGAATTATCCAATAATTAGATAATCTTTTACTTTGGAAGTACAGATTTTATATGTGTAATTATTTGTTTTAACCACTGTATTCCCAAGCTGTATTCAGTGGTAACACACAGCCTGTTCAGTTTATACTCTATTTCTGTTAACTAGATAGGATTAATATCATACTTCTTCTCAAAAGAGAGAGAGGGAATTACAGGCATTTTGTAAGATTTGCCACTTTCATAGAGCTCATCAGTGTTTATTATAATAATCAAAGTGAATAAACTTAGATTGCTCTTATACAATAGATATGTTTTTAAATGGAAATGTAAAACCCATTTTTAAAGCAAATCACATTTTAACTGCATTCAATTAGGGAAAACTCTCCACTATTTGAGCAGATCCTGTGTCACATTCATTTATAAAGTAAAGTATATTTTGTTTCTCCTTAATTTATGTATGTTTCAACTTTAAATGTTTGTATATCAGAGTTCTTAGAGGCAAGAACATATACCTATGGGAAATATATTTGCTTTTAAACATGTGATGAACTGAAAGTTTGACCTTTTCCCTCTGCACTGCTTTTAAGAGAGGCATCAGAGGGGAAGCTAAATGGGGAAGGCATGCCTGGAGTTAGAGAGGATGGGGATGTCCATGTCATTCGTGGAGGTTGAGGAAATGTTAGAAAGCTTGAGGATTTCTGTGCCATAAAGCCAGGCCAGTGCAACCCAGAGTTACACCTCTGATGATATCTGCTCCTTTGTGACATTGGCTGAAACAAAACAAAAAAAAAATCACAACCTAAAATTTGAGACTTATGTTTTATTCGGTGGATAAAACTAAGGACTTAAACCTGGGATCCAGCATCTCAGGTAACTCTGAGAGACTGTTCTGAAAGGTGAAGGGGGGAGTCAGGATATACAGGGGTGTTTGCAACAGAGCCCAAGTAGTCACAATGTCAAAAGATGACTATTAATAAAACAAAGCCAGATATCTCAAGTTAAGGAATTTAGAGCTTTTCTCTGTGTGGGAAGATGCAAGAGTCTGGGCTCACTGAAATCACACCTTTGATATGGACCTCGGCTCTCTCGGGCTGGTATCCTGTGCCTTCTCATCCTGAGTCTTCCCAGGGCATGCACGCTGGGCTGAGGGGTGCGGCATCTGACGGCTTGATGACTGGCACCCTCTTCGCAGCCTCAGCTCTCACCTTCGGGGGCAGCTGTGGCGTCCGATGGCTGTAGCTTCCATCCCAGCACGGTAAGGGTGCCGAGTGGGACCAGCCCCCGCCCCAGCCTTTGGAGCATCTGGAGAAGGGTCCCTTGGCTCAGGGCTCCTCAGCTGCCACGGTCCCTTCTCCTGGCTTTTGTTCTTGGTGCTCGTTGGCGTCTTTGTCCCTGCCCAGCTCCTGCAGCCACTGTTTAGAGCCCTGTGCCATCCTGAAGGTTTTGTTTCAACCTAACCTGCTGTACTGCTTTTTAATATTTCTATACGCAGTTGCCCACTACAGTTGGTGTTACTCTCATGACAACTAATACAGTCTGCCTTGCAATGAACTTACCTGTGTTGGTGTCTTATGTCTCCTGGAGACCTGGATTCCACGGGCTCAGTGACATAACGTGAATCTTTGAACCGCCACTCTTATCACTGCTGTAGCTTATCAGTGTTTAATATTGTAAACTATGTAACCATATCTGTTGATGTTCCAGCTTGAATAAAGTATTATTGACTTTCACAGTGGAACATCTAAGACCAAACCTTGAAAATCATCCCCTGGGTGTTAAGACTTCCTTATGATTCTTGTAGGATTTACAGTCGGCCCTCCATATCCACGGGTGTTGTACCTGTGGATTCTACCAACCACAGAGAGAAAATACTTTTTAAAATTCCAAATGATTTCAAAAAGCACAATTTGAATTTGCTACACTACGTGTGTGCTAAGTCGCTTCAGTCATGTTTGACTCTTTGCAACCCTATGAACTATAGCCCACCAGGGTCCACTCTCCATGGGATATTCCAGGGAAGAACACTGGAGTGGGTTGCCATGCCCTTCTCCAGGGGACCTTCCCAACCCAGGGATCGAACCCATGTCTCCTGTGGCTCCTGCATTGCAGGCGGATTCTTTACCCCTGAGCCACCTGGGAAGCCCATGCCACACTGGCAACTGTTTATTATGCGTCACATTTACATTGCATTTATAATTGTTTACATAGCTTTTGGGGCTTTCCAGGTGGGCGCTAGTGGTAAAGAACCCACCTGCCAATGCAGGAGAGTTAAGAGGCCCAAGTTCGATCCCTGGCTTGGGAAGGTCTCCTGGAGGAGGGCATGCAACCCGCTCCAGTGTTCTTGCCTGAAGAATCCTACCGACAGAGGAGCCTGGTGGGCTACAGTCCACGGGATTGTAAAGAGTCGGGCAGGACTGACGAGACTTAGCACAATACAACCTAGCTTTTCCATTGTATTAGGCATTATAAGTAACGTGGAGATGATTTAAAGTATTTGGGAGGATGGGATGTAGGTTACACACAATCACTATGCTATTTTACATAACGGATTTGAGCACCCACGGATTTTGGTACCAAGGGGAGCCTGGGAGCCAACCCCCCGTGGATACTGAGGGAAGGCTGTAGGAGACTCGAGGTCCTTACTGTCTAGTTGAAGAAAACCCCTCCAGGCATGTATACCCATGTTCTTGATTGGCTTATCTGTCTACGCTGAGACTCTTTCCAATAAGTTCTCAGTGAGTGTAGTAAAGACACGGAAAAGGCATGTATATCCAAATGTTTGTCACTTTTTAGGAGCACCACTTTGTTTCCCAGGAGGTTCTGATAGGCAGTTATGTAGCCTAATGGTACATACACGTGAATGTTGATGTACACAGTCAAAGGTCAAATTTATGGGGAGGTGGAGACATCTTGGTGCTGCGTCTTCTAAGGACAGCATAGGCATATGTGAGAATGTTTTTACTGCAAGAACATTTAGAGACTTTTACACTTATATTTAAAATGAAATTATTTGTAAACATTTTTGCTGTAATTCTTGTTATACTAAATTATAATCAGTGCACCATTCCAGTGAGTACCAAGATACAGAGCTTACCCAAGGGTATCGCTTACCCAGTTCTAACCATCCTGGGTAAGAGAATCCTACTTTAAGGGCTGAATTTACAGTGTCTGAGACGTAATAAAGCTTGTGTGTGTATACATGAATACACAAGGTTACCTGGCAGTTAGAATAGATTAAAAGCAAGTCTTGTAAAATTCCAAGTTTTTTTTTTTTTTCTTTTTTCTTTTTAAAACTGCATTGCACTAGAAAGCATTCTTTGAGGAACTGGCCGTTAAAATCAACATGTAACCAGATGTGCATCTCAGGAATGTCATGTTACAAACCATGTTCACTAACTATATCTTGAATGAATGGAAAAAAGGCTGTGTCTGTCTTTCAGACACTCCATCATTCTGTGAGCTTAACAGACAAAATCTCATTAACACCGAATGCATGGGAGCATGAGAAATGTGTAATGTTCTTAATTTCTTATTAAGTGATTTGTGTTTATTGAAAATTGACTTGAAGGTACACTGAACATAATTCATAATATTGGATTTAGGTGAGTCTAGATATCTGAGTCTTTTCTGTACTTAGAATGTGCTTACAAGTGCACTATTGGAACAGGGGGTGGGAAGAGTGATAGCTTATTCCTGGAAGGATTTGCTGAAATGAGAAGATGAGTTAGATTTTCTTTCTTTCTGATGCTCCTGTGCCTTTTAGGTCTGTGTGAATTGTGCAAGGCCCTTATTTGTGCAGGCACGCTTCATACGTGTCTACAAGCAGATGAGAGGCAGTGAGGGCACTCAGGGGCTGGTAGAGGCAAATGTGAATCCCGTTTTTTCGCTGTTAACTCATGAGGCCTGCTGGGTAGCAGCAGGCACTAGCAGACATTTAATTGTGTGCTAGGTAAGGCTGGCACAGCTCCAGCATCATGGTGGAGTAAGAATTACCCTAATCAGCTGGGATATACTGCATATATTGATTAGAGTTGGATTTTGTTATGCAAAAAAAAAAAAAAATCTTTATAAATAGTGGGAAAGTAATTGAGAGTAATTAAAAGGCAGAGAGTTAACTCACAGTTCTTTAGATGAAAAGGCATTTTGATCCTTTGCTTCCATGCAGATTTCCGGGCAGGCTGGAGCAGTTTGTGAGTTCCACGTCTGAATGGTGGGATGACTGTCCCGCTGCCCCGGAAAGAGACTGAATGGGCAGGCTGTGTAGTTGAGGCACGGGGACCAAGGTCCAGCAGCTTCTTCTTGGTGGCTCTTTGCTGTGGGAAGCCTTCTTTATTTGAGTCTGGGGGCTTTTCCTTTCTTTTGCTTGGCCTCACTAATAGCTTTTGGTTATTATTAATATCCCTGATGAGAACTGAATTGAGATCCCAGTGTCCTAGTGAACACTGATGGGAACATTAGCCACACTGGAATTACCTAGAATTTCAGCGTGTTTTGTCATTGCTTCCCTCTTTCCTTAAACTGAGAAGGCTTTGTAGTCATTTGGTATCACGGAAGCTACTTCATCTCTGGAGTGATGACCTGAATAGTTATATGCCTGGAGAATTCCATGGACAGAGGAGCCTGGCAGGCTACAGTCCATAGCTTCGCACAGTCTAATATGACTGAAGCAACTTGGCATGCACACACACACACATCCTTTCTTGCTTCCTAGTCCTTTCTTTCATATGCAACATCTGCTACAAAATATATGCACAAAATACCTGCCGGCTGGATGGGTGACTGGCCTGCTGCTGTATACGTTTGGGATGCTGGCATGATTTAGCATCTTTGTGAAAAGTTGTAGATCATGTATTGTGGAGTTCCAAGATCATTATGATCAGAGATCATGAATAACAGGGAGGCAGGGGGAATGGGGTATGGAAGAAGAAAGGGCTAAGATTTATTGAGCATTTACTGTATCGGGCTTTTTGCATATGTACTTTCCTTCCATCATCCGTCATGTTCTGGGAGGTGGTTGTTAGCATCATCATTTCACAGGTGACAAATACATGACCAGGAATTGAACCAAGGTGACAGACCTTAATTGGCAGGGTCGGGATTTGAACCAACAGCCCTAGTTGATAATCAGGCCTCTCAAATGAAGCTGTACAAGTCCCCTTACCAGCAGAGGGGAATGGTCTCATACTGTCGGAGCTTGGTGGTGGAACCCAGAGATAGGCCATGAGCATCAGGCAAGCCTTCTTTGAAGGCTGAGTGTTTTTCTACAAACATTTATGGGAATTTTACAGTCTCTTCCATAATGTGTTTGGTTAAATGTGAAATCATATTTTAAATTACTTGGTTATCAAAGTACCAATACTTAATTTTTCTGTCCTAAATCTTTACTTACAATGGACCCACCTGAAGTTGCTCCTCCTGAGTCCTCTGGGACTCCTATGGGCGTTCCATGAAGAGAGAATCAGAGCTGGAAGTTTGGTTGGAAAAGGGATTGAGGAACCTAGCTTGAAATTTTGTTCCATTAAAGTGTAGTTTTTTACTTAGATTGAATGTGTATTTGTAGTGACCTGGGGCTGTTAGTGAGGAGAAGGGTGCTAAAACTTCCCATGACTTTGTCTTGTTTATCCAGGAGATTTAAGCATCCTGATGCAACTGCTGTGGATCCAAGTTTGAGAAGCAGGCACAGAACCATACTTCCCTGCATTATTTGAATGATAATTATGACGCCCATAACAGTTGCTGTGCCTGTGATTAATTGGTCAGTTATAAATGTCATTTTATCCTAGTTTTACTGTATGGAGACACTTGAGAAAAGGAGAATTTAGATTAACAATCCTTGAAAAACAGAATACTCCTAAAGTTCTGCTGGTCAGCAGACACTGAATTTATGGAAGATTCTTAGAAAGTAATTCTTGACAATATTAATAATAACTTGCATTTTTTAGAACTTTACCATTTATAATTCATCATTCATTTTTGCATTTGCTTGCAACAGCTAACATTGATAAGAGATTTATCTATAGTATCTCATTTACCTACCAGCAACTCCTTGAGGCAGGTATCATTATTTTCTCTACAGATGAAGAAATCGGGGCACAGAGTTGACAAGTGACTTGCCCAGGATGACACACGTTGGCAGGTGTCAGGGTCAGGATTCAAGTTCCGCTTTATCTAACTGTATAATCTGTGCTCTTTATCCCTCCACTGGGCTACCAGCTGTTTCTCTCCTTGGTGGAGTTCTGAGTTGCTGGCCTGTCGTCAGCCTCGGTCATAGTTTATAGTGACCCTTAGTAATCCTGGGCTTCCCTGGTGGCTCAGATGGTGAAGAATCTGCCTGCAATGTGATAGACCTGGGTTTGATCTCTGGGTCGAAAAGGCCCTCTGAAGAAGGGAATGGCATCCCATTCCAGTATTCTTGCTTGGAGAATCCCCATGGACAGAGGAGCCTGGTGGGCTACGGTTCATGGGGTCACAGAGAGCCGGACAGGACTGAACAGCTAACACCCAGTGATCCTGTGGAAACATCCACATGTCTCCAGACTACAGTATCCTTGAAAACATCTGCTGGTGCGTGCAAATCTGGTTTGAGTTTCTAAAACTCAGGACAGAGGAAGCAAATCGAGTCCCTCTAGAGGGTCATAGGAAGAGCTGAGATGTTCCCTCTTGAAAACTAGTTTTCCTTTCCAGGATAATACGGCAACACAGAGGAAATAGAAAGGTTAACCAGTACCCATAAATGTTGGTTGTTGCAGCCTTGCTGGAACTAACCAGAATTGCTGTGCTGATATGAGTTGATCTGATTTAGATTCCCGGTGACCATGATACAGTTATCCATGGCTCTCACTTACCCAGGACAGTTTGCATCAAGAAGCTGGAAATCTGCTATTTTCTGATTTTGATTTCTCAGCTGAATGTAAATAAAAAGATGGAAGATAAAAATGCAGAAAATTGCATTAGCTTGATTAGGGGCTTTATTTGCATAAAAGAGTCTTTGAATTACAATTACCCTCTGGCTTTGGACCCCGGCTCTTCTTGTCTTTTTATTATCCGGTCCAAGGTCGTTACTAAAAGGCTTCCCGTTTCATGGACGAAGACTTACTGAAATATTAATTTTATTGCCCTAAGTAGATTCATATGGTCTGTTGAATAACTCGAGGTTCTGTCAAAATCACAAAGTGAAAGAGTTATTCTTAAGCCTTTGGAAAGGTGGTTCAGGAATTTAACAGGCAGCTAAAACTCCACTCTCATTTTGCCTGTGTTGTTGACAGAAATGGGTAAAACTCTTTATGTTCTTTGGTAATTACAGCAGTGAAACAACCATCATTGGGTAAGTTGCATCTTTAAGGCATCATGCAGGAAATGTTTTTGTTTTATTGTCCTTTAATTGCACTGTGACTGGATTTAGATTTGCTGCTTAAGACTCTGAGAGGGAAATGAACTTGTGACATTTGAAGTTTGGAAGTATTTTTTTTTTTAAAGTACAGGTAAAGCTTGAATATTCGTTATTTTAATGCATGCCTTTTCAGTTTGTATCTGTTTTAACACAAAAACTTGACTTCAGTACTGTTTTTTTCATTGTTCTTTTGCAGCTTTGACTGTATATGTGATTTAACACAATGTATTTAATAGAAGTTGCATTCTTCAATGGTAAAGAGCCCTCCAGTCTCCCTTAGTGGTAGCTAAAGATAATAATACTTGCAAGCACAATTCTTTAAAGCAAACTAAGGCAAAACAAAAACAAACCCCAAACTGTAATTGAAGGGTTTTGCGGCATTACAGGCAATAGCCTAAGGCTGTGACAGATAAGCTTGGTGAGAGTTTGGCTTGTTTTATTGACATGTTGTTTTGTCTGTTGTGAGTAGACAGTCTTTATTCTTAGCCCAAGTAATACACATCAGTTGACAGAAGCCAGCAACTTACTTACCTGGTCTCACTTTGGAAATATGCTTGGAAGCTACTATTTTATTGTTCTTTTTGGCTGGTTTTGCTCACAGAGTGACTCCGTAGCTCTTTTCATAGCTGTTTTCCAGCCTATTTTATAATCCGTACTTGTTCCCTTGCTGCCCCCCTACTCCATCCTTGCACTGCTGGAATCATTTCTGTTTTACTTTAAAAACCAGTGTGCTAAATGTCACAACAAAATAAAGCATGGATTAGAAACAGCATTGCAGTTGCAGACTTAATGCCTTTGTGACATCTCATTGCTATGTAAATGAGATTCAAGGAGGTCATCTCTTCAGCAGTCATTCTAGCCCTGGTATCTACTTGATATTCCTTGGCCAAACTTACTAGGCATTCATTACTGAACTGGCCTAGGTGTTTAACTGTTTGTTGACTTTGAACCTGCTAGTCGAGGCTGCTGAGTTCAACAGCTCCTTCTTTAGTGGATGTTTTCATTTTAAGGACCTCTTTGCAGCTCCATACTGCTTCTCAGACTGTGGGTACCTCAGGAAACCCATACTTCTGTTTGCAAGATACACTTGTTTTTATGCCAAGACAGTATTGGGAAAGCTCATTTGTGGTGTTTCCTTTGCTGTCTTAGGTATTTTTATCTTTGCTAACTGCTATATATTTAGGTAGATGTTTTATTCACTTGCATCTGTCACAAATTCTTGCAGATACTCTGTAGAAAAATGTGTGTCTGAGCTGGTAACTGTTCACATAATACTTCCTTTAAAATTAATTGTTCAGAGTTCAAACTTGATTTCATCTGATTTTGCAGATGCGTTAATAGTAAGTACACTTGTTACTAAAGGCAGTGGAATCTGATTTTAATTCCGTAAGAAACTTTAATGAGTACAGATTATTGCTGGTATTACATTTGCTTAGTTAAAGGGAATCTTTAATTCACTACTGTGATTTGTTCTTTTTTAAAAAATGTGATTATAAAAGTATGATCAATTTGTCTCATAATTCCAGTTTTGAAGGAGGCTTTTGCAGTTTGAGCAACTGGCCATATTTTAAACGGCTGATTTATTAAGTCATTATTCTCTTAGTAGTTATGTCAATATAGTGTTTCTTTACACACAGGCAGATGCTGAGCTGGGTACACCCTGAGTTCTGAGATTTTGGCTAGAATAACTGCTAACTCAAAGAAAGCACACCTTACCCTCGGTATAAGAAGGCCTAGGCATCTGGAGAAGAGCATTCATTTGTCACCTCGCTCCTCTCCACATTAAGAATTGAAACGTTGACCTTGATGAGAGGGGTGATTTGAGCAGCTCTGTGTTCACATGAGAATTCCAGAATGAGGGTTTGACCCCTTTCATGGATTAACAAATGTCTTTGGATTAAGGTACTGAACCAACTACAATAATTTTTTAAAAGCTATTTTGGCCTTTTATAAACCAGTACCTTTCAAAGTGTCATATCTGACTGCCTACTGGCGTCAAGGACTGCTCAGACGTCTGATAATGACAGGTTACCTGGAATTCTGCTGAGAGGGGCATTACACCTTCATGATTTTGATCAAGGGCAGTAGAAAACTACTAGTAGTTAAGATAGTGGAAGAGTATTTCAAGGGCTGGTTCGATGCAGGATTAGAGTAAAGGCTTAGAGCCACGCTTCTCTGTGCTTTTCTGCCTCCTCGCCTGTGCTTTACTGGATCATAAACATTCTCTGGTGACCCCGTTACACTCTGCATCTTACTGGGTGCTGGGAAAGTTGAGGATGGAAATACAGCACTGTTCTTGGCCTCTGGAAAGCTAAGGTATCGGGGTGAGATAAGGCCTACCAGGAACCATCAAGGAGTAAGTCATGGCTTTGCTATAGTGGCTGTGCTCTGTGGGTTTGGACACAGAAGTGTTTTCTCTGAACCTCCCCGGCAGTTGATTTCTCATCTGTCTCTTACGAACAACTCTGAAGGCAGCAGGAGAAGGGGACGACAGAGGATGAGATGGCTGGGTGGCATCGCTGACTCGAGGGACATGAGTTTGGGTAAACTCTGGGAGTTGGTGATGGACAGGGAGGCCTGGTGTGCTGTGATTCATGGGGTCGCAAAGAGTTGGACATGACCGAGCGACTGAACTGAACTGAAGGCAGGACTCCCTGTTCAATGCTGGAAGATCCTGATACAGAAACCATGGGTGGCCAGTTATCTAACACCTAATGCTTGAAGAGTCCAGTTTCTCAACCTGGTGCTCCTGATCTATCCTGACAATTGCTATTTATTCAAGGAACACTTAGAAGGAAATCTTACTTAGTAGATGTGTTACGAGAAGTGCTACTTAGTTGCTCAGTCATGTCTGACTCTTTGCAACCCCATGGAGTGTAACCCACAGGCTCCTCTGTTGTGGAATTCTCCAGGCAAAAATACCGGAATGGGTGGCCATTCTCTTCACCAAGGGATGTTCCTGGTTCAGGGATTGAACCCAGGTCTCCTGCATTGCAGGCAGATTATTTACTGTCTGAACCACCAGGGAAGCTAGGTAACAGAATACCTTATTTTTAAGAGATTTTTTTTTATTGCTTTGAAATCTTTTTTTGTAATGAGGCCCTCCAAGTTATTGTTCTATCAAGAGACAGATATCATTTATGAGTTGCAAATTTGGATTTACCAAACAGTGTTCGATATTTTAAAATCTGGGGATAACCTGAGTTGGTCTGCAGACCATTTTGCTGCCTGCCAGCTGCCCCTTCTCCGTAGCCTTCACTCTTCCACCTCAGCCAGGTGCTGAGTGTAGGACCTGTTGAATTGAAATCAGCCAATATTGATTAAAATGAAAAGAGGAGACAGAGCTAGAGAATGTAGAAACTAAAATGAGATAAAGTCTGAATATCACTTGTCTCTGCTGTCGTTGTTTCCATTAGCACAGATGATTCAATGGAATGCTTTCAGGCGTGGGTGAATTATCACAGTGGTAAGTTTTCTTCTGGGGCTTTTGAGGAAAGATTAAAAATGAGTTCGCTCGGAGTTAAGAGTTAGACAGACATGTTCTTTGCTGGAAGCCCTGGTTTTTGTTGGTTGTTGTTGTTGTTTTAATTGCCTTGCTCTATGTTTTAGAAAACTGTCAGAAAGTGAAAAATTAGCAGGTCAAACATTTTGCATCCTCCCCAATCCATTGTTTCAGAAAGCGGCGTTCTTTTTGCGAGAGACACTGGTTGATAGACTGTTCTACGTTCACTGTTGTCATCAGGGTTCGTAAACCCAACGTTAGAGTTCTCTCTGGATCCTTGGCCTGCTAATAGGGTAAAATGCTACCAGATGAGCCACAGGACTTTGGTCTGTGATCCGAACCATAAGCCAAGGACTTTAATTTTAGATCCAGATTCCAAATCATGAATTTTTCACTGGGTATGATTTTTTTAAACTACGGATCCAATCTTTATTAAAATGCCTTAACATAGTAAATAACAACTCTCTTACTGTTCATTATCTATAACAATGGATAAAGATCAGAGTTTAAAGAAATGAGCACCCGAGTAAATTTAAGGCCTTTATCTTTCCACTGTGATTCATATGTCAACCCTTTTCTTATACATATACTTGATTAGAATGTTCCTCTCTGCCTTACAATTTTTCCCTCAATTTTAGGGTCAGAATCTCTTTTTGGGGAAAATTTAGAAGAGGCCTTTGAAGTAACTTAGCCCCAAAAGACCTTGGAACTGTTAACTGTCATAAGAAGAGGGGAGGGATATTTTTGAAATGTGAGAATTTGGGGGTAATTGTATTGTTTTATACTGTGTTTATGTCAGTGAGTTCCTCACTGAACTCTCTACTACTCGAGTAAAAATTTACTCTTTTATGTTCACTTTATAGCTTTTGCTAGGTGGAGTAAATAAAAGCACAAATCTCTAGTTGAATTTGAATTGAACAACCAGCAATTCTTTTGCATAAGTATATCCCCAATATTACATGAAACATATTTTTATCTGTCCATTCAACTCCTGCACAGATCACAGTTCATCCTATAGAGAGTATTGAGAACGGACTTGTTGAATGACTGAATGAGCCTCCAAGGGGGAATATCCAGGTGTTAGTTCAAAATGCTAACTTAGAGCACAGTGGAGCTTGACTCAAGAGTTGTGGTCACATGCAGCGGTGGTACTTGAAGCGCTGGAGATTGTCTAGGGTCATTGTGTTGACCTAAGGTTCTTAAGGGGCTTCCCAGGGTGGCACTAGTGGTAAGGAACCCACCTGCCAATGCAGTAAACTTAAGAGACGCATGTTCGATCCCTGGGTTGGGAAGATCCCCTCGAAGAGGGCATGGCAACCCACTCCAGTATTCTTGCCTGGAGAATCCCATGGACACAGATGCCTGGCGGGCTACAGTCCATGGGGTGTCAAACAGTCAGACACAACTGAAGTGACTTAGTGCACATGCACATAAGGTTCTTAAACTGCAGTTTGTATCAGAATCTCCAGGAGGGTTTGTAACGCATAGATTCCTGTGACCCACTCCATAAATCACGATTTTGTAAACTTGTGGTGGGGTTCAAGGACTGCTTATCCAGCAGGTTTCCAGTTTACATCAGTGGTCCTCATTTGGAACCACGCTTTAGGAGCTAGAGCCTAAACTCTTAGGGAACTGCAAAGGTTTTAGGAAAAGGCCTGATAGTAAAGAGTTTAGGCTCTGTCGGCTGGACTATCTCACCCTGACTCTGCCTCCTGCAGCTGCTGTAGGCGGTGTGTAAATGAATGAATGGGGTGTGGCTCTGTTTCAGTGAAGCTTTCTTTACCAGACTAGGATGCTGGCCTGATTGGGCCCCTGGGTCAGCCTCAGTTTGCAGCCCCTGCTCTGGGCTGCAAGAAAGGTAAGCACTGAGGATGTCCAGGTTTAAAAGCCAAGTGGAGGAAAAGGAAATGGAGGACGAATGATCTGAGCTCGGGTACCCGGGCAAGTGGAGCAGCCCCAAAGCCAAGGAAGCGGAACTTCACAAGAATGGACGCCTGATCGCCCTTGTCAGTTGCCTCCAGGCAGCAAAGGCCGCCGGAAGAGATGGATGCTGGGAGAGGCCCCTGGATGGGCGGTCAGGCTGTAATGACACTGCTAACTGGGTAGTCGGTGTGGAACGGTGGGAGAGATGCACCAGATGGCGGTGGGGGGAAGCGAAGGAGCTGGAGGCAACAAGTGCTGAGTCCCCTTTCAGGGAATTTGGCCGTGAAGGACATGAGGGCGTCGAGGTCCTCAGAAGATGGTGCCCACCGGGTTGTGCACAGGGAGTGAACAGGGAGCGGATGAAAATCCAAGAGAGGAGAGGGCGTTAATGGAGAAAGTTGTCAAGGCAGCAGTGAGAAGGCAGTGAGAGAGCCCGTGGAGATTGCCCCGCGCAGCAGAAGGGAAATGCTTCCTCCAGGACAGGAGCGGGCGAGCTCGCTCTGTTCCCTGGAAGGAAGGAGCCTTCCCAACCCACAGCCTTGGTTTCTTTGGAAAGGCTGGGAGCTCGGCGAGAGTGAAGAGACTGGGAAGCAGGGATTTTAAGGACATTGTGATGGTTTGGAGTAGGCAGTAAGGCAGAAAGTACCACATTTACCGTGCAGCGTGGAGACTCTGCTGGGGTGGAAGCTTGTTTGTGGGCATCCAGAGTCAGACACAACTAAGGAACTAATACACACACATACACACACACATCCCCCACACACATATGTCACTCCGAAATGGGGCTTTCCTGTAGTCTTAGCTGCCTGGAAAATGCAGAACCAACTGAGGGTTATACAGAAATTGCAGATTGTCAAGAGATGTTGGTCGGAAAGGCATGAGCTGATGGAACTGGAGATGCTCGTGAATGGGAATATGAAGAAAAACAAAGTGAAAGTGGAAAAGGAAAGGAAACCGAGAGTGTCACAGGCTGAAGTCTTGGTGAAGATGAAGAAGAGCAAGTGTGGAGGGAGATGAGGGGGTTGGGGCGGGTCGGAAGTTACTGGAGACCCTGGGGTTTCTTAGTGGTTTCAGGGATGGACGATCCCAGGGTTTGGGGTGTGGCTGTGGAATCAGGCTCTGAAGCTGAGCTGAAGGGTGTATCTTCAGGGATTGAGGTGAGTGTGCTGGATAGGTTAGCTCGGTGGATTTCTTTTTTAAGCATTTATTTATTTCAGTATTTGGCTGGGCTGGGTCTCAGTTGCGTCATGTGGGATCTCTCCCTGTGGCTGTGGGCTCGGTGGTTGAAGGGCATAGGCATGTGGGATCTTAGTTCAGTGACCAGGGATCGAACCTGGGTCCCTGAGCTGACTGGGGCACTGTTTCATCCCTGGACCACCAGAGAAGTCCCAGGCAAGGTGGATCTTAAAGTCACTCAAGATCATGGCAGGAGAGGAGGCCGCTCTTGTTTCAGCAGGGGACCTGCCTTCTCTTCGACCTGAGAGAGCCTGCAGACGGCCTTCTTCGGGTCTTTGTGAGGCTCTGCAGCCCTTGCTCTTCTGGTCTGTCTCTGCCCTTGCTGGGTGTGGTGTGTTTTCTCGTGGCCACTGGAGCAGCTCCCTGCATGTTTCCACTGTGTCCTCATCCCACCTGCTCCCCGGCAGAAGCGTGAAGAAAGATGATACACTAACATTGCACTATCTCTCGGGTACTTCTCTGTGGGTAACTTGAACTTTCCATCACTATTTTTTGCAAATTAGAAGAGAGCTGCTTTCCAGTTTCCTCTGTGAAAGAGAGAGCAGTCTTTCTCCCTAAGTTGTTGCTAAGTTGTTGGGCATTGTTGAACATTTACTGATACCTTCGAGGCTGTGTTGTGACTGCCTTCTTTGAGGAAGCCTGTTTGTTGTAAAATATTTGGGCTCACTTATTTATTTATTTATTTTTACCAGCTTTTGGTTGCAAATTACCTTCTAAAAGGAACTGGATCCTTTTCCACTAAAAAAGGCAAGTTCATGTATGATAACTTTAGTAAACTAAATAAAAATAACACTTAAATGAAAATTTAAGAGGAACCTAAAAGAAATAATTAAATGGTTTCTCTCTAGAGAAGTTTCTTCCCATCGGCCCCAATCCTTCCCCTTTTCTCCTCTTTTTCTATACAACCATTATTTTTTTGCCTACAGAAAAAAGGACTGTGTTTTAAATTTACCTTTGTTTCTGAGGTTTTCTTTTTTTTTTTGTTTCTATAGGAATGGCTTGATTTATATCTCATGCTATCTCCTGTATCAGTTGAAAAATCAGAAAAAATGAATTGAAGAGTGTATCATCTTTTAATATTTGAATCATCACATCTCACACTAGATTTCATATCTTATACAGATGGCATTATCCTTTGCATATTTTCCCTCCAGTTTGGAATTGCCAAAGGAAAGACTTGAATATGAAAGGTAATGAATGTTGGGGAAAGATTATTAGAATAGCTGTCAGATGTTATGAATGCCCCTATCTGTTTGACTGGAATGTATAAATGTTTTCCCTTTGACGAAATCTGTGCAGAAAATTTTACGCTGCACTTGACATCCATTAGTATTTTCAGAACTAAAGCATTAAAAATAAACTTAAAGTTTTCGTTCAATACTCTATCCCAACTTTATTTATATTGTCATTGGGGGAAATAATCGATATTGGAAAAAAAGAAAAACAACTGATGTGGATTGTATTCAACAAGACAAATAAGATCCCAAAACTGACTACATGATGATGACATTTCTACACACATTTTGATAAGGCATAGAATTTGTTTGGCATTTGAATAATCTGTATTAGATAGGCAATTCCTAAGAGACAGAGTGAGTTCTAACACCATAGTTCCATTTGTAATCCTGAAAAGATGTAACAACTATGGTGTTTTAGGACTGAAAGAAACTTTAGAGAGAGTCTGCCTTAATCTCCTTTCTTTACAGATCAACTGAAATTTTGAGAGCTAATACATTTCCCAGGATTCTGAAACTAACTTGGGACCTAGTGAGGGGCCAGACTCGAATATTCTAAAATACACATTCTGCACTCCATCTAGGTCCTGTATTATTTCCTGATTGGTCATCTAGGTTCAAGCGCTTTAGCATTTGCAGGCTGAATTTCAAGGTGTGGTAGGCATGTTGGAGGGCTTCCTTGTGATTTGAAAATAAGTTAAAGTACCTGCATTTAGCTCACAAAATACGGGAACATTTTGACAGTTCCATCATTCTGGAAACAAACTCTACCCCTTCAGATGAACTTGCAGGGAGTAACTGAGATGAACGTGATGCTCAGATGGGGAATGGAAGGCAGCAACAAGGCAGCCTGTGTCTGCGGCCACCGAGCCACCACCTGCGACTTTGAGGAAAAGTGAACACGCAGAGGCACACGTCACCCAAGATGTGTCTCTCACTCATCAATCCGTGTTTATCAGAACTGGAGGGCTTCGTAAGAGAACTGAATGCTTTCAATCCAGACATGTCAGTAATTGCGATCGACCGAGCGTTCTGTCACACCTGCCTGCTTTTCTTTCTCTTTCTCTTTACTTCATTACATATTGATTGACTTCTTGGGTTTTACAAGTTCATAAATCACCTTCTTTTAAGAGGCTTTTTGGCTTTTGTGTGTGCAGACTGAGAGTACTGGAAAAGATTGATACTTGAGTCACAGTAACAAAGAACGTCATCTTTCCTCTTTCAGCTTCATATGCAAGAGTGAAGCATCAAAAGACAGTGTCATTATGATGAAACCAATTTAAAAGCAGTGGAAACACCTTGTAAAAACCTAGAGTGGTAGCAACCAGCCCTCCTGAGTTTAGTGGAAGCTCTCGCCTTACACGCACGGAGAGATTAAACAGATCTGGAGAGACTTCACAACCAAGAAAAGAAGTCAGCACTAATCATGTCATGAAGTGCCACCCTTGCAAATAATAGCAGATATTCTTAGGTACATACATGCTCAATCATGTGCGACTCTTTTGCTACCCCATGGACTGTAACCCACCAAGTTCCTCTGTCCATGGAGTTTTCCTGGCAAGGATACTGGCATGGGTTGCCATGATGTCCTTCAGGGCATCTTCCCAACCCAGGGATTGAACCTGTATCTCATGCTTTGCAGGCAGATTCTTTACCACGGAGCCACCAGGGAAACCTGCACATATTTCTACTTGATTGCAAATCCATAATCCTGGTACTGGATAAAATAGATTTTTGTCTGTCATGGAGGGTTACATTTTATGTGCCCGCAGTAGAATAATAAAAGGCTTGATACCTGTGGTCTCGTCTGTTCCTAAAATTTTTTCAAATTCATAAATCTTAGGAATCGAAGTTTGTTACTATACTTTTTGTGAAAAAATGGTCCTTATTCTCTTTGCTGTGAACATTTTAAATTCCTGTTTTATGGGTGAATCCTAAAACAGTCACTTCTATTTCTGGATGCAAACAGATATTTAAACTCTGTAAGAATTTTTTTCTATTTTTAGCACCTAAGTGTTTTTCATTATAATATAAAGCAGTTATAAGACATTTAAAATTCTTATTTTGCAGATGAATCCTAAAATACTCTTTTTCAAAAAAATTTACTGATACAAAGTGGGATGTTAACACTGAAGGTATAGTTTCCTGTTTTTGGCATCTAATCTAAGCATTTTTTATGATAATATAAAACAGGCACGTGGGACTTTTATGGAAAGGCCTATGAGGTTGTATAATAATAATGTCTATTGTCCCCTTAAATAACAAGGAAGTCTACTTTGTAGATTGGTCGCCCAGCATTAGCAACAAAAAATCATATTCCAGGCATTCTTTCATAGCTGATTTAATTTGGAGATATTCAGTCACTCCTTTCTGAATTAATTTAATTTCTGACAGCCAGTTTAATGCATCAAAAGGGGAAAAGAAAGCAAAAACTGCCATTGAGGTTGTCTGTAATTAATAGAGCTGACTTCTGAAGCACTCCAGACCACTAAGCCCTCACATGTGAGAAGTGGTTTATTCTGAAGGGACAATGCTTTGAAAGAGCAAAACAATTGAGGCTGGAGAAGAGAGGCTGGGAACCAGTGTATTCTTTGGTGATTCAGAGCCCCGGTTTCTATTTTCTCTGCGAGGGGGAGGCAGAAGGAGGATGGGAAATGTTCTGGGAATCGCTGTCTTTTCTTCACAGCATTTGCAAACAGCATTTACAGGCAGAAGTGTGTCTTCTGCCCTAGTTTAGTAAAATGACACGAACCCTCACAAGGTTTCTATGGAAGGTCCCATCCATGAAGTGAGGTGATAAATGGCGGCCATATTTACTGTGGATCAGTCAGTGCCTGCAGTTCATGTGGTGTTTTCCTGAGATGGTTTTTAGTAAATAAACAGAGCCAGTGGAATTCCCTTGAAACCAGAATCTGAAAAACCAAAATGAAGTGTAGTTTCAAGAGTTTAGTACAAATCAGCATCCTTGTTACCTGAAAGGCCAGCACTGTGATGGTACAGGTGGTCTCAAGTAAGCGTCCTCACCTCTGGCCGCTGCTGGGGATCCTGTCCTTCATCTTTATAGATGAAGAAACCGAGCCTGAGGTAGGCGCCTGAGTTCCACATATGATGAGTAATGGAAACCAGGTATGTTGCAATCACAGTCTTTCTTCAAAATCTATGGAATAGGTACTTACCTAGTGGTTCCAGTGGTTAAAAATTCACCTTGCAATGCAGGGGATGCAGGTTCGATCCCTGCTCCAGAAACTAAGATCCCACATCCTGTGAGGCGACTATGCCTGAGTACCACAGCTAGAGAATGTTGAGTGCCACAGCCAAATAAATAAAAAAAAAAAACAACTGTAGAATGTATCAGGTTATACTAGTTGAATTCATCCAATTATTCATCTTAACTTTTCAAGGAACTTTTAGACATTTAGGAGCCTTTAACATTTAAGGAGGCATCAGAGGACGAGATGGCTGGATGGCATCACTGATGCAATGGACATGAACGTGGGCAAACTTCGGAAGTTGGTGATGGACAGGGAGGCCTGGTGTGCTGCAGTCCGTGGGGTCGCAAAGAGTTGGACACGATTGGGTGACTGAACAATGACAACAACATTTAGACATAAAAGCAGGCGTTCAGTTGCTAAAACAAGGAAAAAGAACTGATGGAGTAACTGAAATACAATGACGTCATGGTTTTCCACAACCAGATGTTTTTTCTACCCTGGTTTTCTTACCTCTTACATCTCCAGTAACATGTTTAAGGAATTCACATTTATTTTAGTATTTATCAAAGTAAAAATTAATTTAAAAGAGATGAATCTGTGGGAAAAGGCCACAAATTGTATTTCATAATTAAAAATTGCCTTTTCAGCAATTCATTGAGTGAACATGAAATTTGAGGGCCTACTTTATTCCAGGCTTTCTGACGCTGCCAGGGAGACATGGGGATGAGACAGGCAAAGTCTTGTCCTCATGAAACTTACAGTTTTTTAAGGGAAAAGATAGCTAATAACTAGGTTTGATTTCTTTTTATCCATTTGAATTAGCCGTCATTTGGAAAGACTCTAGGAACAAGCAAACTGATATGTTGATAAGTACTATTAGTTTACTTGGGAAAATCTTCTCTCCTGTTTTGCTTTAAGAAACTTGAAATTTCCATATAAGTAATTCATTGGTTACTTTTTAAAATGTAATTAGATTATCTGAAGTTGCATAGTACTCTTTTTTTTTTTTTGATTGAAATATAGTTGATTTAATGTTGTGTTAGTTTCAGGTGTATAGCAAAGTGATTCAGTGACATCTATGTGTACACACACACACAAATATCTTCTTTTTCAGATTTTTTTTCTCCCTTATAGGTTATTACAAAATATTGAGTAGAGGACCTTGTGCTATATAGTAGGTCCTTGTTCATTATCTATTTTATTTATTTTAAAAATTATTTATTTATTCACTTAGCTACAGCTTAGCACTTATGGCATGCAGGCTCCACAGCATGTGGGATCTTAGTTCCCCAACCAGGGATGGAGCCCAAGGTGCGTGCATTGCAAGGCGGATTCTTTACCACTGGCCTACCAGGCAAGTCCTATAGGAGTGTGTGTATGTTAATCCCAAACTCCTGATTTTTTCCTCTCTCTTTCAACAACTAACACTGGAATGAATAAACAAGGCTTTGAGTGTTGATCATAAACGTGTAAATGCATCAGAAGCCACTCGGTCAGGTGGTGCTTCTAGAAGGCCCTGGGGCATCAGCGACCACATATCTGAGGAAAGGAAGTGCCTGAGGAAAGAACGCAGAAAATACATTCAGCGACTTTGCCAAAGACCAGCTTTACACAGTCTTCGGAGCTGAGAGCTCTTTCTCCTAGGTTGTGTATTCACGTCAGGGCTGGGCAGAGACATGGGCTGGACTGGAGGGATCCTGTAGATCCGCTGCCCACTGTGGCCCTGGGGGCTGCACTGCCCCGCGGGACAAAGGCACACAGCTGCCAGGCCAGGAGCTCTAGGACCATCTCTTAGGGACCCTGTGCTGTGGTTCTTCTTGGAGGGGACATCAAGGAGAGAAGGGGCTTCCTCTAAATCATGTTACTGAATACCTCAGTCTACTGGGCTGCAAGTGCAGCGTCGGAGCCTCAGATCACTTCCCTTTTCTTCCACAGTTTCTTGGCCCCATCCCCTGAGGGCTCAACCATCTCTGACAGCGTGTTAATGTCAGAGCTCTTTCCTAAGCCATGGTTCCCAAACTTGGCTGTGCATTACAATCAGGGGAGCTCTGAGATTTAGATTCCCGGGTCCTGCTGTCTCAAGGCAATTTCTTTGGCAAGAAATAGCAAGTAAGTACAGGTAATCTTTGCAACGTGTGCATGCATGCTAAGTTGCTTCAGTTGTATCCAATTCTTTGTGACCCTATGGACTGTAGCCCACCAGGCTCCTCTGTCCGTAGAATTCTCTAGACAGGAATACTGGAGTGGGTTACCATACCCTCCTCCAGGGGATCTTCCCTACCCAGGGATCAAACTCACCATCTCTTACATCTCCTGCATTGGCAGGCAGATTCTTTACCATCTGAGCCACCAGGAAATCCCAATCTTCCAATAGCTATAAGCAACTCTCTCTCAACTCCTACATCAAATTTACAGAAAGGGCATCTCTTCACCTCCCTCCTCTATGCCTGCCTGTAAAACGTTGGATGTGGAGTAAGTTGTGTAAGTCACACATATTACATCTTGCTTTTCCCAGGGGATCTGACTGTCACTCTGAGATCAGTAATCAAGCCCAGGTACCTCCTGCTCTTTCTAAAATCATTGCATATTTTCCTTCTGCTGTTGCCTTTTTGCAAGCAGAATTTTGCAGGCACCTGGGCCTGTTGCATAAATTCAGTCACTCCCACCCCCTCCACCCACATCATCTCCCCCAGCCCCGCTCCAGGGAGCAACCTGGAGGTGTGTCTTTTATTCCCTCTGGGCAGTTGCGAGTGGCCCTGAGCAGGACCTTCACATGTGTGCCCAAGGGCTCTCCCTCCCATGTTGCTGAATGGATCTGGGTAATACATCCACTGAGAGGGAGGAAAATTGGTCCATCACACCGTAAAGGAGCTATCCCTTTTCTTCATCTCCCTGCATCCTAGATGGTTTCTACTTATCTTTTTCCGACCGATGCATTTTAGATTTGCTTCTTACTCTTTTGGGGGAGAGCTCTCTTCAACTGATATGTCAACTGGTATATTTAAACCTAGGACGTAAAACCCCAGCTTAATAGTTAAAAGCATTGCCCTACAGTCTTGCTTCCCTGATATCAGCGGGTAAAGAATCCGCCTGCAGTGCAGGAGACCCTGGTTCAATCCCTGGGTCGAGAAGACATCCTGAAACAGGGAAAGGCTCCCCACTCCAGTATTCTGGCCTGGAGAGTTCCATGGACGTATGGTCCGTGGGGTCGCAGAGGATCGGTGACTTTCCCTTCACTCCTCTTTCTTCTTGCTAGTTTTTCTTGCTTATTTCCTTGGTTTCTTCTCTGAGTTGGGATTTTTTTTTTTTCCCCCAGGTGACAGGATCTGGTGCTTTTGCTTGCTAAGGGCACCTAGGACATATTTATTGGCTCTTTGCAAAGGAAACCAACTGGAAAAGTTTAGGATAATTCTTTAGTACTTGGAATTTATAGAGAGCATTTTTTAACAGTAATTCAGTTTCTTTTAATGTGAAGTAATAGTGTTCTCAGATGGTAAGAACCTTAAATTGCAACTGTGAGGTAGCCATATTTTTTCTTCCTAGTAGTTTTTTTTAAAGGAAACTTTTAAGAAAGTCAGCCTTTGTGGGGAATTTTTTTTTTTTTTTTTTGAACTACAGAAAAGTCCAAGCTAAGTGGTCTGGGCTGACAAGATTCGAGTCATGGAATCTCAAGTTCGAAGAGATTTAAGAAAGATTGTCCATCTTCTACTGTTGAATTCTGGACTGAAAAGTTCACATTGCAAATTCCTAGATCACTTTGAGAGTTAATTCATTTGAGTTTGGACAGTTGAACTAATTCCAGTCAGGTATTGATAGTTTTCTAACCCCTGAAAGCAGTGGCCTCCTTTCTTGACAATGAAATTCTCCCTGGAAGCTCAGATCTGAAATAGATGAAAGCAAAGTTCCCTAACTGCAGAGGAAGAGGGCTCTGAACTAAGGCTTCTTACATCATCCCCTGGTGCTTTCTGTCTTGTATGTGTGCTTCTGACTGAAAGATGGAGATTGGAGGAAAAGTCGAAATCCAGCAGCTCTGCCTGTTCACTGTCGTCTAGTAAAACTATACCATCTTTCCTATGCCAAAGATCCTATTCTGCACACCCAAATATGGTCATGAGACAAGATTTAAGAAATGTTGACATCCTGAGAAATCCCACAGAAGAATCCAAGATCCTGAGTTAATCAGAGATCAGTTTTATTTTAGTCACCAGGCTGTTACTAAGGTACAGCACTGTATTAATGCAAAAGAAGGATCTTAAAGGACAAAGTGTAAAAAGAAAGTTTCAAACAGTTAAGACCTTGACGGCTAGAAATATTAACCCTGTTCACAAAGCATTTGGGAAAAATAGGGCATTGCAATATTTTAAAGCCATTATATATTGAAACTTCCAAATCCTTAGTTAAGGAGGAGCCTTAGATAAAGTCCAAACTGGTGATGGATTCCAGGCTAGATGATAGAGAGCTACTTGAAATTTTAGGGCTGGGGAAAGCATTTTATGACCACTATTTTATCAGACTTTTAGAGGAACTTATCTAATCTCTAGGCATACATAGGCAGCCGGAGAGTTGAGGGGGTGGCGGGGAGAAGGTTGGCATTTTGAAGCTTTATTGACAGCCATCCTGTATTATTTTTAAAAATTAGCAAATGACTGAACAATTCTACTGACTGGAATCAGGAATCCAGGTGTTCCAGAGACAAATCCAGTACCACTTTGCTTTTGTTGATGCTGTGGCTGAAGTTAGACCTGACATCAGACCTGTGTTTCCTGGCCCTCCAGACCAGGATGGTGCCCTCCATCCTGGATGTATGCATCCTTTCTCAGGGTCCTCCTGGGCTTGTAGCAATGATTTTGACTGTATTTAATTAGTTACTTACATAATTCTTAATTTTAAGGCTTTCTTTGGTAAGTTTTATTTAATTGTCAAATTTTAATATTAGAGTTTTTGAATAAAAATTTTTCAGTAGTTGCCTTGAGGGCAGATACAGTGTTTGTCTTCTTCGTTATTGATACCTTGTTATCTTGCACAGCTCCTGCCATATAATAGAAACTTAATTAAATGAGCATATTGAATGAATGAATGAGTGAGTGCTGAAACAATCAGATTTCTACATTTTTATTTGGGGAAAGGAGCTGATGTGGGCTTTTTGGATATAAAGGAGGCGGGCTACCGGAGTAGTTATAGGCATTGTGCTCAAAGCAGAAGACACAGGAGATGCAAGTTCAATCCCTGGGTCAGGAAGACCCCTTGGAGGAGAAAATGGCACCCACTCCAGTGTTCTTGCCTGGGAAATCCCATGGACAGAGGAGCCTGGCAGGCTACAGTCCACAGGGTCACAAAGAGTCGGGCACGACTGAACACGTAGGCACATGCACTCTGGATTGAGTCTGACTCTGCCACCCTCCAGCTTTCAGGGCTTTGGAAGTTGACTTAACCTTACCGTGTCTTAATGTTCTCTGTAAATAGGTGACGATAATAGCCCCAATCCTATGGAGTTTTATGAGTAGGAAGTGGGACCTGACACAGAGAGAGTGCTCGAGAGGACTGGGGTAAAGATGAATGGATAGGCTCTTGACTAAGGAGGGACAAGCTTCCCTCCCATGTGTGTTTCAGACTGGCACTAATTAGAAACAGAGTCTTTACTACGACAGGGATGTCAGGAGTGGGTGAAACCAGAGAAGGCATTCANAGTGCTCGAGAGGACTGGGGTAAAGATGAATGGATAGGCTCTTGACTAAGGAGGGACAAGCTTCCCTCCCATGTGTGTTTCAGACTGGCACTAATTAGAAACAGAGTCTTTACTACGACAGGGATGTCAGGAGTGGGTGAAACCAGAGAAGGCATTCATTGCCCAAGTAATTAATATGGAGGTGACAGCTACCCGATTATAACAGAGAAAATCAAGTACAGTTGACTCTTGGACAATATGGGGGTCAGGGGCACAGTGAGAAATCGGGGTATAACTTATCCCTCTGTTTCAGCAGTTCCTCCCTATTTGAGATTTTTCATCCATGGATTCAACCAACTGCAGACCATGTGGTACTGTAGTATTTGCTACTGAAAAAAGTAAGTGGGCCCATGCAGTTCAAACCCATATTTATTGTTCAAGTGAAAATAAAACAGTGACCGTGTTACTTGCTCGGCCATATCCAACTGTTTGCCACCCCAGGCTCCTCTGTCTGCCAGACTCCTCTGACCATGGGATTTTCTAGACAAAAATACTGGAGTGGGTAGCCATTCCCTTCTCTAGGGGATCTTCCTGACTGACCCAGGGATCAAACCCAGGTCTCCTGCATTGCAGGCAGTTTCTTTCTTTTACTGTCTGAGCCACCAGGGAAGCCTCTTTGGGGTTGATTGCAAAACTAACATGTTAAGCTTCTATGCAAATACCCTTTGGTTCAGTTCAGTCACTCAGTGTCCGACTCTTTGCAACCCCATGGACTGCAGCACGCCAGGCCTCCCTGTCCATCACCAGCTCCCAGAGTTTACTCAAGCTCATTCCATTGTGTCAGTGATGCCATCCAACCATCTCATCCTCTGTTGGCCCCTTCTCCTCCTGCCTTCAATCTTTCCCAGCATCAGGGTCTTTTCGAATGAGTCAGCTCTTCACATCACGTGTCCAAAGTATTGGAGTTTCAGCTTCAACATCAGTCCTTCCAATGAACACTCAGGACTGATCTCCTTTAGGATGGACTGGTTGGATCTCCTTACAGTCCAAGGGACTCTCAAGAGTCTTTTCCAACACCACAGTTCAAAGCATCAGTTCTTCAGTGCTCAGCTTTCTTTATAGTCCAACTCTCACATCCATACTTAATACTGGAAAAACCATAGCCTTGATTAGAAGAACCTTTGTTAGCAAAGTAATGTCTCTGCTTTTTAATATGCTGTCTAGGATGGTCATAACTTTCCTTCCAAGGACTAAGCGTCTTTTAATTTCATGGCTGTGATCACCATCTGCAGTGATTTTGGAGCCCAGAAAAATAAAGTCAGCCACTGTTTCCACTGTTTCCCCATCTATTTGCTATGAAGTGATGGGACTGGATGCCATGATCTTCATTTTCTGAATGCTGAGTTTTAGGCCAACTTTTTCACTCTTCTCTTTCACTTTAATCAAGAGGCTCTTTATTTCTTCTTCACTTTCTGCCATAAGGGTGGTGTCATCTGCATATCTGAGGTTATTGATATTTCTCCCAGCAATATTGATTCCAGCTTGTGCTTCTTCCAGCCCAGCGTTTCTCATGATGTACTCTGCATATAAGTTAAATAAGCAGGGACAATATACAGCCTTGACGGACTCCTTTTCCTTGGGACAGGCCCTCTGTCTACGTTCCTTGGCGGTCAGGGGGAAGGTCAAAGTTTCTTCCTGAGTCTTTTGGGTCGTGATTGTTTCCAGCTCAAAATAACCCATGTGTGAAAGAGACACTTTGTGGGGGATACATTTTATTCCCCTCCACTTCCTCTACATGCGTATGCCAACCAGTTCCAGACCCTGCTCAGCAATGGGAGGTGGTCTTGAGATCCAGCCATCAGATCATCTTTGGCCCCTGGGGACATCTGGAGGAAATACTGAGCACCCTCACTTTAAACGGCCCACGCACTCAGTAACCCGTGGCAACCCCTAGAGGCTGCTACAACCTCAGCAATGAGGAGGACTGTGCCCAGGGAACTTGGCTCCCCAGATGAGAAATGGCTGAGCCTTGGTGATCACAGGACATGGCCACCGACAGTCTGCATGCGCCCGCAGCTCTCATGTTGATGAGGTCTGAAGGGGGAGATGCCCACTTCCCTAACACCCTTCTCTGAGAGAAAAAAGAGTTTCAGAAGAAATGACGTGAACAGCAGAGGACGCTTCGCTGGTGGTTCTCTGATGGCCAACAGTGACTGGGTGTTTCTTAAGTCTATTTCTCTACATTTGCTCAGGGGTAGATCTTCAATCCTGAGACGTGAAACAATTTCTTCAGAATTCAGTGGGCTTCCCTGGTGGCTCAGATGGTAAAGGATCTGCCTGCAATGCAGGAGACACGGGCTTGATTCCTGGGTGGGGGAAGATCCCCCGGAGAAGGGATAATTGCTGCTGCTGCTGCTAAGTCGCTTCAGTCGTGTCCGACTCTGTGTGACCCCATAGACGGCAGCCCACCAGGCTCCCCCGTCCCCGGGATTCTCCAGGCAAGAACACTGGAGTGGGTTGCCATTTCCTTCTCCAATGCATGAAAGTGAAAAGTGAAAGTGAAGTCATTCAGTCGTGTCCGACTCTTAGCGAGCCCATGGACCGCGGCCCACCAGGCTCCTCCGTCCATGGGATTTTCCAGGCAAGAGTGCTGGAGTGGGCTGCCATTGCCTTCTCCGAAGGGATAATTAACCAGCTGCAATTAGTGGTACCTCATAAAGCCCAGAAAATACGGCGGTCAGAAGAGTCCCACTGAAGAGGCAGTTGGGGAGGCCTGCAGCATGGGGATGGCACCGCTGTTGTCAGCAGTCTGTGTTAAGAACTGGGTGGCATCTGGGATGCTGGCCCCAGGGATTTTGTACTTAGCAATGGAGGGGTAACTCTTCATTCCCAATCTTGACTAGTGGTAAAGATGTCAGATGCCCACAACTGATCAGGTGATCGTGATCGATATATAACTCATATCACCATGCATTCTATATACAAATGGGGATGCTTCCAAAGGGGGCAGGGTACTGCGTAGCCCCATTAGCCTCTGGGTTCCTCCTCTCTCCATGCTCTGGATTGCATCTATTTTTATTGTATGCCTAAAAAAATACTGTAGTCCTAAGTGAATGGAAGGGCTTCCCAGCAGGCGCAGTGATAAAGAATCAGTTTGCCAATGCAGGAGATGCAAGAGAGTTGCTTGATCCCTGGGTCAGGATGATCCCCTAGAGGAGGAAGTGGCAACCCACTCCAGTATTCTTTCCTGGAGAATTATATGAGTAGAGGAGCCTCGTGGCCATAGTCCCAGGAGTCGCAAAGAGTGGGACATGACTGGGCAAGTGCATCCACACATGCAAGCGAGAGGAAAACAACAAAGGCCAGGGTGTGGGTTCACACAGAGAGAGGCGCAGGGATCTGTTACACATATTACTCGGTTGCAACAATATAAAAAAACCTAAATAGTTAATATTTTTTCTTCCAGTTACCTAAAGATACACTTCACACTAAAACAGCTGCTTTAAGATTGCTACATCAACACAGTACAAGTTTCCTCATACTGCTCCCCCGATTTGCCCACTGCCAGTGTCAGTTAGGAATGTCTTATGATGTAACGAGAAGCAACTAACAGAGCTTCAGCAGGAGAGACATTCATGACCTTACATCACAAGAAGTCTGCAAGTAGATGCTTTCTGGTATTGACTGAGGCGCTCAGCCAAGCTGACAAGGATCCGGCCTCTTTCCGTGTTTCTTCTACCATCCTTAGCGTGCTGGCTGTCAGTCCTCACGCTCATCACCTCATGGTCACAGGATGGCTGCCATAGTTCCACACATCACATCCTCATGCAAGGTGGGAATAAAGTGAAAAGGGCAGTAGTCAAGAGGCTGTTACAGCTGAATTAAGAACTGAACCATAACCAACCTAGCGGTAGCTGAGATGAAAAGCAACACCTCTGAGACATGTTTAGAAGGAAAAATTGACATGACTGTGGTGGCAATGATGAGGAAGATGGACAGAGGTTTCTAGTTTGGGTGACTAGGTAGGGGATGGTGCTGGTGACCTCAGTGGAAGCAAAGGGTACAGAAAAAACAGATTTGGTATAAGAGAAAAATAATGACCTTGGTTGTTTTAGTTTGAGGTACTCTAGGGTCATCAAGGTTATATAGATATTTTATAGGAAACTTAAAACTGCATCCACAGCTCAGACAGGATGTAACATTAACTATGTAATTAAGGTAGTACTTGTCACACAGGTGATGCTGAAGCCATGGAGAGTGTGTAGAAAGGCGGTGGAGGAGAGATGATGGAGCCACGGAGCTCTGAAGACTGGTGGAGAAGAAAAGGACACCCAAAAGCACAGTGTTAAGGAAAGCCCCTCAGGGAGGACAGAGCATCAAAGAGCAGGGAGAGATCTGCACTGTCCAATGATCTAGAGATCAAGTAAGACCAGGGCTATGAAATATACGCACTGTTTCTGGCAATGAGGTAGCTGATGACCTCACTGAAAGCAGTTTATGGGAGGGAGGCACTGACTGTGCTTTATCGTGGTTTGAAGCGGAGAAAATTCCCTCAGGAAACATGTTTCGAGGTGTGGCCATATGACTCATTCTGGCCCAGGAGTGATAAGATTGGTTTTATTGGGGGCCTGGAGATGAGACTTTCCTCTCTGTAAAAGGCAAGAGTGAGGAGAGCCTGCAATTCCTGTTGTGCTTTTCTGTGTGAATATGCGATGGCTGGATCTGGGGCAGCGATCTTGTGGCCAGGAGGGGAGACATCATCAATACACTGGGGCTTAGCAGAGCAGTAGGATGGGATGAGCTTGGCCCTTGGCCTTCACTGAGCTGATAAACTATCCCTGCAGCCACCTACCTCTCAACTTCTTTTTAGATAAGTAAAATAAATCCTTGTTGCTTAAGCCACTTTTATTCTGCTTATAACTGGCATGTTGAACACACTGTTCATGAGATATAATAAAAAATGAACTCTATTATTGCTTCCTACCATCCTTGGAAACTATGGAGGCTCGGGTTTGACCCCTGGGTCAGGACAATACACTGGAGGAGGAAATGGAAATTCACTCTAGTATTCTTGCCTGGAGAATCCCTGGTAGGCTACAGTCCATCAAGACTGAGCGGCTAACACACACACACACACACATACACACACACACACACACTGGAAACTATGCACTGGGGATAATATCTCCCTCAGTTCAGTTCAGTCGCTCAGTCGTGTCCGATTCTCTGCGACCCCATGAATTGCAGCACGCCAGGCCTCCCTGTCCATCACCAACTCCCAGACTCACTCAGACTCACGTCCATCAAGCCGGTGATGCCATCCAGCCATCTCATCCTCTGTCGTCCCCTTTTCCTCCTGCCCCCAATCCCTCCCAGCATCAGAGTCTTTTCCAATGAGTCAACTCTTCGCAGGAGGTGGCCAAAGTACTGGAGTTTCAGCTTTAGCATCATTCCTTCCAAAGAAATCCCAGGGCTGATCTCCTTCAGAATGGACTGGTTGGATCTCCTTGCAGTCCAAAGGACTCTCAAGAGTCTTCTCCAACACCACAGTTCAAAAGCATCAATTCTTCAGCGCTCAGCTTTCTTCACAGTCCAACTCTCACATCCATACATGACCACTGGAAAAACCATAGTCTTGACTAGATGGACCTTTGTTGGCAAAGTAATGTCTCTGCTTTTGAATATCTCCCTACTCCTAGATAAAAGCTCTGGCAGACCCAGTGCTTTTGTCCTCACACTTAGGTAAAAGTATAAATTCTCCTCCAGCAGCAGACATGGTTGCAATATTGTAATTAAAATGGCCCAAGACTAATAAACACACTGAACCTAATTTTGGATCAAATTTCACCTCATCAGGCCTGGGTTAGGTTCAAAGCCCAAGGTGAAAAGAGCCACAGGCTGGATTCTTTTTGTCTACCTCATGCTCCTCCTCTTTCCCCTGGAGCTTACCTCTCACCTGCACGCTAGGGTGCATTTGACCCTTTAGGTCAGGGTCAGGGTACAGGGTCATGAATACTCAAGCCATGGGGTGGATCTTCCTTGAACAAGTCCTTCTAGAAGCTGGCTGTGGCTCTACAGTCTCAGCAGAGGTGAAGCTGACATTCTCATGGGTGCTGCTGTGGGCTCTTAGAAGCTTCCCATCCTTGGGGATCATTATTCCCTGCAGGACCCTTGACTTGAGGGGATGCAAAAGGCGATGCCAAAGAATGTACAAACTACTGCAGAATTGCACTCATCTCACAGGCTAGCAAAGTAATGCTCAAAATTCTCCAAGCCAGGCTTCAACAGTACATGAACCATGAACTTCCAGATGTTCAAGCTGGAGTTAGAAAAGGCAGAGGAACCAGAGATCAAATTGCCAACATTCGTCGGATCACAGAAAAAGCAAGAGAGTTCCAGAAAAACATCTACTTCTGCTTCACTGACTACGCTAAAGCCTCTGACTGTGTGGCTCACAACAAACTGTGGAAAATTCTTCAAGCGATGAGAATACCAGACCACCTTACCTGCCTCCTGAGAAATCTGTATGCAGGTCAAGAAGCAACAGTTAGAACTGGACATGGGAAAATGGACTGGTTCCAAATCGGGAAACGAGTCCGTCAAGGTTGTATACTGTCACCCTGCTTATTTAACTTATATGCAGAGTGCATCATGTGAAATGCCAGGCTGGATGAAGCACAAGCTGGAATCAAGATTGCTGGGAGAAATATCAATAATCTCAGATATGCAGATACCACCCTTATGGCAGAAAGCAAAGAGGAACTAAAAAGCCTTTTGATGAAAGTGAAAGAGGAGAGTGAAAAGCTGGCTTAAAACTCAACCTTCAGAAAACTAAGATTGTGACATCCAGTTCCATCACTTCATAGCAAATAGATGGGGAAACAATGGAAATAATTTTCTTGGGCTCCAAAATCACTGCAGATGGTAACTGCAGCCATGAATTAAAAGAGCTTGCTTCTTGAAATGAAAGCTATGACCAACCTAGATGGCATATTAAAAAGCAGAGACATTATGACTCAGCTGGTAAATAATCCGCCTGAAATGTGAGAGACCTAGGTTTGATCCCTGGGTTGGGAAGATCCCCTGGAGAAGGGAAGGGCTACCCACTCCAGTATTCTGGCCTGGAGAATTTGAGGAGGAGGAGGAGGAGGGGACGACCGAGGATGAGATGGCTGGATGGCATCACTGACTCGATGGACGTGAGTCTGAGTGAACTCTGGGAGTTGGTGATGGACAGGTGGTTTGATCCCTGGGTTGGGAAGATCCCCTGGAGAAGGGAAGGGCTACCCACTCCAGTATTCTGGCCTGGAGAATTTGAGGAGGAGGAGGAGGAGGGGACGACCGAGGATGAGATGGCTGGATGGCATCACTGACTCGATGGACGTGAGTCTGAGTGAACTCTGGGAGTTGGTGATGGACAGGGAGGCCTGGCGTGCTGTGATTCATAGGGTCGCAAAGAACTGGACACAACTGAGTGACTTTCACTTCATTCCACATTATTTTGCAGACAAAGGTTTGTAGAGTCAAAGCTATCGTTTTTCCAGTAGTCATGTATGGATGGAGAATTGGACCATAAAGAAGGCTGAGTGTCAAAGAACTGATGATTTTGAACTGTGGTGTTGGAGAAGACTCTTGAGAGTCCCCTGGATTACAAGGAGATCCAACCAGTCATTTCTAAAGGAAATCAATCCGAAATATTCATTGGAAGGACTGATGCTGAAGCTGAAACTACAATACTTTGGCCACCTGATGCCAAGAACTGACTCATTGGAAAAGACCCTGATGCTGAGAAAAATTGAAGGCAGGAGGAGAAGGGGACGACAGAGGATGAGGTGGTTGGATGGCATCACTGACTCGATGGACATGAGTTTGAGCAAGCTCTGGGAGTTGGTGATGGACAGGGAAGCCTGGCATGCTGCAGTCCATGGGGTCGCAAAGAGTCAGACACGACTGAGCAACTGGACTGAACCTGTCCTGGGGGCTCCTTCCTCAGCCAGAGGAAGGCTGTGCCCACCTCCAGCTTCCGTCTGCTGCGTTGCCCCCTGGCCCCACCCACTGGCTCAACCAAACTCATACCATGCAGATGTCTCTCCTGCATGGCCCATGGGAAACCGGACATCCCTGTGCCTGAAACCCGGGCAGCCACAGGCCACTTCACTGTGTCACCTGTCAGTCAAGCTCTCTTGAGGACCTGCTCTTAAGTGAGGGTGGCAGAACCCTCGCCCAGGCCATCTGAGTGCCTGAAACCTGAAGACAGAAATAACTTACAAACATTCTCCTTCTCGGACTTCCCAGGTGGCTCAGACAGTAAAGAATCTGCCTGCAATAAGGGAGACTCAGGTTCGATCCCTGGGTCAGGAAGGTCCCCTGGAGAAGGGCATGGCAACCCACTCCAGTATTCTTGCCTGGGAAATCCCATGGACAGAGGAGCCTGGCAGGCTACAGTCCATAACTAGTCCATAAGCAAAAGAGTCAGATACAGCTGAGTGACTAACTTCTCTTTCTTGCCCCATCTCAGTCCTTTTCTGTTCTCGAATCAGTGAGAGGCTCCTGATCACCTTCTTTCGAAGTTCTACATGAACGACTTGGCTTTAGAATTTCATCTTTTATATTCTGGTGGTTTCCTCAAAACTCTGGTTTAGCCGCCCACCCCTGAATGCTTTTGCCGAGAAAAATAAACCTCTATTGTTTCAGTTCAGTAGTCTATCACCAGGCGTGCAAAGTAGCTCAGCCGCTTCAGCTGGCTTCATGGCTCTCCTGCCACAATAAAGTTCAAGTCGGTGATTTATAATAGTGAATAATCAGAAATGTCCAACCACAGGAGACTCAACAAATGAAACATGCATTTGATGGAAAATCATACAGCCTTTTCAAATGATACTTGGGAAGAATCAAAATATAGGAACATAGAAAAATGTTCATATTTTGTGAAATTATAGAAAAATTGACTTCCCTGGTGGCTCAGATGGTAAAGCGTCTGCCTACAATGCAGGAGACTCGCATTTAATCCACGTTCAATGGGTTGGGAAGATCTCCTGGAGAAGGAAATGGCACCCCACTCCAGTATTCTTGCGTGGAAAATCCCACGGACAGAGAGCCTGATAGGCTACAGTCCATGGGGTCGCAAAGAGTCGATACGACTGAGCGACTTCACTTCACTTCACTTCATAGAGAAAAAAGACTAACAGGAAATATGTCAGAAAGATCAAAGTCCAGTTTGGTTGAAAAACCATCACATGCACACTATATATGCATAGAAAACAGCTGGGTGAATACACAAGACACACAGGTATCAGCATCTGCCTCTGGGGAGGGTCCTGGGGATGAAGGAGGAGGCGGGGGTGTGACTTCAGAAGGTATCAATCAGATGCATATATTGCATTTTCAACCAAAGAAACTGATAGTGTCATTTTTCTTTTTTTAAGTTTGATACTTTAGAGGGAAAAGTATAAAAACAGTTTTCTCTGAATGGAAGATTTAATAGAGATTTTAAAAATCTTTTTCTTCGTTTCTCCTGTATTGCCCAATCATCATGTGTTACTACAATAAACAGGAAAGGGGACTTTCCTGGCCATCCAGTGGCTAAGAGTCCATGCTCTCTGTGCTCCCAATGCATGGGGCCTGGGATCGATTCCTGGTCTAGGAACAAGATCCCATATGCCGCAACTAAGATCTAGCAGACACAAATAAATAAATATTTAAAACAGAAAGAAAATAATCAGGAAAAAAAAAGCCACACACCCACAGAAAAATGCCCTCCTTCTCTGTTGCCTGCCTTTCCCTCCCTGAACGGTTTTAAAGCCACAAGTAATAAGTGGGCACAGATGGTTGGGCTCCATGGGGGGAGTGGATGGTCTTGAGCAGGGTGGTGGAGCTCAAGCGGGGGGACAGGACTTGGTGGGGAGAGCCAGGGGGAGGCACTCAGAGCCCGGGAGGGGTGAGGAGGGTTTCCTGGTGTGTCAGAGTTGGAGCAGGCGGGGAGGGCGTCCACGCACTGAGACGATCTTGACCGAGATTGCAGTGGGGCGAGAAGGGCCGCTCGGCAGAGAGGCAGCCTGGTGCTGAGTGTCGACACCCAAGACCCACCCACGCCGGGGAGAGGCAGGCAGCAGAGAGAGGGAGCTGGCTATACATGGAAGTTGGCCAATGAGAAAGAATATTCGAGACAATGGAAGGCAGTGTTTCACTGTTGGAGTGGGGGTGCAGAAAGGAAGACAATTTGAATGACTCCGTGGGGTTGGCCTGGCGTCAGAAGTATTGGTGTGCACTCATGGTTTTCAGCATCTAGCATCCGTGTGTGTATGTGTGCGCTGTCACCTCTACCTTTTAGCGACCCCATGGACTGTAGCCCACCAGGCTCCTCTATCCATGGAATTTCCAGGCAAGAATACTGGAGTGGGTTGCCATTTCCTACTCCAGGGAATCTTCCCATCTCAGGGATCAAATGCACATCCCTGTGTCTCTTGCATTGGCAGGCAGATTCTTTACCACTGAGCCACCTGGGAGGCCTTTGCAACATACAAAGAGATACAGAAATAAGCAGAGATCTAAATGTATATTTATGTGAATATATGTATAAGCAAATATATATGCTGTCCAAGCTCAGTCTGCTATAATAAATATCATAAACCGAGTGACTTAAACAGTAGCTCTTCTGCCCCCTTAGTTCCGGAAACTAGGAAGTCCCAGATCAAGGGTGCAGGTTTGATTCCTGATGAGGGAGGTTTGACTCCTGGTGAGGGCCCTCTTCCCGGCTTGCACTGGGTTGGCCACCTCCTCACTATGTGCTCACCTGGCCTTTCCTCAGTGCACACGGCTCCTCTGCTTATAAAGCCTCTAATCCCATGGTGAGGAAACCACTCTAATGACCTCATCACCTCCCAAAGGCCCCACCTCCAAATACCATCACATCGGGTTACAGCTTTAACATATGAATTAGGGGGACACACACATTCGGTCCATGGCAGGTATATACACAGGTGTATATGTCTCATTCCATGTTACCTGCACATACCCATACATGAACACTGCGTCTATTCCCCACCTCTGTCCACTCAGAGGGCTGGGGAGTGATGACACCCCAATATCAGAGAGCAAACTAGCACCCAGATCTTGGATTTTAAATACTGTTTTCCACTGAAAGGGATCTGGATTCCTTGCCCAAACTGCCAGTTCCAGGTCTGGGATGAGGAAAGAACAAGATGAAGCTGGAACATCGTGTGCCAAAATGCAAAGGGTGCTCAAAGAATTGTGAGGACACGTCAAAGGGACACTAAAGAGGTGTCTTTAGTCGAATGAACGTCCTTAAGATGAATAACTGTTATCATGAATTGTAACCCTTGAATAAAAGAAAAAGCCATTAACCCCTACTGACAGAAGTAAATCAAAGAATAAACTGAAAGTGTTTGGAGAAAACAGGAGGTGCAAAGTAACTTCCCCTAAAATACTTGGTAACTACCCAGAGGAAAAAATATTTTTATGGTGGTGGAGCCTGGCAGACACCACCTTAATCGAGTGTTCAAAGCAAAAGCATCCGTAACGAGACACAACAAAACCGCAGCCCATCTGATAGGATGCAGTGAGAACACGCTTCTGCGATACTCCTGCCAAAGATGGATATGCTAAATCTAATCACGAGGAAACACCAGCTTGGGGGACATAAAACAAACAACCATAATCTTCAAATGCGCCAAGATCAGGAAAGTCAGGGAAAGATGAAGGAACTGTTTCAGACAGGAGACCAAAGAAAGAGAACTAAATGCAGCTCATGCTCCTGAACTGGATCCTCCGGCTGCAAAGGACGATACCAGGACAACTGGCGAAATGCGAATGGGGTCTGAGGACTGGACGCCAGCAACGTCTCTACTTAATTTTCAGATTTTGATGGTTGTATGGTGGTGATAGAGGAGAATGTCCTTATTTTCAGGAATCACACAGTAAAGTCTGAGCAGGTGACTGGATTTCACTCCCAAACGGTTCAGGAAAAATAAAATTCTTTGTACTAAACCTCCAACTTTTCTCCAAGTTAGTGATCATTTCAAATCTTTTTTTAAAAAACCAATAAATTCAATTTACATATATGAGTTAAATATCCCTAAATACAGAATAGGGCTTCCCTGGTGGCTCAGAGGTAAAAAAAAAAAAAAAAAAAATCCGCCTGCAATGCAGGAGACATGGGTTTGATCCTTGGATCGGGGCAATCCCCTGGAGAAGGAAATGGCAACCCAGTCCAGTTTCTGGCCTGGAAGATCCTATAGACAAAGGAGCCTGGTGGGCTACAGTCGACGGGGTCACAGAAGAATCGGACATGACTTAATGACTGAACAACAATGACGACAAAAGACAGAACAGGTATGTTATATGCTGCATGTTTACTTTATCTGTGCACGAACAGAGCACAAGCAGCCATCTGTATACACAGCACAGGGGCCTACAAGCAGACAGGCCGCCCCATGCTGAGCCAGGGGTTGCGGGCCCTGGTCTGGAGAGCTGGGCCAGCCTCTGACAGCTTCCTGACTGCAATTGGAGGCTGGGCCCCTCCCTAGAATACCTAGCTCTACCCCCCACCCTCCCACTCTCTGTCAATTCTGAGAACAGCTTCCAAACATCCTAGAAGATTCAGAAATCAGAAATTCACAATTGCTGACCTCAGAAATCATTGAAATCCCAAACATTCTTCTATTTGAGGATCCCCGGGGCATGTCCCAGACAGCCCCATACCCCTGGATGGTGGCACCCATTGTGACCTGAGGGTCCGGAGTCAGACAGAGGAGGTTCTATGCTCAAGCTTCTCTGAGTCTGTGCCTCAATCACTCCATGCATAAGATAAGAAGTTGGGGGGACTTCCCTGGCGGCCCAATGTTTGGGACTTTGCCTCCCAATGCAGGGAGGGATGGGTACAAGTTTGATCCCTGGATGGGTAGCTAGAATCCCACATCTTGCAGCCAAGAGGCCAAAATGTAAAATAGAAGCAATGTTGTAACAAATTCAACAGAAGACTTTAAAGATGGTCCACATCAAAAAATTCTTAAAAAGACAACAAGAGGGCTGTGGTGGGGATGAGGTAACATAATCCATAGGCCCCACACCCTGTACCGGGTACATGACAAGCTCAGTGAACAGGAACTGTTTCCCTTTATCAGTTAAACATTCATGTTTCCTTTCCTGGACTCCAGAAATGTGGTCACCACTTCAGTAAAAGCTAGAAGTACCAAAAGCCAGTTGGGATGGGTTCAGATGTGTGCTCTATTTTTAGCCACGTGCACTTGGGACCCGGGTGAGCTTTTATGAGACCTGCTTTATGGCTCCAGGCTTCCTTCTGGCACAGGGTGAGGGTGAGGTTACTGGCTGAGGTGACAGACGAGGGAAAGTCAAAGTGAAGGGAAGCTTTTCAGAAGCCACACTGTCCCACTTAGAGACCCTCATCCCTTGGCAAAGTGAGGGGTTTCTGGAAGGAAGCTTGTGCAGACCCCATTTTCTATACTCAGTAATATGTTGTGGTTTGGTCGCTAAGATGTGTCTGACTCTTTGTAACCCCATGGACTACAGCCCTTCAGGCTCCTCTGTCCATGGGATTTCCCAGGTAAGAATACTGGAGTGGGCTGCCATTCCCTTCTCCAAGGGACCTTCCCGACCCAGGGGATCAAAGCCACATCTCCTGCATTGGCAGGCAGACTCTTTATAACTGAGCCACCTGGGAACCAATATGTTTTGAACACCAACTGCCTAAGAAAGACAGATAAAGAAGAAAGGAAACACTCAACGAGGGCAAGATGCTTCAGCCAAGAGGGAGCATCATAGTGGCAAATGACGTAGGAATTAAGTAAAGACACAAGCTGCAAAGTAGGCACCAGATAAGCATAGGGGTCACTGGTGACCCCACTGAGAGAAGTTGTCCGTCAGTTTGGGGGCTGATACTAGTTTTTGGTGGATTAAGAAGCCTGGGGAGAGCAGAGTGGAGATTATTCCTTTAAGACACATGGTGAAGGGATGAGAAGGAGTAGTGAGTGGAGCAAGGGCAGGATGCAAAAAAGTGGGTTCAGGATATTGGCGGTGTGGACAGTGATGTAGGCTGAAGTGAGTGCGTGGAAAAGCGGGCACGGATGGCCCCGGACTTGATGACAGCGGAGCAGTCTCAGGAGAGACGGGATGGGGAGAAGTGGGCACAGGTGGCTGGGTCGTTGTGGATGAGCAGAGCAAAGAAGGGAAGAGGGGAGAACCACTGAGCAAGCCTAGGCCTGATGAGTAGGGGTCCGGGGCCTCTGGGAAGGAGACCTACTGGGGAAGGAGTGTCTTCCTCTGTACCGGCTGCAGTCGGGCACACCATGGCCCAGATGGTGAGGATGCTCCTGGCATCCCTGCCCCAAGATTCCAGGAAAGCAGTTTCATCCGCTGCACCCCTGGCTGGAGGTGTGGGGGACAGCTGGCCTGACCTGGGGTTGTGCCCAAGCAGGGTGACATGGGAAAGAGCCCGGGGTGAGGGTGCAGAGGCTGCCAGTGAGAAGCCCCTCAGGGATGTGAAGGAGCCAGTGGGGAGCTCTGTGTACGCTCTGAGCCCAGCATCCTGCAGAGGGGTTACTCACTGCTGACTCAGACCCAGGTGCTCATTTGCATGTTATTCATTTCAAGCCAAAAAGAACAGGAATACTAAGAGCATCTCATTCCCCCTTCCAAAAGAGCCAGCCCAGATCTCCCCAGTGCTCCTGTGCCTGTGCTCATTCTTGCTGACCTAGAACTCTTTCCCCCTGGGAGGGCTCCCTTCAATCATGCCCACACCGCTGTCTGTGAAATTTGCAAAGTTCACTTCCTCTCCAAGAACACCAAGGTAAGTTTTCATTTTAAGTTAAATGCTCAGAGCATGGGCCTTACTACTGCCAAATATTCTGGTTGTATCATTGACTCCTCCCACTACAATGTCACCTCCATGAGGAGAGGGGCGTTGTTTTGTATCCCTGTTCCTAGAACAGTGCCTGATACACAGTAGGTGCTCAGTAAACACATTCGATGACTGAAGGCCCTGTTCCAAGCACTTTAACGACACCTTTCCACCCTGGGCACATTCCAGTTGAGAACACGGAGATTCAGAGAGGCTAAATGTTTTCCCCAGGTTATTCAGACTGCAAGTACAAAGAAAGCCCCGAGTTTCAGGCTGGCCTGCCCACAAGTCATGCAATCATTCAGAAGCTGCTTGATGAGTTTATTGGGCAACCACTCCTATGAAGCTGATTCATGCTAACCCAACTCTGACAAGAACATCCCTGACAAGAAAAAGCAAACGTGCTAATTTACATTCAAGCAAAAATAAACTACCAAGGAGCTGAAATGCTCTGAGCAGTTGGATGGCTCAGTCCAGCCCCAGTAGGACACGTGTTGTGGCTAAGGAAGGCAGGGGAACATCCTCCAGCTTGGCCGGAAGCCAGCTCTGGGAACTGGACACAAGGAGCCCCACTGGGCTGACCGGTCAGGATCCTGCCTCCAGGAGGACCAGCGACACACAGATGCCTGAGCTCTCTACCTGCCAGGAGAGCCAGCCTCCAGCCTCCTTGGGTGCTCCCAGGTTCTCATTTGGGGAGAAATGCTTGTTGAATAATGAGTGGACCTTCCCCCTTCCAACTCCATATATGGTTTTCATCGACTCTTCAGTGACTGCTTCTCATTCATGAGGGGAAACCCTACATGTACCAGGAAGTCATACTGTTTAACGACTCTGACCCCAGTGTCTGGGGAAGCCCATCTCTGTGAATCCAGGCCTCCACTTGGGTTCCTGCCAGTTTGAGCCACTGAGGGTATTTATGTCCTGCCTATGGTTTGAATTTTGGGGATCTCTCTTATAATTCTCTGCTCCCTGCAGCTAAGAGGGTATGGGCTTCAAACCACAGGGGAGTATAAGACGGAAGAGCAACCAAAATGACTTCACAGGGACTTCCCTGGTGGTCCAGTGGCTGAGACTCCACACTCTCAATGCAGGGGGCCTGGGTTCGGTCCCTGATGGGGGAACAAGATCCCACATGCTGCAAGGAAAGATTCCGCAGAACGCAGCAAAGATCGAAGAGCCCGTGTGTCACAACTAAGACCCAGCCCAGCTAAAGAAATAGATAAAAAATGTTTGGAAAGCAAACTTATAATGTGGATGGTTGAAAATCAGAGAAGAATCTAGGCCTTTCCAGAAAGAGATTCTATGGCACATGGAGTCCCTTAACTGTTAGTGGAAACCAAGGCATGACTTTGCTTCTTTTCTACTACTTAGCAGTTATTTTCAAGCAGAACATTAAAAACAAACAAACCCAATTCCCAGTACCTGGGCCAGAGCGATGTAACCACCACCAACACAGCTGTTAACAGGGCTGACGCTCGTTGCGGTCAGCTGCTTTAGTCCAGTTAAAGGCCTGGCAGGGGAGAAATTCTGGCCGGCTTAGCAAGGAGAGGAACCCGAGAGTAGCACCACAGATGGTGGGTGGCAGATGCTAACAGAGTACAGGGCAGAAGCCAAAAGGGACCTGACCATCTCAGAGTTGAGCAACAAGCTGATAAATACTCGGCCCAGCCAACAGCCCATGAAGCTCAGGAAGCCAGGGAGGGTGTGGAAGTTTCTTTAGTTAATAGCTTTCCATTCTTTTCAACCACAAATTTGTCAGCCTATGTCTTTTCAAGGAGCCAGTATATCAGCTTCAGGTAACCATCCTCACCATAGTATGGCCAAAGAGCAAAGGTGAAAATGCACAGTTTGCAACTGGGCTCCAGGAGAGTCATTTGCCTCGCAGAAGCTGGGAGTTTCCAAGTAACTGGATGCCAATCATTCAGTCCTTCTACAGCACAGCGGGTGGTTAGCAGTGTAGGCTCAGAGTCACACCTGCATGGGGCTGACTAACAGACTCACCATACCCATGATAAACTTCAGCCGCTTGGAACCGGTTTCCTCAGCTGTTAAGCAAGGATAGAAGTGCCTGTGTTCTTGGGTGTTGGTGCGATCATATTTGACAATGAATACAAACCATCGGGCACATAGTATGTGGTAGTCACGGCTTAGTTACTAAGTCCTGTCTGACTCTTGTGACCCCCATGGACTGAGGCCTGCCAGGCAAGAATACTGCAGTGGGTAGCCACTCCCTTCTCTAAGGGATCTTCCCGATTCAGGGATTGAACCTGAGTCTCCTGCATCTCCGGTACTGCAGGAGGATTCTTAACTGCTGAGCCCCACCAGGGAAGCCCCAGCACTTAGCATGGTACACAGTAAATGCTCAAAGAACCTTAGCTGTCACTTCGCAGCTATGAAAGCCCAGACGGTGCTGTTCCATATCGTCACAGACCTGCTATGTCCCATAAATTCCTCCAGCTCATGGTCATACGTATCAGAAAGTAACTCTGTATGTACGGCAGCAGAGGCGATCTTATGGTTGGACATTAACAAAAGCTATTATTACCAATTGCTATTACGGTCTTAAGCTACTTGGTCAAGTTGTGACTATAGATATTCTCAAGTGTCCATGATCATTTCTTCTATTAGGAGTCCAGGTAGAATTCAAAAGCAGAAAGCACTGCTTTCCTATGTAGCAATAGCTTTCATTATTAGCTATAATCCATCTAAACAAAATTTTTTTTTCCATCTCTTGTTTTAAGGAAATATAGACTTGGTATTTTCCCTATAGCAACACTTGGGAATATGCCAGATCAGTTCACACTTAATATAATTATTTTAATTTTCTGTATATACATCTTCAGACATCGAATAACAATGAGTGTGCAAAATAACAGTGGGGTCCCTTAAGATTTCCAAGAATTCAGATATGTAAATAAACTAGAGCAGGGGAGGAGCTGATGCATTTACCGAAGTCTCCATCCTCTAAATGTTCTAGTTATCATGTTAGTGCAGGCTGGGTGCTAGAATGACCGGAACAGAAGTTGCTCATCACATGGAGCTGAGTGGAAGTAGATAAAAATGCAGGAGAAGGCAAAGGCAAAGAGGGTCCCCAAAGACAGTCCCAGCTCCCTCCTCCACTCGTTGTGACCTTGAGAAACTTGCATGTATCTGAGCTCCAGTTCCACCCGTGTACCCGGGATAACGATGCCCACGGCGTAGGCCTGGCTCGGTGAGCCACAACACTGGAAAACAAAGTGCTTCGCCGGCACCGAGGTGCCGCACACGAGAGCCGCCACTGAATCCACGGCTTCTAGCAGAGGGCCCGCCCGTCCTGTGCCCACGTCCGCCCCGGCAATGCCCTCCTCGTCTTGCTCACTCCAGCCCGGGACGGCTCTGCCCTGTCCTCAGCATCCCACCACACCTCCGCCCACAGCACCGGGGACAGCCCCTAGATTTCCAGGTGCTGTGACAAACCACCCTTCTCCCTGCCCCCAGGCTCAAGAAATGGTCGCACAAACAACTTTCCCTAGAGTTGAAAGTAGTTGAAAGACTGATGGTCGGGGCGGGTCAGGGGGCAGGGAAGTAGAGGAGACAGGGAGGGATAAAGAGAGGATTTTTAGGGCAGTGAAACTATTCTGTATGGTACTATTAATGTAATTAATGGTGGGTACATGTCATTACACACCTGTCCAAAGCCATAGAATATACAAGACTGAACTCTATCGTAAACTAGGGACTTTGGGTGATAATGATACACCAATGTAGGTTTGTCAAGTGTCACAAATGTACCCCCCCGTGGGGAGTGTTGACAGGAGGGGAGAGTGTGCATGTGTGGGAACAGAGGGGTATATGGAAACTGGTATACCTTCCAATCAAGCTCTTTGTGAACCTAAAACTGCTCTAAAATAGTCTATTTTAAAAAATGGTTCTAAACACACAAAGAGATCTGCTACCGAGATGGGCTCTGACAAATGTAGATACTTTAAGAAATCCAGCTCTTTATTTAACATCAAAGCCAATATCAAGTGTTCATTAAAAAAAAATAACAGCCCCTGCTTTGAATGGGGTGAGGATCTACATAGAATTTACAACTCTAGGCTAACAGGAAACTATATGATATCCAATAAAACAGAAATTCTGCAGCAGTCCTCACAATAAGCATTTCCAGTTTCTGTGCTCAGAGCCACTAACTACTGCCTAAACACATCTTAAACAGAGAACTTTGTGGAAACATTTCTCTAAGGACAAACGCAGTAGACATACTTTAAATAAACCAAAGTTGCAACACATAAATCATTCCTAAAACAATCAAGGTATGCTACTTTCAGCTTCTTATCAACAGAGAATTGCACTGACTTTAGAAAATTATAGATCTGCTTTATACCTTGTGGGTTACCACTTTAATGTACCTTTCTTTTCAGAAAAATTTAACTACTTTTAATATAAATAGGCCAATTTCATTCTTTTTAGTGATTTATCTTTTTAGATTAAGTCTTTCCTTAGCATATATGCTAAACTTCTTATAACACCTCTCTCCAGATAAAGTCCTGAATTTTAAATAATGCCATTTCATCCTACCCCTCAGTTCCTCAAAATTATGAAAAAAAAAATGCAAAATCAACCATTTAATCATACATGTTCATATTATTAGCAAGTATATTTAAGTGTTTTCCTGAACCAATACAACTGTATTTGGATTCAATGCAAAAATGTTCCATCTGACGCAAAATAACTTGGTATTTAAAAAACAAAGGAAAAGGACCTAAGTAAGTAGTTGCCTAAGAGAACTAGTTCCTTTCACTATTACTGAACCCACAATTAAGCCTGATACACTAGAAGAATGACAAGGCGAGAAACATACATAGTGGGGAAATACATAAATGAAAGCCAGAGTGACAGAGCAGGAGGAAGGCTACAATCACACAGATGCTCAGTGACAGACAGGGAGGGGTAATAACAGCATTATGGGCTGTGATGGAGAGAGGAGGAGTTCAGACGACTTCATCAATAGATCACAGCAACCATAAAAGCTAAACAACTGTACATGCTAGACACTTGGGACTCTACTTTCACTGCCCCAAATCAGCAATGGAATATTTTTATTTCCTGCTTCATTGTTGGTTTCATCTTGGTGGGGAGGGAGGAACTTTTCGAATGGGAGGATGTTTTGTTTTGACTCAACCATACTCAAAATGTAAGCTGCCATAACCAACTCAAAACCCACAAGAGAGTATTCTTAGGTTTTCCTTTTGTCCTCAGCAGACTATCATTATCCTGGTGATCATGAAAATAATATGTCACCAAAAAATCCAGCGCTAGAACCCAATGCCCAGTATCTTCAATCACTTAAGTTCACGGAGGGAGCAGGCACTTACCAACCCCACAGATGGCTTTCATCTCTAGGTATGCAGATGACGCCGACTGCCAGGGAAAGGTGGGGAAAAGGATTCGTTAACTTCAATGTAAATTGAATACCCAATTCCACAATATGTCATAGCAAGATCACTATTTTTATTGTATATTTATAACATTTTATTTAATCTCCTTAGGCAGTGAAAAGCAGTAGCGGCGGGAGAGTTTATTCTTTGAGAAGAGAATAATAAACTGCAGAAAGTAAAAGTCTCCTTGGAGGATACCATCTTATTAAAAAGCTTCATGAACTTTCAACGAGACTTGAAAATAAATACACTCTGTAGGGTGAGCACATCCAAGTGAAAACAAGGTTTTTGAAGTCTAATGAGAATCACTGGAAATAAGAATTCTTAAAAATAAAAATTCACCGTCAGGTGGAGTGACTTAGACCCTACAATATTTCAGAAGAGAGTCAGTTTCGAGCAGCTTCTGTTAACAGCTCCAGGTTGCAGGGGGTCGAATCCTGTTACTGTTTACTTCTCCATCTCTCTCACCGGGGAGGAGAGACACTGATCACAGGTCTGGGAAGCATCAAAGCAAAGGTGCCAGGCTGAGCAACGGAGAAGAGTATGGGGGCATGAGGAGCAGGCTCGAGCCTTCTTGGGTCCTCCTAGAGCTCTTATCTCAAGGGCCAGGGATTGATCTCCTCTCTAAACTACCAGTAGCATCCACACCCACCCCACACCCTGGCTTGTCCAAAGTGGCCTCAGAAAGGTTCACAGAAATCAAGAGGACCCATCCAGGAGGCAGCTTGATTCAAGGGCGTAAGTTACATCCAGCCCTTACGCACATTGGGAAGGAGACCTACTGGGGAAGGAGTGTCTTCCTCTGTACCGGCTGCAGTCGGGCACACCATGGCCCAGATGGTGAGGATGCTCCTGGCATCCCTGCCCCAAGATTCCAGGAAAGCAGTTTCATCCGCTGCACCCCTGGCTGGAGGTGTGGGGGACAGCTGGCCTGACCTGGGGTTGTGCCCAAGCAGGGTGACATGGGAAAGAGCCCGGGGTGAGGGTGCAGAGGCTGCCAGTGAGAAGCCCCTCAGGGATGTGAAGGAGCCAGTGGGGAGCTCTGTGTACGCTCTGAGCCCAGCATCCTGCAGAGGGGTTACTCACTGCTGACTCAGACCCAGGTGCTCATTTGCATGTTATTCATTTCAAGCCAAAAAGAACAGGAATACTAAGAGCATCTCATTCCCCCTTCCAAAAGAGCCAGCCCAGATCTCCCCAGTGCTCCTGTGCCTGTGCTCATTCTTGCTGACCTAGAACTCTTTCCCCCTGGGAGGGCTCCCTTCAATCATGCCCACACCGCTGTCTGTGAAATTTGCAAAGTTCACTTCCTCTCCAAGAACACCAAGGTAAGTTTTCATTTTAAGTTAAATGCTCAGAGCATGGGCCTTACTACTGCCAAATATTCTGGTTGTATCATTGACTCCTCCCACTACAATGTCACCTCCATGAGGAGAGGGGCGTTGTTTTGTATCCCTGTTCCTAGAACAGTGCCTGATACACAGTAGGTGCTCAGTAAACACATTCGATGACTGAAGGCCCTGTTCCAAGCACTTTAACGACACCTTTCCACCCTGGGCACATTCCAGTTGAGAACACGGAGATTCAGAGAGGCTAAATGTTTTCCCCAGGTTATTCAGACTGCAAGTACAAAGAAAGCCCCGAGTTTCAGGCTGGCCTGCCCACAAGTCATGCAATCATTCAGAAGCTGCTTGATGAGTTTATTGGGCAACCACTCCTATGAAGCTGATTCATGCTAACCCAACTCTGACAAGAACATCCCTGACAAGAAAAAGCAAACGTGCTAATTTACATTCAAGCAAAAATAAACTACCAAGGAGCTGAAATGCTCTGAGCAGTTGGATGGCTCAGTCCAGCCCCAGTCTTTAAATAAACCAAAGTTGCAACACATAAATCATTCCTAAAACAATCAAGGTATGCTACTTTCAGCTTCTTATCAACAGAGAATTGCACTGACTTTAGAAAATTATAGATCTGCTTTATACCTTGTGGGTTACCACTTTAATGTACCTTTCTTTTCAGAAAAATTTAACTACTTTTAATATAAATAGGCCAATTTCATTCTTTTTAGTGATTTATCTTTTTAGATCAAGTCTTTCCTTAGCATATATGCTAAACTTCTTATAACACCTCTCTCCAGATAAAGTCCTGAATTTTAAATAATGCCATTTCATCCTACCCCTCAGTTCCTCAAAATTATGAAAAAAAAAATGCAAAATCAACCATTTAATCATACATGTTCATATTATTAGCAAGTATATTTAAGTGTTTTCCTGAACCAATACAACTGTATTTGGATTCAATGCAAAAATGTTCCATCTGACGCAAAATAACTTGGTATTTAAAAAACAAAGGAAAAGGACCTAAGTAAGTAGTTGCCTAAGAGAACTAGTTCCTTTCACTATTACTGAACCCACAATTAAGCCTGATACACTAGAAGAATGACAAGGCGAGAAGCATACATAGTGGGGAAATACATAAATGAAAGCCAGAGTGACAGAGCAGGAGGAAGGCTACAATCACACAGATGCTCAGTGACAGACAGGGAGGGGTAATAACAGCATTATGGGCTGTGATGGAGAGAGGAGGAGTTCAGACGACTTCATCAATAGATCACAGCAACCATAAAAGCTAAACAACTGTACATGCTAGACACTTGGGACTCTACTTTCACTGCCCCAAATCAGCAATGGAATATTTTTATTTCCTGCTTCATTGTTGGTTTCATCTTGGTGGGGAGGGAGGAACTTTTCGAATGGGAGGATGTTTTGTTTTGACTCAACCATACTCAAAATGTAAGCTGCCATAACCAACTCAAAACCCACAAGAGAGTATTCTTAGGTTTTCCTTTTGTCCTCAGCAGACTATCATTATCCTGGTGATCATGAAAATAATATGTCACCAAAAAATCCAGCGCTAGAACCCAATGCTCAGTATCTTCAATCACTTAAGTTCACGGAGGGAGCAGGCACTTACCAACCCCACAGATGGCTTTCATCTCTAGGTATGCAGATGACGCCGACTGCCAGGGAAAGGTGGGGAAAAGGATTCGTTAACTTCAATGTAAATTGAATACCCAATTCCACAATATGTCATAGCAAGATCACTATTTTTATTGCATATTTATAACATTTTATTTAATCTCCTTAGGCAGTGAAAAGCAGTAGCGGCGGGAGAGTTTATTCTTTGAGAAGAGAATAATAAACTGCAGAAAGTAAAAGTCTCCTTGGAGGATACCATCTTATTAAAAAGCTTCATGAACTTTCAACGAGACTTGAAAATAAATACACTCTGTAGGGTGAGCACATCCAAGTGAAAACAAGGTTTTTGAAGTCTAATGAGAATCACTGGAAATAAGAATTCTTAAAAATAAAAATTCACCGTCAGGTGGAGTGACTTAGACCCTACAATATTTCAGAAGAGAGTCAGTTTCGAGCAGCTTCTGTTAACAGCTCCAGGTTGCAGGGGGTCGAATCCTGTTACTGTTTACTTCTCCATCTCTCTCACCGGGGAGGAGAGACACTGATCACAGGTCTGGGAAGCATCAAAGCAAAGGTGCCAGGCTGAGCAACGGAGAAGAGTATGGGGGCATGAGGAGCAGGCTCGAGCCTTCTTGGGTCCTCCTAGAGCTCTTATCTCAAGGGCCAGGGATTGATCTCCTCTCTAAACTACCAGTAGCATCCACACCCACCCCACACCCTGGCTTGTCCAAAGTGGCCTCAGAAAGGTTCACAGAAATCAAGAGGACCCATCCAGGAGGCAGCTTGATTCAAGGGCGTAAGTTACATCCAGCCCTTACGCACATAGAGACTGAGGCCTGAGGCCAACAGGGAATGCTGCCCATGAAAACAGAACAAGATTCCTTCTCTGGACCCAGCAGCTGTCTCCATCTCCTGGACTGGATGGATAGAGACCAGGGGAGAGTCTCGCAGTGAAAGGGGACAGAGCCATGAGAAGAGGCAGGACTGTAACTCCATCTTCCCTGAATGCAAGATTCTTGAAGCCAAAGATTTCATGAAAGTGTTTATTGTTGTAAATAACTCAAGTCTGGAATTAGATGGTAGCCAGTTGCTTACATGTGAATGGACTAAAACCACTGAATTGTAAACTTAAAAAAAATAAAAGCAAGCAAATTTGAGTTGTATACGTCTCACTCACACTGGACTCATACCAGATGCTTGACAGTTCCGTTCTCTCAAACCATGGCCTATGTCACATTTTTGAAGGAGATTTTTCCCTAAGAGCATGCGTGCATGCAAAGTCACTTCAGTTGTGTCCGATTCTTTGCAACCATATGGACTGTAGTCCGCCAGGCTTCTCTGTCCATGGGATTCTCCAGGAAAGAATACTGGGGTGGGTTGCCATGCCCTTCTCCGGGGTTCTTCCCGACCCAGGGATCAAACCTGCATCTCCCGCGACTCCTGTACTGCAGGCAGATTCTTTTCTGCTGAGCCACCAGGGAAGCCCTATTTGCAAAAATATTGCACTTAAAATTTAAATCTGGGTCATTTGAGGTTTTCTGGAAGATAACATACACTAACACTCTCCTTTTTGTCTTCAGATAACAAAACAGCTGGTGGGAGGAGGGGATGAACCAGTTTCCATTAACATCTTCTAGAGCTTCTTTTTTGTGACAGAGAAATAGATTTAAAAGACAGTATCATCTGGGCTCAAGAGAGTAAATGACATCCCCCAAATTGGCCAAAGATGTTGACTTCTGCATGTTCTCAACTCAGCAGAAGTGTGACCCCTCCATCTACTCCCTTAGAACTTATCCTAAGAGACAGGGCAACCTTGGCTCAGACACCGAATCTAATTTATTTTATTCTTGCAGGTCTTTCAGGGTCTGCCAAGGACCGTCTTCACGCAGGTCACCTGCACCCACTGGTCTAAACGCCACCCCCTTAAACAACATATTCTATTTTCTTCCCTTTTTCCCGTGTTCCCACTTCAGGGCACTTTAGCTTAAGAAACTATGATCCTGCTATCCTTTCTTGAAGAGAGAGAGAGAAAAAAAAACAACTCTAAACGTGAGCAGCCTTTTTTATTTACTGAGTACACTTTGCCAGCCCTCACAGACTGAATAAAATGAATCACAGAAAACAAAACACATCCTGAGAGGGGCTGATCACAGTGAAAATTTGCTGGAACACAGATACAGTGCTTTTCGGACCTCAATTAAAGACACAGTTTGAAGAGGGACTGGGGAGCATCTCTATATGCCTGGAAGGTGGTGCGTTCGACAGTCAGTGAAGGTGGAATCAGGACTATGGCTCCTTGGGTGTAAGAAGGCAAGACCCGTTCATTAATCCTCACGCCTCACCATTTAAGAGCAATGGAATGCCTAGGTTGACTTTTGATGGACTAACAGGTGAACTGCAAGATTCCCATGTGACAGTCACACACAGCTGGCCACAGTGGACACTGGGCACATGGGGGACCGACGGTCAGCAGCAGACAGTGGGACAGATTACACGGGATCTACTGTGCTTTCACAGGCCCCACAGGCTCACAGGGTCACCATCTGAGCGTCTTCCCCTCCCCAAGTCCTGCCACATCTTCACTGCTTGCAGGACTCGAGGGGAAATGTAACCCTAGCAACGGTGAAGCTCAATATCGACAGAGACTTAAGAGAGACTGAAATTCTCTCTTCTTCTGGGTCATTGATTACACCGCGTGCTTGGCAACCAGAGGCTGACCGTGCTGAGCTGGGCAGGTGGGCAGGAGACCAGTTAAGGCAGTGAGCAAGGTGGGGAGAGCCTGGAAACAGATTCACGGAACCACGCACAGGGACCCAGCTGGCGAGTGCCACCGAGTGACGAGAACTGTAGTTATTTACAACACACAGCCCCGGTCCTTGTATTCGTCCGTCGGCACAATGTGCATTTTAAAGTTTGGTAGTACGCACAGAGTTTTCTTTAAAATAAAAACTTGAAAGGATGTGAGGACAGGAACCGGAGACTTCATCTTGGTATTATTATCCTTTCTATGGCACACAGAATGTGGTCCCAGTTTTTACAAAATATCGCAAAGAGAGTCACAGCGAAGAAGGTGCCGAGGATGTGGAAGCGGCTCTTCATCATGGGCGAGATGAACTTGGCGATGGTGGACACGCACACCAAGATGACGGTCATGAAGGCGAGGACAACATTGATGCACTTGCCCAGCAGGACTTTGGCGTTCACCGTGTCCGTCTGCAGGGCTTGCTGCTCCTGCTGGTGGAGCTCCAGCTTCGAGATGCGGGTCTGGCAGGACTCCAGGGCTTCCTGTGGGCAAGAGGGAGAGCGAGGATCAAACGCTGTCGAGGCAACACAGGAGCATGAGCCAGGACGTGCACAGGGCCGCCCCACTCAGGACGCTGCTGCTGGGGCAGCTTCACACCGACGCTGACCAGGACGTGCACAGGGCTGCCCCACTTAGGACACTGACGCTGACCAGGACGTGCACAGCGCTGCCCCGCTCAGGACGCTGCTGCTGGGGCAGCTTCACAGTGACGCTGACCAGGACGTGTACAGGGCCGTCCCACTCAGGATGCTGCTGTTGGGGCAGCTTCACACCGACGCTGATGGTGACAATGGTGGTGATGACAGACAGAGGTGTCAGACAAGAATCCCAGGGCTCACCTTATCCTGCTGTTCATGGATAGAATGAGCATGTATCTACAACTGTGAAATACCATGAATAAGGAATTTACGGGCAGGTATTTTGGTTTTTGGCCGCACTGCACAGCATGTGGGATCTTAGTTCCCCGACCAGGGATCGAACCCATGCCCTACACTGGAGGCACAGGGTCTTAACCACTGGATCCCCAGGGAAGTCCCACAGTTAGGTATTTTGACTCTGCCTCTGTTTAGAATAAAGTGCATAAAATACTGGCATCTGGTGGAACCCTCAGGGACAAACCAGGGGAGGGGGCGGGGTACCGTTTTGCGACAGGAGACTACCTCCAGCAGTGGAGGACGTGGCATCTCCAACTGCTGGTCCTCACGCCACTGCTCAGAGTCTGCGCATTTGCTGCAGAGCAGTGGAGGACAGCGGGAGAGACAGGGCCGTGGACCCGGGGCTCCCGTGGCTGCTCTCTGAGCACGCATCCCCAGGGCCCTGCCCAAGGCCACGCCCTCTCCCTAGGGCTTGGCCCTCCCAAGCTTTCTTACTTGTACTCCAAGTACATCTCCAGCCCAGCTGCCTCTTCTGAGACCGAGCTGTGTGTCTGTATGAGCCCCTGACATTTCCATCGTTGCTGCTGTTCAGACACTAACATCATTGCTGCTGTTCACTTAATGTCTGCTGTTCAGACACTAACGTGTCTGACTCTCTTGTGACCCCACAGGCTGTAACTCACCAGGCTCCTCTGTGCATGGGATTTCCTGGGCAAGAATACTGGAGTGGGGTGCACTTTCCTTCTCCAGGGGATCTCCCCGACCCAGGGCCTGAACCCACGTCTCTTGCATCTCCTGCACTGGCAGGCAGGTTCCTCACCAGTGAGCCACCAGGGAGGCCCCGACATCTCCGTCAGAGCTTCTCAGAAGCACCTCAAGTGCAGTGTGGCCAGTTCTGTATACACGTCCTCACCATCCTCACTCCTGCCATCAACCGTTTCCCCTCCAGTTCCTTTTCTCAGAAAACAGCACTTGGCGAGCCAAATTCTCAACTGGGAAGCATGGGGGGCATTCCCTGATCCAGCCCCACCCACACAACATCTGGTATTTATCTTAACTGGTCCATTCCTCTCCCCACCCACAGTAACCCCCCACCTCAACCAGCAGGGTCTCTGCCTGCAGTAACTTTGCATTTGTTTCTCTGCACATCCTCTCCATCCTCAACCTCATGAATCCACTTTCCACACAGCAGCCCAGGTGATCTCTGAAAGATGTGTATCTGGTATGGCTCTTTCTCATAGAACCTTTTAAATCTTTAACGCGGCCCAGGCCCAGCCACTCTCTCCTGCCAAGCTTACCAGATGAGGCCGCTTCCTCCCCGCCTTCACTGTGCTCTGGCCATACTGGCTTTATAAAGTGCTGAAAAGGACCATGTTCAGCGCTTTGCACACGCGCTGTGCTCTGCCTAAAAGGTCTGCCTCCCCACACACCACCCCGCTCCATCTTTCAGGTCCCAGGTCGAAGGTCACGTCCTGAGGGAAGCCTTCCTGGACCCACCGGACTGCCAAGCCCTTCTCCGGGCCTCCCCCCAACCAGGGGACCAGACCTGCTCTGCACTATACATACCTCCAGCAGCAGGCACAAGCTGGCTGCATGCTCCAGAGACCGAATGCCAGCAAGGGGACCCGAGGCTTGAAAAGGGGAAGAAACATACACCTCCCAGGAGAAAAAGACCTAGGTGGAGGCAGTACTATGACCTAGTCTGGTTCACCAGCCTATTTTCTAACTGATTTCCCAACATATGTTTGCTCAATTAAAATCCAGTCATGTTTTCAGATTTTAAACAAGCATAATGGCACCAACATTGATTTACTTTTCTTTTTGTGAACATACTCTATGGGCCAAGGGTTCTCTGTTACTATAGTAACTCTCATCATACAGGCTACCAACAAAGAAGGTAAAACTTCTTCGGATCCTCACAGTCTAAACAATGCTGAATTTCTATAGCAACAGGCAAAGGGCCCCCCAAATCATGTATTCTTTTAAAATGCTTAGGTCCACAGATAGCATCCTCTGTTTTAGGCATAGCATGGAACTAGTGATGGAACGGGACAAAAGATCACCATTTTAAATGGTAAATGCATTCACCTGTGATTGGGGAGATGATTTACATGTACAGAATAGATTGATTCTAAAAACTGCCTTAGAACTTCTGTCAAATTTTTAACCAAAAGAAAAGGTCAAGAAAATTAAGCAGTCAACTGTAAGGTATTTTGGTCAAAGTACCCACTAAGAAATTAAATAGTGGGGCAAAGTAAGTACTACATTTACTGGGGATAAGGATAAAGGACAGGATTATCTTTAAACTTTTCATTTCGAATTCAGGGTTAAAAAAACTCATTTGCTCTTTAAAACAGCAAGAAAAGCTTTGTATCCTAACAGGCAACAATTACCCTCATCTATACTACTCCATCACCTTGTATAACCCTGCCTGTAAGCACAAAAGAAACAAGGAAGAGGAAGCTGAGCAGGCCCAGTCACCAAAGCCCCAAGAAATATAGCTACTCACACATACTAAATATAAAACTGACCAGCATCGGTTTTTTGTCTGATAATGTGTCAGGTAAAGATTTCAGTATTTTATCTATCTTATCCCATTTAATCCTTCTGACAGACTTCCGAGGTAGAGCTCGTTAATATTTCCATTTTACTGATGAGGAAGCTGAGGCACAGCACTGACTTGTGCAGGGTCACACAGGAAACGACAGGGGCAAGATTCTAACAAGAAAGGCCCTCCAGTCAGTCGCACGGACATCCCCTTTCCACTTCTGGGCTACAGGTAAAACCAGAAAACGGTAAAATGAAATCTTTTGAATTTTTAAGCTCTCTCTGAAGTTCATCCCCACCCCCTTATCTTACCCCTTTCATCTCTAAAGTATATTTATTTAAAAAAAGAGTAACAATATAAACCCAAACAATCCCCTAAATAAGCAAGCCATATATAATATTTAGATATAAGCCAGTGGAATCCCAGATGTATGCTAAACAGCATGTTCTAATAAAACAGACTGTGCTGTTTGCCTGGCAACATGTCACATTTAAACGGGTGCACATCTTTTACACCAGTCAGCAGTAAAGTTCAGTCTCCTAGCCCAGAGCAGAAATCCGCTTGGTGTCTCCTGCACCAAGGTCCTCAGAGGCAAACAAGGCTGATGCTTTCTTTGGCTCCAGCATCGTCCAAGCAGACAACTGGCATTAGCACAGGCTCAGCCCTTGACAGGAAGGAGCAAAGCATGGACAGCTGAAACTCGGGCTCACACACTGTGGGAGAAATCTGTGTTTCAGCCCCTTGTGACGTGGGGTTGGAGAAAATAACCACGCCCACAAAGAACATTTGTAACACCGAAGCTGAGCACGACTTGGATAGTAGTCTTTGTTTTCTTTTCTTAAAATGGCAATCTATGGGAATGTAAATCACTGCAGCCACCATGGAAAACAGCATAGAGGTTCCTCAAAAAATTACAAGTAGAATTACCATATGATCCACAAATCCCACTTCTGTGTACATACCGGAAGGGCATGACATTACCATCTAGAAGAGAAATTCACACCCTCACATTTATTATAGCATTACTGACAATAGCCAATCCGTGGCANAATGTAAATCACTGCAGCCACCATGGAAAACAGCATAGAGGTTCCTCAAAAAATTACAAGTAGAATTACCATATGATCCACAAATCCCACTTCTGTGTACATACCGGAAGGGCATGACATTACCATCTAGAAGAGAAATTCACACCCTCACATTTATTATAGCATTACTGACAATAGCCAATCCGTGGCAACAACTCAAGTGTCCACTGATGGATCAGTAAAGAAAACGTGGTACCCATACACACACAGGCATACTATGCAGCCAGGAGAAAGAAGAGAGCAATGCCCTCTGCAACATGGAAGGACCTAAAGGGTATTAACGCTAAGTGAAATGAGTCAGACAGCAAACACTGTAGAATCTAACAGGGGAAGGGAAGCGAAATGGGTGAAGAGGGTCAAAAACACAAACTTCCGGTTACAAGATGAATAAACCCTGGGGAATGTAATGTACAGTTTGGTCACTATAGTTAACAACGTTGTACTGTATATTTGAAAGTTGCTCAGCGTAGACCTTAAAAGTTCTCATCACAAGAGACCAAATTTGTAACTATGTGAGGTGATGGACATTAATTTACTGTAGTGATATTTTTGCAATATGTACACATATGAAATCATTATGTTGTATACTTTAATACAGTTGTATGAACATTATATCTGAATAAAAACCGGGGGTGGGGGGGAGGAGGCCTTCTGGAACCCCCAAAAAGGAGCTCAAGAAGCCTAGGACCGCTTCGCTACAGCGCTGTTGTTCACTTGCTCAGCTGTGTCTGACTCTTTTGCGATGCTATGGACTGTAGCCCATCAGGCTCCTCTGTCCATGGGATTTCCCAGGCAAGAATACTGGAGTGGGTTGCCATGTCTTCCTCTAGGGGATCTTCCTGAGCCAGGGATCAAGCCCAGGTCTCCTGTGTTGCAGGCGGATTCTTCACCATCTGAGCCACCAGGGAAGCACCACGACAGCATTAGTATCACATTATCACCCGGACACACCTTTGTTTACACTGATCCATTTTCCTCCATCCACTGGGATCCCATCCACGCCTTCAAAACCCACCTTCTCCAGGACTTTAACTCAGATTCATTACTCAAGGACTACTTGTAAGACCTTGAACAAGGTCTCTGGGCCTTGGTCTCTACATCTGAGAAATGGGGAGAGTAATAGGAGCTATCACAAACAGAAACAAACGGGCATACAGACATCTCAAGTGCTTTGACAGTGCCTGCCACAGAGTATGTACTCAAGTGCTTGAAATCCCCACAAATATGAAAGCTATTCTTTTACAGATAAGCAAAGAAACTTAGAGCTTGCTCAAGACCAGGTAGCTGGTAAACAGCTGGGGCTGAAATCCAGGGTCTGATCACTTTGTGGCCCCCTGCCCCACAACCCATGGCTTGCTGGGTGCCGCACGCCTGATTTCCAAGGCTTTCAGAGCCTACAAGTGTGTAACGTGGCCCTCGTTCATTTGTCTTCAGCCCACTGCCAGCTGTGTTCCTCTTGATTTCTCACCTAAGCAAGAATGTTGGAGGCAAGGTTCGGCTCATGTTTTAAAATTTGTAAAAATCTGATGATGGTGGGGAAAGTAGAGTATAGGTGATAGGCTTGGGGATAGGTAAAAAATAATTGTTAACTAATTTAGGCAGAAAGCAAACAGACTATAGCTTAAAGTCTATAACAGGAGCTACTGGGGTCAACAGGGTAAAGATTAAATGTTTGCCCCTCATGCCAGAAATTCTTACAGGCTTGCATGTAATGTATAGGTTGGTTAAATGAATGAACGGCGAGGAAGAGCCTGCAAGAGCTTGGTTTGTTCAACGAATGAACGGTGGGCAAGAGCCCGCATGAGCTCTGGTGGTGGGGGGGCAGGTACCTGGATGTCCCGCGAGCGCTCGTAGGCCTGGTAGGCCACCTTCTCCTCGACGCTGGCTAGCTCCTGCTTCAGGTTGGCCGTCTCGTGCTGATGCAGGTCCGTGAGGTCATGGAGCTGGTCCTCCAGTCGCTCGTACCTTTGTAAAGAGATGAATCGATTCTGAGCACGACGTTTCAAAAGTGTACAGACAGCACTTAGAGAATGACACCCTTTGTGCCTGCTGTCGCCGCTGCCCTGTGGCTTGTGCTCATCCAGGCAGACTGAGCTTCCAAGAGGCCATCTGGCTGTAGGGGACATGCTTTTGGATAACGCTGAGCTCTAGCTCCAGAAAGGACTGGTCTCTGAAGTCTTAACTCTGTCCTCACTACTGAGGGTTCATGCAAACCAAACTGGGTTTTTCTACCCACGCCACACCAGCACCTTGCTGGCTGTGGGGACAACAGGGCAGACCCCATCGGCTCCTCGTTTGGGCCGGTCAGGAGACGGAGCTGGCAAGAAGCCTGCTCAAGGCGAGGACCCACTGGCATGCTGGTGCCTCTCCCTCTTCTGACCCCTCAGTGCCCGGTGGCTCACCGCCACAGCTCTCATGCACCAGAGAGGCTATAAGGAAAGGACCAGTTTCTATGCAGGAGCCGATTCCACCGATTTCCCAGTGTACACGGTGATGGTGAATACAGGTCTTAGTTCTTAAGTGCCAATAAAAAAAAATTCAGCTTGTTAAAAATTCAAGATGGCTTAACAGGTGGCAGTTCGAAAAGTTCAAATCTAAAGAAGCACAAAGATTCTTTATTCCCAATGCCCAGTCTCCTCAGAGAAGGGGAATTTTGTCTTATATCTGAAAACTTATATAATGTTTATTTTGAAACAGGAAGCACTATTTGGGGAAAATGCATTAGCCTGGATGACTTTTTGAGTAATGCCAGTTTTAGACACTTCATATAGGTCACTTGAAAAAATCATTAAAAAAAAACACTTTAACACAGATTTAACGATCATTCTCAGGTAGGACCTTGTAGCTGCTGAGTGTTGCGTGTTTGTAAGCAAGCCTTTTAAAGACCTCTTAACAGATGAATGAAGAAGACGTGGTACACACGGACAATGGACTACTACTCAGACACGAAAAAAGAACGACATGCTACCACTCGCAGCAACACGGATGGACCCAGAGGTTATCACACTCAGTGAAATAAGTCAGACAGAGACAAACAGCATGTGAGATTGCTTATCTGCAGAATCTTTTAAAAAAAGATACAAATGAACTTATTTAAAAGACAGAAACAGACTCAAGGACTCAGAAAACAAACTGAACCAGGTAGGGGAGGGATAAATTAGAAGTTTGATACTAACATGGACACACTGCTGTATATAAAATAGGTACTAAGGACCTGCTGTATGGCACAGGGAACTCTACTCAATACTCTGTAAAAGCCTAAATGGGGAAAGAAGCTGAAAAAGAACAGATATATGTATGTGTATAACAGTCAGTTTGCTGTACTCCTGAAACTAACACATCATAAATCAGCTATTCTCCAATATAACATAAAGATCAAAAACAAAGATCTCCTAAGGTAAGCAGTATAGTGAGAGATTAAATCAGGAGGATCACAAACATAACTATATAACAACATGAGAACCAGAACTGTTTGAATGGATATTTGTGACTTGAAATAAAATGTGGACCCAAACGGAGCTGTATCCCAAACTACCTGAATGCAATTAAAGTCGGTATTATTTGGAAAACCTGTGACTCAAAAATAGTTCTTATGTGACAAAGAATCCAAAGCCAAAGATGTACACAGCTTTAAAAAAAAAAAAAAGTTTCATAAAATAGCTGAAAAGCCACGTCTCTAAATTAACACTCATATAAGTTCATATATCAGATAGAAAACAACATGTAAACTAAATTTAAAATCTTATAATATGTAACAGGCATTCACTGTTTCATCTATAGTTTTAGAAGTTAACTTTCACTTGACAAAAAAATCTGATGAGGGGATATTTTTAGTGGGAAAATGGTGGAAAATCACTTCATATTTGGGCATGTACACTTTTTAAGATAGAGGCACCAAAAAGCCAGCCACATATAACACTCGAATTTAAAAATTAGCTAATATAAATCCACAAGGTTTTCATTTAGGGTGAAAGGTTTATTAATAAGCAAAATGTAATCTCACAAAAAAAATACATTATATAAAGACTTTGAGATTTATGTACCAAATAAAAGTTACCTTGCTGGGCCATGAATTTGTTTTTTACTTGACAGTTATTACGGGGGGAAACCAAATACAGATCTTGAAATTAGGTTACCGAGATCTTGTAACAACTGTCTGCTGAATCAGGAGCTCAATATGCATGTGAGTCATTGAATATATGGTGATATTTTAACAGACCCACATGCATAACGTCTTTCTCTAAGCTGTCGGGCTTCAAGTCGCAGATTACAATATTTAGAATTGCAAAGTACGGAAGGAACTCTCGGTTCCTAAATGCCTTTTGACCCACATTCACATTAAAACCAAAAATACAACCATTAGCATATCACTTTCAAACAGTCTCTCCAATCTTAAAAACTCAAGCTCCTAAGAGCAGAGCCCGAAATACCTGTATCTCTCCTCTTGCAGTGTCTGAGAGATGAAGCCGTACTCCCTCTTGAACTGCGCCTTGAGGGCCTCGATGTCCTCAGCCAGCTGCGCCTGGGTGTCCTTGATCTCCCGGAGCTCCTCCAGGATGGCCGCGAGCTTGCTCTGGCTGTGCAGCGCGCCCGAGCCCGCGGCCGCGAACGACTGGTTCCCGTTGCTGTCGGCGGAGCCGGACGTGCCGCTCGAGCACTCGTCGTCGCTGCCGTATTTGGGCTTGTTCACGATGGTGGCGCTGCCCCCGTAGGCCCTGGCGCTGGCCTCGGGCCGGAACTCCTCCAAGGAGTTCTTCAGGTGGGCAATGTTGTCAGCGCTGCCGAACTTGTTCCGGATCAAGTTGGCGAACTCTCTGGACTTGTTGAAGACAGACACGGGCGGGGTGAGGGACACCCCAGGCATGCCCGACTTGCTGCTCTCCAGGCTGTGGGGGGCAGTGCGGGACTTGGCCTGCGCATCCTTCAGGGAGGGCGGGATGTCCTTCGGCTGGTCCTTGGCCGTGTCCTTGGCGCTCCGGAGGGCCCCGTTCTGCTCGAGCTCCCGGAGCTTCCGGTGGTACTGATCTAACTTCTTCTGCAGCTGGGCGATCGAGTGCGCCGATTTCTGGTTCTTCTTCTCGAACACCTGCTTGATGCGGCCAGCCTGCTGCTTGTCCGCGCTGCTGACCAGCTTCAGATACTCTGCCACGTTCCCGTCACGCGACGTTTGCTCGATTTTTATCTGCTCTGTGACCTTGAGGATTTTCTGTCTCAGGCTGTCTGCGTTGAGTTTGACCTTGTGGAAGTCCAGGATGCCATCCGGTACATCGAAGTTGAGGTTGGTGTCCGACCCGCCTCTGCGGATGTTCAGGGGCAGGCTTAGGGTATTCATGTCATGACGTTCTACCTGGAGGAGACAGCGGGTAGGGGGGCGGAAAGCACTATTAGACTGGAAGTCCAAGAGAGGGTCACTGTGACCGACCCTGTACACACACAACAGACACACTTTATGCCCCAGATGTTCAAGCTGCAAGTATTCGCCAGGTAAAAACTCCCTTCTATCCTCTCAAGTTGAATGAAAGACAGCCCAACTCCTTCCTGCACTCATGTACAGGGATGATGAGATTCAGCTCGACCAGGATATCCAATGTTCTGTCTGATTAGATGGTAAGCATTTGTTGCCAGGGTAGAAAATCCACCATGCGATGATGTTATCAGTCCTCATGGTTTCCCAAGTGCCCAGGCAAGTGGAATGCCTGCTGTGCCCCATTCACAGTGAACTTCACCATTGTGAGAAATGCACTCAATTCAGAACTCAATCATTTAACAGAAGGACAGAAAAATAAAAATAAAAAAGAAAGCAAAGTTCCAGTAGGTACATTCATCAACACAAGAATCATTTTCTTAATGGAACCCTGAAACAGATGTGATAGAATAATATGGTACAAGATTAACTGAGTAATATAACAGCAATATTTAGATGTGGAAACAAATAACCCAAACCACAACCAAAGTGATTATAAACAACAACAGTGACAATACTAAGACTATGTGAAACAGCTTTCTCACTCAAGGGCCACCACGAGAAAAGAACTGCATCACTGAGCACCCTGGCCAGGGGAGGTGACTAGATTCTGCTCTAAAGGGACAGGCAAATGGGATCCGCATGGCAGGCACTGGATGATCACAGGGTTGGTCTTGTCTGGGCCTCACCATCACACCAGGCAAAGAACATGTTATATCCATATAACACGTAGAAACAGACTTAAAAGAGCCAGGATTTGAATCCAACACACCCTACCTCTGGTCCTCTTTACAGGTCAGGACACTCTTGTCCCAGAGGACGAAGCACAGGTCTTTATGGCCTCTGAACACAATCTCTGAACAAAAGCTCTTAGGCTCTAAACTGAAGTATCTTACTTGTAAAGCTGACAATCTTTTGATTAGAAGAATGACTTGGGAGTCTTGGGAGATGGGATGGGAGACAAGACAATGTTCAGCTCACGTCAGTTTTTTTTTTTTTTTACACGGGAGAAGAGGCTGACACAGCTGAAAACTGCTCTGACAGTAACAGACCTCACACTGGCAAGTGACCCAGGCTCAAATGTGGACCGTTTCCAATACTTAGCATCAACGCTTTGCCATATGCAAAACCCTATCCAGTGCTTTCTCCATGGAGGGAGCCCAGTAGCCCCGGGGGACACAATCCCAGGTCAGTGGGTCAGTGGGCCTCCTTCACAACTTAAAAAAAGCTTCTTAACTTACTTCTTGGCCCCCTCTCTCCACACACAACTTGGCAGTAAGAGATCCTGGTTGCTTTCTTTGGCAGATGAGCATCACATAGGAAAGGCTGGAAGGAATTAAGTGCCAGATCACTATAAGGCTATAAAAAAGGATAAAGGAATTGTGACTTCACCTGGTCAAGGGGGAAGGTTGGGTGTAGGAACTAAAGAAGGTACATAATGATCACCTTCAAGCCCTGAAGAGATGACCACAGGAAGTTCAAGGAAGCCAAGCACCTATGGCTCACCCCATGGATCCAAACAGGAATAGGCTCAAATTACAGAAACAAAGGATGCACTAAGCTGAGGAAATGTTTACTTTGGGCAGACAGAGTTAATAACAGTATTACTGCGAGGTTAGAAATTCAGTTTCACTTAAGATAGCCCATCTGATCATGCTGCTCTACTTCTGAGAAAATCTCTTTGGCTCTCTCATGCCTCTCAATTTAATACAACCTGGCCACTGTTAAGGGCCCAGCTTATCTGTCAGGCCTGCACCATGCACCTGATGAATGCCAATCATCTTAAGTGAACCATATAAACCAAAGTTCCCAGAATGTGTATGCATTTTCTATAGATTTCCTCATATGCACGGTATTTTCAATGGCATCTACACACTCACTTCTGTTTATCAAAATTCAGTATATTCTTCATAATCCATTTCAAATGCCAGTTTTCCTCTGAAGCTTTTCCTAGTCCTGTCAGAAAGCTGCCTGTCCTTCCTGCGATCCCCCATAGTGCTCTTGCTTCACTTTACTCTGCCTCTGAGCACTCACCCACTCCTCCAGGGGAAAGGTGGTGTCGCAACTGTCCCCAGCTCTAGAGCGAGCTTTGTCCCTACTTCACAAGAGGCTGTCAATTATGTGTTTGCTGAACTAAAGTGACCTCATTCTTTATTCCGGGAGAGTCTACACTGAAGTCATTTAAGACAGGGGTACCCAACCTCCAGGATCTAATGCCTGATGATCTGAGGTAGAGCTGATTTAATAATAATACAATTAAAGTGCACAATAAATGTAATAAATGTAATGGGTTTGAATCATCCTGAAACCATCCCCCACCCCCACCCCAGACCTGGAAAATGTCCTCCTCCATAAAACCGGTCCCTAGTGCCAAAAAGGATATAGTCCCTATACAGGTCCCTAGTGCCTGATTTAAGATATATTTGAAGGGACTTCCCTGGTGGTCCAGTGGCTAAGAACCCACTTGGCAATGCAAGGGACGCAGGTACAATCCCTGGTCGGGGAAATAAGACCCCACATACCATGGGGTAACCAAGCTCCTGTGCCACAACCACTGAGCTTGTGTACCCCAACAAACACCCAGTGCAGCCAATAAATAAGTAAATAAAACTGTAAGATACATTTGAAGAGAAAAGAAAAATGGCCTTAGAAGTTCTGTCCAGACAGACCAACAATTTCAGGTAAAAACGTTTTCTTAATACCTAGGTAGTAATTTCTACATCATTTCAACCTGATTCAACTGATCAGATTTTCTAAGTATCAACGTGCAACATGAAGTACAAATAAAAACAAGGACTTCTAAACTTTAAGCTTAATTTACACACAGAAAAGAGCGTATTTGAAAAGAATAAAACTCGAATTTTCACAAACTCTAAACCTAGTGTAACCAGGACTCAGTTAAAAAACAAAACACACACACAAGCTCCCCTGCGCCCCCGTCAGTCACAACGACATCATTCCCCACTCCAGAGGTAACCACAAACCTCGCTTCTGACAGCACACGTTCGTTCTGGCCAATGTATCATGTGGCCCACTTGTCGTTTTTGCTCCACATTTTGGAGTCGTAAGAAGGAAGGCTCCTGTCACTCAGATAAAAACTGGTTTTTTTTTTTTTTTTCAAAGAAAGCAAAACCCTCCTTGACAGTCCCTGTCAAGAAGTCCACCACACCTTGGAGGACACAGGGGTTCTTAATCCTTACCTTACCAAACACAGCAAAAAGTCACCACCTGTTCCTCTTCCTCTAATTCTCAGCCCCACAGCAGCTGCCTATCCAGCCCTGGTGTCTCAGAGCACCGGCCCTGTTCCCTCACAAATGCTGGCCCCGGCCGGCCGCGCACACAGGAATGTTTGCACTCAGACGGCTGGCTGACTTCTGGCTCACTTTAAAGTTACAACAATGCCTGGCACGTCCTCGAAAGTTCAGGTGGAGGATAACAACCGTGTCTAAAGCTCAACCAATGACTCTTTCTGCTGGCTCGCCAATCTTAGAAACTTCTGATGAGGGTGGAAGGCTGAAACTTGCGCTGGGCTGCAGGCCTCAGCCTTTTATAGCCCAGGCTCTGCGAGATAATTAAGAGTCAGCAAACCCATACAATCCCTGACCTCAAGCTGGGGCTGCAGTTACCGGCTGGAAGAAAGCTGAGTGAGTCCTCCAGCCACCGTATCAGACTTGGCAGTGAGGTCATGGTACAAACGCAGCTGTTTCGGGGCTGGGTTCCAGGCAGGAGGATTAAGGTCCACAGCTCGCCCAGAGCCAATGAGCTTGGGGACCAGGTGGGTCAGGGCACATGCGCTCCGATGCTGGCACTGGCATTCACCAGCTGTGTGTTCTCGGCTATATCTAATCACCTGTGTGGTCTTTGATTTCCTGATCTACAGAATGAGGAGACAGAAGCAGACAACTCAGAGCTAACACTGCAAAACTCCCTGATGCATACTCCAAGCCATCTTGACTGTGAGCGGGCAACATGGGATAGTCAAAACCCTGGACCTGAAAGACAGACTGCCTTGGTTCCCACCTTGGCACCATTCTTGTGAGCTGTGTGGCCCTGGAAAAATGACTTAGCCTCTCTGTGCTTCAGCGTCCTCTTCTGTAAAATGGAGACAGTGATTCTTTGAAGAGTTGTGAGGAATAAATGAGCTAATTCGCATGAAGCACTTAAAAGACTTCCCAGCACAGAAATTAACCATTTTGGTTTCAATAAGATTAGTATTGTTTATCATCCCTATGTATTTACAGACATACCTATGTAACACTAAAAGATAAACAAGCTCCAAAGTGCGAACGGTGGTTTTCTTTGTCCTGTGGGGTTATGAGGAGTCATTCTTTTTATGATGCTTCTGTATTTTCCAATCTTTAAAAAATAAGGAACCTGAATTACCATTTTGGTAGAAAAGATGCTGGTTTTAAAAATGACTGCTAAGCTTCAGTTCTCTTGGCGTGATCTGTCTAATATTACCTTACATGAAAGCAGTCCACCAGCATTCTAGTGAAAAGCCATTCCTCATAATGTTTTCCTTCCGGCAGCAGTAACATTTCCACTGTCTCCTCAGTGTTCTGGAACAAAGGCTAACGAAAAGCCTTAAGCCCTGGACACACGTCAAAACCTGACACTGAATCATCTCTGCTCCAACCCAAGCCTCCAGCACAATTACCCCTGGGAGCTCACCTTCCTCACTGGGATGCCAGGCACATCTCAGTCATTACCAGTGTTGCTCAAACACATTGTTCAGGCTTCAAAAGAGGGCTGTCCCCCAGGACATCTCATGTGTGCCTCCTAAAGCTCAGAGGGACATGAACAAAAAGAGCGGCATAGCCAAGCAGAGGCACATGATCCAGACCAAGAGTACTGGAAGGCAGAGTGTGGGCTCCCGTGGACGCAGACCGGCAGGGACTTGAGGCAAGAGAGCCCGAGGCCCCGGGTCACAGAGGGGCCAGAAGCTGCAGGGGCAGAGAGATCAAAGCCAGGGCAACAGGTAACAACCAGCACCTCAGGTCCCAGGCCAAATACAACGAGCCTCCACTCACCGAAAAGCCGCCTGAGCTCGGCCATGTCAGGAAAGGGCCAGGCCCTGCGAACAGGCGGCCACTGCCTGGGCCTGGTGTGTTTCAGAGCACTCGCAAGGGTAGTTTTACAGACACACCCATAAGGGAGCTGCAGGTTCTCAGGGTCTCCGTGGCCGAGGTGTCCAAGCCAACACAGCTGACGTTTTGTACTATTACTCATTTCAGCCGGAATCTAACTTTCGGTGTAGCATCAGGGCTGTCCCTCTGGTGTGCTGGTCAGAATGTGCAAGGCTTTGCTGGCATAACAACCAACATCAAAATTCTAGGGGCTTAAGAAAAAGGGAAAGGTCTGCCTCTCATTCATGCTAACAAGCGTGCTGCAAGTCGGCTGAGGACCCGGGCTGCGGTGGAACCCCTGTATCAGGAACGCTGCTGGTGGCCACGGCGGGGCAGGGTACTCGGTGAATCGTCCACTGGCTCCTAAAGCCTTCCCCGGAAGTCTCCTGGGCTTCCTGAATTCGATGCACTGGCCCTACCTAACTTCAATCCTGCCACATGCCCAGGAGGAAAAATACCACGTTAGTGACACATGCCATATCTTACTGGCTAAAAACTCCGAGACCTGTTCTACTGTTATTACCATTTTACAAATAAGAAACCTAGATGCTGAGAAGTAAATTGCCTAGTAAACAGCAGAACTAGGACTGAAATCCAGGCCGTCTGTCTCCAGAGCCTGTTTCCCTGACAATCATGATTGAGTGCTCTTATTACGAATCAGGCATTATGCTAAATTTGTTTATATATTCATATATTCTTTACAAATATATGAATAGCATAATATACAAACACATAAATTGTGGTGCTGGAGAAGACCCTTGAGAGTCCCTTGGATGGCAAGGAGATCAAACCAGTCAATTCTAAAGGAAATCAACCCTGAATATTCATTGAAAGGACTGATGCTGAAGCTCCAGTACTCTGGCCATCTGATGTGAAGAGCAGACTCATTGGAAAAGACCCTGATCCTGCGAGAGACTGAGGACAGGAGAAGGTGGCAACAGAGGACGAGATGGTTGGATGGCATCACCGACTCAGGAGACATGAGTTTGAGCAAACTCCAGGAGATAGCAAAGGACCGGGAAGCCCGATGTGCTGCAGTCCATGGGGTCGCGAAGAGTTGGACACAACGGAGCAACTGAACAACTAACCAACCCAGTCACTGGACTCTGGACTCAAACACTTGGTTTTCTTGCCAACTAAGCGAATCTGTACTAGAAAAATAGTTTTGAAGGTCAATAAGCATCCTTATCAAGATGTAATTACTGCATCCATGGAGACACCTATACAGAACATTTAAGACCTATAGTTGAGAAGGAGGCCACTTCCCCTCCCATAACTATATGCTGGAAATGAAAAATCTGAAAGATGCTCACGTGGTACCCAAAGGATATGTTATTAGTAAACTGTCTTAGTACAATGCTTGTGCTAATTTGTTCAGACAAAGAACACTTCCTTTCGCAGTGCAAATCTAACAATGGCACATTCTGTTCACGGTGTACAGACGGGGATTGAGTCACCAGTTTTATCATAAAAGTTTGATTTCTCCCCACCTCTTCCTCTCAGTATCACTGACAAAAGAAAACCTGTAGTAAAAAAAAAAAAAAAAAACTAACAACACTGTAAAGCAATTATATTCCAAATTGAAATAAATTTTTAAAAATAAGAAAAAGAAAGCAACTCTCTATACTGTCTTATTTCCAGTAACTATAAGAAAGTCTGATAGCCACATGTTTGGAAAGATACTATCTATTTTTCTGTTCCTTTTCATGTTTTCTCTAATTTTCACAACTCTGTAAGATGAACATTATCATTATTTCTATTTCCATTGATAATTCATTTGGCTACTAATCAAGCACGTGAACGCACACATCAGGTCTCTAGAGCATAAGGACAACCAGAGGCTGTTCAGGAGAGGACAAATGGTCCGTGATCACTGATTCTTAAGTGACTTCACTAAGTAATATACCAAACTATGACAACTGTTAAGGAAATGATGACCATGTTAGAGGGCACATTATAAAATACATGATTAAAAATCAAAAAAAAAGATTCCCCTTCAAGTTCTTGCTTTCCCTCCGTTAGCACTGGAGAACCAGTTCCCCATTCTGCCTGCTCACGAGATCCCTCTTTTAAGCTGTGACAACCAGCCTCTCCCTCAGTAGGACTGCCACTCTTCACCTCCGGGTATGATGCCTCCCCGAGTGGGAAAAACACACAATCTGTATTCAAGAGATCAAAGTTTGAAACCAGGCTCTGTCACCACGAGCTTGGGCAAGTCACTGAATCTATCTTGGGCTCAATTTAAGTGCAGTAAATGGTAGCTTTTGGCCCAAGATGGCAACCTATTAAGTCCACATTCTTCTAAACTCTCCTTTGAATGGAGTAGGGAAAAGACTATACCTCCTTGTATACCAGCTAAAAAAAAAAAAAAAAAACTAACAACACTGTAAAGCAATTATATTCCAAATTGAAATAAATTTTTAAAAATAAGAAAAAGAAAGCAACTCTCTATACTGTCTTATTTCCAGCAACTATAAGAAAGTCTGATAGCCACATGTTTGGAAAGATAATATCTATTTTTCTGTTCCTTTTCATGTTTTCTCTAATTTTCACAACTCTGTAAGATGAACATTATCATTATTTCTATTTCCATTGATAATTCATTTGGCTACTAATCAAGCACGTGAACGCACACATCAGGTCTCTAGAGCATAAGGACAACCAGAGGCTGTTCAGGAGAGGACAAATGGTCCGTGATCACTGATTCTTAAGTGACTCCTCTAAGTAATATACCAAACCATGACAACTGTTAAGGAAATGATGACCATGTTAGAGGGCACATTATAAAATACACGATTAAAAATCAAAAAAAAAAGATTCCCCTTCAAATTCTTGCTTTCCCTCCGTTAGCACTGGAGAACCAGTTCCCCATTCTGCCTGCTCACGAGATCCCTCTTTCATGCTGTGAGAACCAGCCTCTCCCTCGGTAGGACTGCCACTCTTCACCTCCGGGTATGATGCCTCCCCGAGTGGGAAAAACACACAATCTGTATTCAAGAGATCAAAGTTTGAAACCAGGCTCTGTCACCATGAGCTTGGGCAAGTCACTGAATCTATCTTGGGCTCAATTTAAGTACAGTAAATGGTAGCTTTTGGCCCAAGATGGCAACCTATTAAGTCCACATTCTTCTAAACTCTCCTTTGAATGGAGTAGGGAAAAGACTATACCTCCTTGTATACCAGCGGTCCCCAGTCTTTTTGACACCAGGGACCAGTTTCGTGGAAGACAATTTTTCCATGGACCAGGGTAAGGGGGTATGATTTTAGGATGATTCAAGTGCACTACATTTATTGTGTATGCATGCTAAGTCGTTTCAGTCACGTTCGACTCTTTGCGACCCAATGGACCATGACCCTCCAGGCTCCTGTGTCCACGGGATTCTCCAGGCTAGAATACTGGAGTGGGTTGCTGTGCCCTCCTCCGGGGGATCTTTACAACTCAGCGATGGAACCTGCATCTGTTACGTCTACCTGCATTGGCAGGCAGGTTCTTTACCTCCAGCGCCACCTGGGGAGCCCACATTTATTGTGTACTTTATTTCTATCGTTATTACACCAGCTCCACCTCAGACCATCAGGCATTAGATCTCAGAGGCTGAGGACCTCTGTTACAAACTATAGAAAGGCATACTTACTCAAACTGAAAATTCAAAGAATCTAAGGTAATACAGGCAGGATCAGAGTGAGAAAGGACTGGTATGCCCATAATCTAAAACATATAAAGCAAAGCTTTCAGGGGCAGAAGGGAAGGGACCCCTCCAGCAGCTCTGCAGTGGGGCCTAAAAATAAGGCTAAGTCACGGGAAGGTGGGTGAGAGTAAATTTCACCTTTGCTGGAGTTTCTAGGAAGTGCAGTAAAACATGGAGTCTTCATAGAGTGGGGGGCCCCAAAGGCACTCACAGTAAAATCAGGCAAGACACTGACTTCGGAAAGTGACGTCATTCGCAGGGTTTAGTATCTGGCTGGACACACCTCTGCAAAGGCATCTTGACTTGTATACACTGCAATAAGATTTGCAGTCATACACAGAACACTTTGAAAATAGAAAGGAGGTTTATAATTGAAAAGTGTGACTGCTAACTTTTTAACTGTAATAGAAGCAATAAATAATAAGTTGAATATGACAGGAATCAAATCAACAAGTTAGAAAACAATCTTGAGAAATTCAGGCCTCTGAGGAAGAGGCTAAAGAGATGAAAATCATCAAGGACACATGGATAACAGTATCTGAAATTCAATATGTGCAAAAACAAGTTGGACACGTGGCTGAGCGCCACGCTGGGCAGCAGAAACCACCACAGTTCCTTCGCGTGGGCAGACGTGGCATGGGGAGCTTTGAAGACGGGGAAACAGGAAGCCCCAGTTTTCATACTAAACACAGAATAAACGTCACTGAGGCTTTTAGTTCCTGTACTCAGAACAAACGGAGGGAAGGGGTGAGTGGGAAGCCCCAGGCGCCAACCTAACAACTTCGGAGGGATTCAGGGATCTGTCCCCAGCATGGTTATTCCCGGTCCGTGCCTGGCAGCATCTGTCAGCAAAACAGATCCAGGAAAGGGACCGGCGCACTTACATTGTGAGGAAGCGGGGGAGGGCCATGTTCTGCTGCAGGAGAAACCCCCACCCCCAGGAACTGAGGGAGCAGAGGCAGCTGAGAAGAAGGCAGGTGCCAAGATCCTGAGCCAGCGGGCAGAGCACAGCGGTGGCCAGTGGCAGTCTGGGGCAGAGAGCCTGGCTCCCGCTAGGTCGGGGCCCAGCCTTCTCCTTTTCCTGGAGGATTTATTTATTCACTGCCTCCTCTCCTCAAAACACAGAGGGTGGGTGTTCTCGGGAGGGCCACGTACTTGAGCAAAGCTTCTGAACGCTAACTACAAGGCCGGCCATGTCCTGGTGTCTCTCAGCACCTCCAATCTGAACAAGGTGAGAGAGGGAAACCCGTCTCCCTCTCAGACACACAATGATGGATAACTTAATACCAGGGGCAGTGACCTGCAGCAGAAGTTACTCTCAAGAGGGAAGAATCCTTGGAAATCTCATCCGGCCTAATGCCTGTTTTTAAAAGCAGCAGCCTGAGTATGAACCCAACTTACTTTTCATTGCAATCTATGCTCTCTTCATCCTAGGGGCCCTACACAAAAGGGAAGGGAATTTGTCTTGGATTGACATGTATCACTGCTATACTTAAAACAGATAACCACTTGACTGGGGATCAGAAGGCTCTGTGACAATAACAGCTCTGCTCTTGAGTCGCTGTGTGACCCCCGTGGAAGCTTCAACTCAGGTACTTTAGTTGTATATCGATATCTGGACCACATGTTCAATGGACCCATCTTACTCTATAATCTTATGAACTCAATTTTAAAAACTTTCAAATAAAGTACTTAAAAAAATAAAACAGATAACCAACAAGGACTTACTGTATACCTCAGGGAACTTGCTTAATACTCTGTAATAACCTAAATGGGAAAAGAATCCAAAGAAGAGATATATGTATGTGCATAACTGAATCACTCTGCTGTACACCGGAAACTAACACAGAATTGCTAATCAACTATATTCCAACATAAAATATATTTTTTAAAAGTACAGCTGCTTGGATCAATACATAAGGTGGATATAATAGTGAATATGTCTATCAGACACCAACCATCAAGTTTCCCTTTTTGCTACTAGGATACTAGGAAGTTTAGAATCAAATTCAGAGTAACTGTTAGACTTGTCAATGAGTCTATTTGTTTTTCCTTTTTTTTTTTTGAACTTTTGGATATTATTGCTACTCTACCTATCATATTCTGACTCTTAGTGGAAAGAGGTAGGTGAACTTTAATGATGCTGGGTATGTCATCTTGCCAAGAGGTGAACACTAGACTCTCACTCCCATATGTGACTGGGGGAGTGTGGTTGAACACTGAGCTCACACACTGGCACAGTCGCCTGTCTGCCCCTTCCCTAGGGCACCCAGAGAAAGCCACAGGAGTGTCACAACCTGGTCCAAGTCCTTTGAAGAGACGCTACATTAAGACTGCGCCAGAAAACACACTCAGGCCCTAAAGTGCCTTCCCTAAGGAAACCTAAGCCTTATAACTGAATTATTGCCTGTAGGCCAGGGGTTTAATTTGGCTTTGGTCCTATAACAAATACTAGAGGAGGGGCACAGGCCCTGGATGATCTGTGCAGTATATACTTCTGTTTTAAACGAATCAGAACATTACTAGATATCAGACATGGTTAGAAATAACATACTTAAGTTTTGAGGAAGCAAAGGAAAACTAGTCTATATTCATTTCTTTCCCTTTGGCAATACGGAAAGTACTTCCTTTGAGCAATTTTATTTTTTCTAACATAAGCCAGCAGTATTATCACCAAATAGCAACTGGAAATAAAAAGCTGCTTTTGGTTTCACAAAAATTATAAATAACATTACTTTAAAAAAAAAACAACTTTAATGTCCATGAAAAGTGCACTCAATCAACATTTTTCGCTTTATGTAGTATGGAAAAACCATCTGACTTTGAAGTCACGTTGGACCTTCTAATGAGACAATCAAAATAAAAACTCTGACCTCCTTGGGCTTAATAAAACTACCTTTTTAAAAGATAAAGCAGACCATGTCCTTTTCAAAAACCCCTTCGAAATCCCTAATGTGTGAAATCCTTAGCAAAATTTAAAATTCTTGATCAGAGTCCTCTCAGCCTATACTGCTGGTAGACTCATCCGTAACGCGACTGTGAGCACATCCATGCACCAGCACTAAAGTTAGGGTGAAGCCTGATACACACTCCCATTTGAATCCCCGCAGCTCCACGACGGAGGAGCCGCCTATGCTTTATAGATTTAGAAGTGAGAAGCCATCACATAATTTGTGATTACAGCTAATAAGACACAGAACCAACATGTGTACCAAGGTCTAAAGCCTTTAGTGTTCACTGCAATCGGCCAATAAGCTCCTGAATGCTTCATACACTTGCCGTGTTAAATACCTGCTGGTTCCCTGCCCTAGCACGACCTCTCATACTTCCATCCCAAGGTGTCTTCTGAGGTCTAATCCAAACACTCTTTCACGCAGCCTCCCCCAGGCTCCTTTACACTCTCCCGCAAGTACGCCCTTCAGGCGCATACGCTCCAGGTCTGGCAAGCGCGTGTTCTGTTCAGAGGTTTCAGGAGAAACATCTGTTCTCCTGCTGTCTTAAAGCCTGGAGGAGGAGGGAATGTCTCCTAAGCCACCTGCGTCCTGGCCCACATTCCTTCTTCAACAGGACCTTGTTATCTGCTGGGTGAATCAATGGTTGACAAACAGCCAACTGGGGCAGCCAATCATCCTGCGTGCTTACATCCTCTCAGTGGCTTGCATTCGAGATCAGGAAGAGCCTGCGGCTGAGGTGGTGCGGGACTGTCTTCAAGACAGACTGGGCTGTGGACTGTTAATGGCTTTTGATTCACGTAGGAGGTCAAATATTCAAGAGACTAACGTGTCTCATGGCTCTTTGACGCTCCAAGCGAAATACAGGCAACCGATTAGCAACTGATAAATACTAAGACCCTGTCCCATCACTTCACGGGAAATAGATGGGGAACAGTGGAAACAGTGTCAGACTTTATTTTGGGGGGCTCCAAAATCACTGCAGATGGTGACTGCAGCCATGAAATTAGAAGACACTTACTCCTTGGAAGAAAAGTTATGACCAACCTAGATAGCATATTCAAAAGCAGAGACATTATTTTGCCAACTAAGGTCTGTCTAGTCAAGGCTATGGTTTTTCCTGTGGGCATGTATGGATGTGACAGTTGGACTGTGAAGAAGGCTGAGCACTGAAGAATCGATGCTTTTGAACTATGGTGTTGGAGAAGACTCTTGAGAGTCCCTTGGACTGCAAGGAGATCCAGCCAGTCCATTCTGAAGGAGATCAGCCCTGGGATTTCTTTGGAAGGAATGATGCTAAAGCTGAAACTCCAGTACTTTGGCCACCTCTTGCGAAGAGTTGACTCATTGGAAAAGACTCTGATGCTGGGAGGGATTGGGGGCAGGAGGAGAAGGGGATGACAGAGGATGAGATGGCTGGATGGCATCACAGACTCGATGGACGTGAGTCTGAGTGAACTCCAGGAGTTGGTGATGGACAGGGAGGCGTGGCATGCTGCGATTCATGGGGTCGCAAAGAGTCGGACACAGCTGAGCAACTGGAATGAACTGAACTGAACTGAACTGAACTGAAAGGAATCAAAGATGCTTTAATTTGGACATTCAGAAATCTTAAAGGAATCGATTGATTTATCTGATGATTGTCCACTATTTGTATTTTTCTTTTTAAATAGATGAAGGAGTAAGAATTTAAATAGAGAGATAAATAGGGAAAGGGTGACTTTGTCTCTTCAAATTCTTTCTCTAGCTATCTGTGGGGTTATCGTTTCTTTTGTAAAAGTGTTGGTGGAGGCTTTATGTATCAGACACTCTGTGTCTATGTAGTAACAGCGAGAGTTATCACTTTTAGCATCTCTATGCCAGATACTCTACATCCTTTACCAGTGATCATTTTTTCTATGATTCTAAGAAAGCAGGATTATTATTCTTCTGAAAGTGGTGGAGAAACTTAGCCTCAGGAAATTCCCTGGGGAAAGACTCCAAACCAACCCTACCTGACCCGACCTCCCAAGCTCCTAGCTCTCATTGCTGCAGGAAATCTGTAGGCTGTGCATATTTTCAACAATCAGCTTCTGTCCCTTTGACTTCAGTGACATCATAGTTTAACATTTTTACACTAAGAATCTAATTTTTCCTCTGTGATTTCTCCTACTGCTTTAAAACTGAAAAAAGATCGTCTTCCATGATAATATAATTTTATGTTTTCTGCTAGTTTTACGAATCTGATTTTTTCCATGAAATGCTTTAATTTAGGTTTTAATGTTAGCACACAATGGAAGATATAGATCCAATATGTAAGACTGCTATCCACTTGGTTTAAGGGTGTGCATTCGTGCTGTCTCTAAGTCATGTCCGACTTTTTGCCACCCTGTGGACTATAACTCACCAGGTTCCTTTTGAACATTTATTAACAAGTCCTTCCATCTATCCCTTTCTTAGAAACGTCTCCTATCTTTTGAATTTCAAGCATTGGTATGTTTTCATTCTCCTTTGATCTGTGTGTCTATACTTTTGCTTATATATTATTTTATGGATTTTAGCTTAGCAGAGGTATCTTAAACAGCTTGAATTCTGTTTTGTTTCAGAAGCGTTGATAATCTTGCACATATGTTTTCCCTTTATCTTTAGGATTTTTTTCTTGAATGTTTCATTCATTCCCAAATCCTTTAAGATGTTTAAAGGGTTGGATTTGTATTAAATCCACAGATTAATTCAGAGAGAACAATCACATTTTGCAGTATTCTGCCTGCTTGCCCTCGAACATGTGACACATCCCTTCCACACGGCTTTCCTCCCTTCTGACACCTGGCAGGAGGTCCCTAGTAGCTGGTGCAGCTCTAATTAATCTCATTCTTCCATGCATTGTGTGCTTTTTGTTTCTATTCCCAAGTGAATGCCTTTCTCATCACATTCTGACAGATCTTCCTGGAGAAGTGAATGCTTTTTTTTTTTTAGCATATTTGCTGTGAAGCCACTCTTGTCACCAAACTCTTTTACAAAGTCTGATGGTTTTTGTAGAAACTCTAAGAAACATCTGCCCATCACCACCTGCCACAAAGCATCTTCTGTCTGAGACTTCCAGGGCAAAGACGAGAGCCCAGAGGGGCGCTGGTGACCCTGGCCACATCCGCAGGGACCTGGGGCTGTGGCTGAGACCTGGTGGCCTGTGGCTGGCAAAAAGGAGCCCTCAAGCCATGCTTTTTGGCCTCATTCTTTTTCCCCCACTGCAACTGCTCCAACAAAGTCCCCACCGTGCAGTCAGTGACACAGAGCCCTCCCATTAGGTCTGACAAGGGTCAGGATCTGAAGCAGAGCCTGTCTCACTGTCAAACCTCACATTTATCTTAAAATAGTGAGGGAGGGGAAAAACGCTGTGACCCACTTTCTCTCCAGAGAGTCTTAAATTAGGGTAGCCAGACATTCTGCATCTACAAGATATGACCTGCATTTCATGGTTTTCCCTGCTTCCTGTTCTACCTTTGTCAGGATGCCCTAAATGGTCCATATTCAGTTTTTATCAATAAATTACCCCCAAAATTGGCAGTTAGAGCTAATTTGCCATCACAGTAATTGATGCCAGAATCACAAATGGGCTCAGAAAGCAGAAAGCCAGACCTCTACAGATGAAGGTCTGGGGCTCCCAAAGGGACTCTCCCATGGATGGGATAGGGTTGGGGGGAGGGGTAGTGCTGAAAATGGAAAGCGTTTATTTTTCACACAAGTCAGTGATGTTGGAGCCTCTGAGATGCACCCAGGACAAAGCCCTGCCCTGACAGTCAGCCTGCCCATCAGCACCAGCCCCCAGTACCCAGTCCTGAGCACTGGGGCTTCTCAAGGCCACCAATCCTGAGCACCAGGCCCCTGAAACTTTCAGTCAGGTGAACTGAACTTTGATGGGGGGAACCTGAGCCCTATAAATCCAGCTCTCCTGGCAGGCAAATCGAAAGTTCCATTTTTTTGCAATAGGTTTCATTTCCTTCTAATTCATAAGTTCAGAATCAATTTCATTGGTTCTATCCTCGCTTATGGTAGGTTATGGGTTTGGACTTGGTAGGGGCAGGTGTGTCCTGGTAGCTGTGAAATTGTCTACCTCAGTCTTTTTCTTACTTGATTTAAGCTATATTTTGAGAAAGATCTTTATTTGCTTTACACAGCAGTAAAAGTTATATATTATACATTGTGTGTGTGTGCATGTTTAGCTGTGTCTGACTCTGTGACCCCGTGAACTGTAGTCCAGCAGGCTCCTCCGTCCATGTAATTTTCCAGGCAAGAATATTGAAGTGGGTTGCCATTTCCTGCTTCCTAACTCAATCTTTTTGATTCTTGCCATGGTTCCTATTATGTATACTTTATTTGTGTAGGTGAGCCCCAAATGTCAAAATGCAAGTGCGAATTTCCTGATCGGCTTTTTGAACACTGGCCATTTACTAAGCAGAAGTAAAAGTTCTCTTGAAGCTCTTTGTTCAGGACACAAGTCAGACATAAACCCAGCAGGGGCTAGCAGTCAAGTATAGAGATGTATGATTTCCTCAACGAGCACCAAAGAAAGTAATAAAACATAACTTTTTTTTTGCTTAACAGAATTTCATATGAAGAAGCTCAGATGATGGCAGCAGAAGCTGTAATGCCTCCCACTCTGCACACAGCCATCAGTCCTTCAGCTTAGATGACTGTCTCACCGTGCTGCTGCCAGAAGTATTTTCTGATTTCAACACTGAAGCAAATTCTCAAGTGCCGGCACAGAATTTCCTGTGCTGACAAAAATGTAATCACTCCATTGACATTGCATAGATAATCAAAGATCTCAGTGCATCAGCTTTTTACAGCACAGCTACAGACACAAGTCATCGCAATAAAGGAAAAAAATTTCCCTTGGCTTGTACAATATTCTTCTCCTGAAAAATCTTGCTTCTAAGTCTATTGTGTCTAAAAGCTCTTCCAGTGGAGTCTTGAATAATGATAGTGAATTTATGCAGTTTCTCTTATTGAGTTAGGAGTTAATGAATAAAATTGCACTGCTTTTAGATCATACACAAACACATTTGGGGAATATTTGCATAAAGATGCAACATTTATTCAAAGTTGAAGCAGGGCATGAAGGATTCCATGGAAGGTGTGGGCTTTCCTTTCCAGATCCTGCATTATGCTGCTCAGACAGCATCTGAGGTCCTTTCTATGGACATCAAAGCCACTGGCATGAAATGGTTCTCTAATTTCAGCATTTGTATGGTTCAAACTGAGCAACTGAAGGACTTGCGTGATTTTCTGGCCACTAAGTTGTGTTCCACTCTCTCACGTTCTTTAGCAGATGCAGTAGAGAGAATCTTCGGTTTACTTGAAGCATTAAAACCATGCTTCTAGCTTTTGCACAGTGAAAGAAACTCTGAACACCCTCAGAATGGGAGAAAATAATAGCAAATAAAAGAACTGACAAAGGATTAATCTCCAAAATATGCAAGCATCTCATTCAGCTCAATACCGGAAAAACAAACAACACAATCAAAAAGTAAGCAGAAGACCTAAACAGATATTTCTCCAAAGGAGACATACAGATGGCTAATAAACCATGAAAAGATGCTCAACATCACTCATTATTAGAGAAATGCAAATCCAAACTACAACGAGGTATCACCTCACACCAGCCAGACTGGCCATCATCAAAAAGTCTACAAAAAATAAATACTGAAGAAAAAGAACCACTTGCACTGTTGGTGGGAATGCAAATTGATGCAGCCACTATGAAGAACAGTATGGAGATTCCTTAAAAAAAATAATTAGGAATAGAACTACTATGTGACCCGGCAATCCCGTGCATGGAAGCAAACTAGATATCCATCAACAAATGAATGGATGAAAAGACATATATACAATGGTATATATGCCTTTGGTGGTACATATATACAATGGAATATCGCTCAGCCATAAAGAGGAACACATCTGACTCAGTTCTAATGAGGTAGATGAACCTCGAGCCTACTATACAGTGAAGGAAGTCAGAAAAACAAATATCGCTTATTAACACATATATATTAGAAAGATGGTACTGATGAACCTATTTGCAGGGCAGCAGTGGAGATGCAGACTTAGAGAACAGACTTCTGGACACAGCAGAGGAAGGAGAGGGTGGGACAAATTGAGAGAGAAGCATTGAAACATATACATTACTATATGTAAAATTAGATAGTCGGTGGAAATTTACTGTATGATGCAGGGAGCTCAAATCCAGTGCTCTGTGACAACCTAGAGGGGTGGAATAGGGTGGGAGGTGGAAGGGAAATTCAAAAGGGAGGGGACAGGCATACATATACCTATGGCTGCTTCATGTTGACACATGGCACATGTGGATACAATATTGTAAAGCAATTATCCTCCAATTAAAAATAAATAATTTTTTAAATAAATTATACTTCAATTCTGAAGAAAGACCCCAAAATTCATGTTGGTTTTGTAAATAATCTACTGAATGAAGTCTACTTATTTGCTGTTCAGAGTTTTGAACATCCTTTGAGCAACAGGATTATGCAAATTGACAGAGAAGCCAGCAGTGCTGCAGAAGCACTCGTTTAATAAGAAACTTGTTGAATTTGCTAAAACAAATTGAAGAACTATTTATTCCTTCAAGTGTCAATGCCCTTCTTCAAAGGGATGCTAATTATGAACCAAAAAAGGAAATTCTGGCTTAAAACAGATCATTACTATAGCACTTGCCGTGACCATGTTTGAAATGGATTTCATCCCTTTGAGCATTCTTCTCTTTTATGTGGATGTGGGCAAACACCCTTCCCCATGTAGGGAGAAGTAGAACATCACTCTAGTGTCAGAGAGGAAGGGAACAAAAAGGACTGTAGTGCTCATGTGGGGTGTGTGTGTGTGTGTGTGTGTGTGTCTGTGTCTGTGTGAACAACATTTTTAAAAGTTGAATGAGAGAGGCAATGGAATCCGAAGGATGGAAAAGTAAATTCTAACAGCGAAGGTGGTATGAGGCATTTACAGAATTCAAATTCACTGCACAGTTCTCAGAGCTGCTGACTTCCTGACAGTACACGCTCGGCAGAGCCGCTCACAGGGCTGACACTGAGCATGTCTTCTCACTCATAAATAGTCAAGGGACATGTGGCTGCTGTAGAAGGTGCATTGCAATGGAAGTGGAAAACAGTGATAACTGCTGTTAAATGGATTTTGTAAGTAAATTCTGCAAAACAATTAACTGATAAGGGAAGTCAAATCATGAGGGAAATAAAATTAAAGAGGTATGTAACTTAGAGACTTATAATTTATTTCAGATAAACAATGAATAATTTTATTTTTAATGTTTCTTTTTCAATGTAGACCATTTTTAAAGTCTTTATTGAACTTGTTGCAATATTGTTTCTGTTTTTTCTTTTGGTGTTTTTGCTGGAAGACATTTGGAACCATAGCTCCCTGACCATGGATGGAAACACCTCCCCTGCGTTGGAAGGTGAAGCCTTAACCACCAGACCACGAGGGAAGTCCCAACAATGAACAATTTTAGCATGAGATGTTCCCACATGACAGTTTTCTTTGATCTCAATGACCCCACGCAGGAGTAATTAGAAATGACTTAAATACACATCGGGGCTTCCCCACTGGCTCAGCCAGTAAAGAATTTGCCTGCAATGCAGGAGACCCAGGTTTGATCCCTGGGTGGGGAAGATCTCCTGGAGAAAGGAAAAGTTACCCACTCAAGTATTCTTGCCTGGAGAATCCCGTGGACAAAGTAGCCTGACAGGTTACAGTCCATAGGGTCACAAAGAGTCGGACACAACTGAGCAACCTAAGCACGCACATTAATGGACATCAGTGTTCCCTGCGCACCTCTGCTGCCCCACTTCCCACCCCTCAGCCGTGGACTGTGCTCTTTCCTTGGCCTCAGCCTCAAGTCTGGGGAAAGACAGAGCTGCAGGCAGCCTCTTGTGAAAAGGGCCTGAGTGTCCTGTCTGCAGTCCTCCCAGAATGCTGCATAAGGGGCCACCGTCCAGAATAGGCAAGGTCCAGCAGCAGGCAGGCATGGTGGCCAAGACAGAGGGTAGAATTGAAGTCTCCTGTCTCTAAACTTCCAGAGAGAGCACTGCTCCCTGCACCGGCACCCATGGGTGCTGGTGATGCCTGTGGGAGAGACCAAAGCAAAATACCATGCACCTCAGAATCAGGCCTGGCTATGTTTCTTACTCTCCCTTTTTAAATTTTGCTTTTATTGTGGCAAGGACACTTAAAATGAGTTCTCCTCTCTGAACAAATGTTTATGTGTACAATCCGTATCATGGACTGTAGGCAACAATGGTGTCCAGCAGATCTCGGGAGTTCATTCGCTTTGTCAACTGACACCTTATGTTCCCATGATGAGTAACTCCCCATCCTCCTGCCACCTCTAATCTACTTTCTGTCTCCATGAGTTTGGCTCTGGGCCATGCTTAGTCGTTCAGTCCTGTTCGACTCTGTGCAACTCCGTGGACTGTAGCCTGCCAGGCTCCTCTGTCCATGGGGATTCTAAAGGCAAGAAATACTGGAGAGGGTTGCTATGCCGTTCCCCAGGGGAACTTCCAACCCAGGGATCAAACTCTGGTCTCCCATATTGCAGGCGATTCTTTACTGTCTGAGCCACCAGGGAAGCCCCTCGTATAAGTGGAATCATGCAGTACTATCTTTCTGAGTCTGGGCTATTTTACTTAATGTAATGTCCTCAAGGTTCGTGGCAGGTGTTAGAACTGCCTCCCTTTTTAAAGTTTGAATAATGTTCCATTGTATGGATGGACCACATTGTCTAGTCTGTAGACGTGGCCTTGGGCACCTACCTGGCCTGTGTGAGCAGAGATTCTTGTCCTTGCAGTGGCACCCTGACCCTGATCTAAAGGTGCTGCTGCCACTTGACATATACAAAGAGTTATTTAGTGAAACCATGGTCTATTATTTCCAAGATTAGACTCAAAAAAAAAAAATCTCTTTCCTGTGATTTATGTATTATTCAAGAACCATGGCTTCACTGAAATCTTAAGGATGTGTGCAAGGAAGAGCAGAGCCTCCAGGCCTTTGCTCTAGGGTTAGTGATATTTGTTAGAGGTCCTTCACCTGGAGGACTCTGAGTATAGGCTTCTCCACCATGCTTTCACCTCTCTCCCAGCACTACATTTTCTAGAGAATGTATTCATATCAAGGATGGCCTTGATAGCAAAAAAATAAAAAAATAGTAGCCCAAATCTGTTCATAAGCATAACTGGTAATCAAATGTTTTTATCAACTTCCAAAAGTGTGAGCAGAAAGTGTTCCACATGTCAGAAAAATTAATAAAAAAATCTGACAGTCTGTTTCCCAAGATTCATATACAAAGGATTTTCCCTCTCCACTTAAGAGATTTGAAATATTTTATATGTATCCTTTCAAATATATATATATATATATATATTTTTTTTTTTTTTTCAAAACAGTTGAAAAGTTGAAGGGCTCAGCTGCCTTTTCCTAATGGCTTCCTTCTCTGAAGATCACTTGACAGAGTCTGGAGAACACTGAAAAATGAGCAAATTTATCTGTGTGTTCCTGCCTGAAAGGTGATGTGATGGCTAGAGCCACAGCAGCTATGCTGCTGTATGAGGAACAGGCAAGGACTATTATTAAAATGACTGCCCTGATACTTTTGAGCTGCTAAGCCAAGGTCTGATTTTTGCTGTTTTATCTGAGCCACTAAGCTCCTCTTCTATTACTTACAGATGAAAATACTCCAGAGTCTAACAACAGGTCTCAGACATTGCCGGTGCAGACCACAACAGTGCCTGACAAATGTTGTACCCTGTGTAGGGACAGAGACTAGGGTGTGACATAGTGGCCAGACAGTGAAAATCCTAATAAACTCAGGCTAAATTCTGCAGGGCACTGGAATCCTGGAAAGCACACACCCTTTTTATTTTAAAAAGCATGTGTGAAAGTATTAGTCACTCAGTCATGCTGACTCTTTGAAACCCCATGGACTGTAGCCCACAAGGCTCCTCTGTCCATGGAATTCTCCAGGCAAGAATATTGGAGTGGGTAGCCATTCCCATCTCCAAGGGAACTTCCCAACCCAGGGATCAAACCCAGATCTCCAGCATTGCAGGAAGATTCTTTACTATCTGAGCCACCAAGGAAGCCCATATTCAATCTTACATGGAAACTAAGCCTATATTTTAAAATATACTTAAAAGCATGATATGCTCAGTTTTCAAAATCTTAAACTAATCTGGAAAGGCAAATATGGAGAATGTAGTCAAGCCTACACTTCAGAATGGAAACATTTTAACGCTCATAAATGCAAACCAGAGGTCAGTGTTTGTTTTCCCCTCTCAATCTGCTGAAATTAATGGGCATATTTTGGCACATGAAGCAAAATAACAAACTTCCTAATTCTCTTTGTGAGAGCCATTCAGACTTTTAACAGGGAAAATGCTATTTTACAACCTGTAATTAGAGAAACTTCTCCCAGTCTGCACCAGCAGTACGGGAACCAATCACTATTGTTCCTTTGTAATAAGAAGAAAGAATTTTCTGAACCCCCCCAAACATACTCCAAATAAACACTGAGTCATCAGCAGAAGTCGTGCTTCAGAATTCCTTCAGGTGGGTGGCAAGCAGTTGGTTGATGTCAGTTTCTTGTGAAATAATTGGGTATATGAGCTATTAGGTGGCAGTGTAAGCTGATAGACTTTGATGCATTATGGTGTAACTGGCAGAAATCCTGTTTTCTTTTGGTGATAGTCCTGAGAAGTAAGTGACTGCAGAGTCATTCTGAGTGCCGTCTCCCCACTGCCTGCCGGTCCCATCTATCATAGAGCTGGCTCCGGCTGGATGGGGGCTGCCTCAGACTGTGGGAGCCACAGAGCAGGTCTTCGTGCTTCGTGCCTCAGTTTCCTCCCTTGTAAGTCACAAGGTAGCCCCTGGAGTGAACTCAGTGCCTCCTGTCACAGGCCATCTGTCAGCTTCTCAACAGCCCAAGAGCTGTGCTCTGTATCCACCCAATCCATTGGCTTCCTTGTTATTTCTGCTCCTGTGCTTGTCCTCGTCTCATGGACCCACATCTGCTCCCGCACGTCTCACTACAGGGAAGTTCTCAGATGTGAGGGGTCCTCTCACTACAGGGAAGTTCTCAGATGTGAGGGGTCCTCTCACTACAGGGAAGTTCTCAGATGTGAGGGGTCCTCTCACTACAGGGAAGTTCTCAGATGTGAGGGGTCCTCTCACTACAGGGAAGTTCTCAGATGTGAGGGGTCCTCTCACTACAGGGAAGTTCTCAGATGTGAGGGGTCCTCTCACTACAGGGAAGTTCTCAGATGTGAGGGGTCCTCTCACTACAGGGAAGTTCTCAGATGTGAGGGGTCCTCTCACTACAGGGAAGTTCTCAGATGTGAGGGGTCCTCTCACTACAGGGAAGTTCTCAGATGTGAGGGGTCCTCTCACTACAGGGAAGTTCTCAGATGTGAGGGGTCCTCTCACTACAGGGAAGTTCTCAGATGTGAGGGGTCCTCTCACTACAGGGAAGTTCTCAGATGTGAGGGGTCCTCTCACTACAGGGAAGTTCTCAGATGTGAGGGGTCCTCTCACTACAGGGAAGTTCTCAGATGTGAGGGGTCCTCTCACTACAGGGAAGTTCTCAGATGTGAGGGGTCCTCTCACTACAGGGAAGTTCTCAGATGTGAGGGGTCCTCTCACTACAGGGAAGTTCTCAGATGTGAGGGGTCCTCTCACTACAGGGAAGTTCTCAGATGTGAGGGGTCCTCTCACTACAGGGAAGTTCTCAGATGTGAGGGGTCCTCTCACTACAGGGAAGTTCTCAGATGTGAGGGGTCCTCTCACTACAGGGAAGTTCTCAGATGTGAGGGGTCCTCTCACTACAGGGAAGTTCTCAGTTGTGAGGGGTCATACAAGTTGTGCCCCTGACTTCACTGATCACAGGCAGGCCCTTCTGCCAATCGCTCTCTTGGGAGTTAACAGGCCACTCATCTAACCTGTCATTCCTCAGGGGACACTAGAGTGACTCTCATGTGACAATCAGGCTGTGTAATTTCATTGGTTAGGACCCACTCTTAATCCACTCATGGTAGCTTGTCCTCTAGTCAGGAGCTAAATCCTCCAGGCACTCAGGGAAATCTCAAAGTTCTCATGAGGCTGAAGGCAAAACATGATGCAAAGTTTGGACAAACCTGCATCTATTTTCTTGTACTCATGGAATTATACTCAAATAGCTTATCATGTTTGCAGATGAAATCAGCTACACTGGTACAGGGGAGAGGTCCAGATGGCCGGGGAGGACAGGTGCCAGCCCATGACCTAAAAAATGATACCTTAACTGTCATTGAAAAAGCAAGAGAGTTTCAAAAAACATCTATTTCTGCTTTATTGACTATGCCAAAGCTTTTGACTGTGTGGATCACAATAAACTGTGGAAAATTATGAAAGAGATGGGCATACCAGACCACCTGACCTCCCTCTTGAGAAATCTGTATGCAGGTCAGGAAGCAACAGTTAGAACTGGACATGGAACAACAGACTGGTTCCAAATAGGAAAGGGNGTTGAAAAGTTGAAGGGCTCAGCTGCCTTTTCCTAATGGCTTCCTTCTCTGAAGATCACTTGACAGAGTCTGGAGAACACTGAAAAATGAGCAAATTTATCTGTGTGTTCCTGCCTGAAAGGTGATGTGATGGCTAGAGCCACAGCAGCTATGCTGCTGTATGAGGAACAGGCAAGGACTATTATTAAAATGACTGCCCTGATACTTTTGAGCTGCTAAGCCAAGGTCTGATTTTTGCTGTTTTATCTGAGCCACTAAGCTCCTCTTCTATTACTTACAGATGAAAATACTCCAGAGTCTAACAACAGGTCTCAGACATTGCCGGTGCAGACCACAACAGTGCCTGACAAATGTTGTACCCTGTGTAGGGACAGAGACTAGGGTGTGACATAGTGGCCAGACAGTGAAAATCCTAATAAACTCAGGCTAAATTCTGCAGGGCACTGGAATCCTGGAAAGCACACACCCTTTTTATTTTAAAAAGCATGTGTGAAAGTATTAGTCACTCAGTCATGCTGACTCTTTGAAACCCCATGGACTGTAGCCCACAAGGCTCCTCTGTCCATGGAATTCTCCAGGCAAGAATATTGGAGTGGGTAGCCATTCCCATCTCCAAGGGAACTTCCCAACCCAGGGATCAAACCCAGATCTCCAGCATTGCAGGAAGATTCTTTACTATCTGAGCCACCAAGGAAGCCCATATTCAATCTTACATGGAAACTAAGCCTATATTTTAAAATATACTTAAAAGCATGATATGCTCAGTTTTCAAAATCTTAAACTAATCTGGAAAGGCAAATATGGAGAATGTAGTCAAGCCTACACTTCAGAATGGAAACATTTTAACGCTCATAAATGCAAACCAGAGGTCAGTGTTTGTTTTCCCCTCTCAATCTGCTGAAATTAATGGGCATATTTTGGCACATGAAGCAAAATAACAAACTTCCTAATTCTCTTTGTGAGAGCCATTCAGACTTTTAACAGGGAAAATGCTATTTTACAACCTGTAATTAGAGAAACTTCTCCCAGTCTGCACCAGCAGTACGGGAACCAATCACTATTGTTCCTTTGTAATAAGAAGAAAGAATTTTCTGAACCCCCCCAAACATACTCCAAATAAACACTGAGTCATCAGCAGAAGTCGTGCTTCAGAATTCCTTCAGGTGGGTGGCAAGCAGTTGGTTGATGTCAGTTTCTTGTGAAATAATTGGGTATATGAGCTATTAGGTGGCAGTGTAAGCTGATAGACTTTGATGCATTATGGTGTAACTGGCAGAAATCCTGTTTTCTTTTGGTGATAGTCCTGAGAAGTAAGTGACTGCAGAGTCATTCTGAGTGCCGTCTCCCCACTGCCTGCCGGTCCCATCTATCATAGAGCTGGCTCCGGCTGGATGGGGGCTGCCTCAGACTGTGGGAGCCACAGAGCAGGTCTTCGTGCTTCGTGCCTCAGTTTCCTCCCTTGTAAGTCACAAGGTAGCCCCTGGAGTGAACTCAGTGCCTCCTGTCACAGGCCATCTGTCAGCTTCTCAACAGCCCAAGAGCTGTGCTCTGTATCCACCCAATCCATTGGCTTCCTTGTTATTTCTGCTCCTGTGCTTGTCCTCGTCTCATGGACCCACATCTGCTCCCGCACGTCTCACTACAGGGAAGTTCTCAGATGTGAGGGGTCCTCTCACTACAGGGAAGTTCTCAGATGTGAGGGGTCCTCTCACTACAGGGAAGTTCTCAGATGTGAGGGGTCCTCTCACTACAGGGAAGTTCTCAGATGTGAGGGGTCCTCTCACTACAGGGAAGTTCTCAGTTCTGAGGGGTCATACAAGTTGTGCCCCTGACTTCACTGATCACAGGCAGGCCCTTCTGCCAATCGCTCTCTTGGGAGTTAACAGGCCACTCATCTAACCTGTCATTCCTCAGGGGACACTAGAGTGACTCTCATGTGACAATCAGGCTGTGTAATTTCATTGGTTAGGACCCACTCTTAATCCACTCATGGTAGCTTGTCCTCTAGTCAGGAGCTAAATCCTCCAGGCACTCAGGGAAATCTCAAAGTTCTCATGAGGCTGAAGGCAAAACATGATGCAAAGTTTGGACAAACCTGCATCTATTTTCTTGTACTCATGGAATTATACTCAAATAGCTTATCATGTTTGCAGATGAAATCAGCTACACTGGTACAGGGGAGAGGTCCAGATGGCCGGGGAGGACAGGTGCCAGCCCATGACCTAAAAAATGATACCTTAACTGTCATTGAAAAAGCAAGAGAGTTTCAAAAAACATCTATTTCTGCTTTATTGACTATGCCAAAGCTTTTGACTGTGTGGATCACAATAAACTGTGGAAAATTATGAAAGAGATGGGCATACCAGACCACCTGACCTCCCTCTTGAGAAATCTGTATGCAGGTCAGGAAGCAACAGTTAGAACTGGACATGGAACAACAGACTGGTTCCAAATAGGAAAGGGAGGGTGTCAAGGCTGTATATTGTCACCCTGCTTATTTAACTTATATGCAGAGTATATCATGAGAAACACTGGACTGGAGGAAGCACACGCTGGAATCAAGACTGCTGGGAGAAATATCAATAACCTCAGATATGCAGATGACACCACCCTTATTGCAAAAAGTGAAGAAGAACTAAAGAGCCTCTTGATGAAAGTGAAAGAGGAGAGTGAAAAAGTTGGCTTAAAGCTCAACATTCAGAAAACGAAGATCATGGCATTCGGTCCCATCATTTCATGGGAAATAGATGGGGAAACAGTAGAAATAGCGTCAGACTTTATTTTTGGGGGCTCCAAAATCACTGCAGATGATGATTGCAGCCATGAAATTAAAAGACGCTTACTCCTTGGAAGAAAAGTTATGACCAACCTAGATAGCATATTCAAAAGCAGAGACATTACTTTGTCGACTAAAGTCCGTCTAGTCAAGGCTATGGTTTTTCCTGTGGTCATGTATGGATGTGAGAGTTGGACTGTGAAGAAGTCTCAGCGCCAAAGAATTGATGCTTTTGA
>SJYX01021116.1:151194-192210 GCA_006410675.1 Oreotragus oreotragus
CTCTCTACTGTCTGAGTCACCAGAGATAAGCGGACAGTGAAAATTGGAATTAGAAACCGTGGGACTTTGTAACATTTTTCCCTCCTTTACTGAAACATGACTGACAAATAAAAATTGTATATGCTAGGTTGGCAAAAAAGTTCATTTGGGTTTCCCCATAATATCTTACAGAAAATCCAGAACAAATTTTTTTTGGCCAACCGAATATTTACGTTGTATTAATTTGATCGAGGTAGCGCAGTGGTAGGAAACCATTAAGCACGACTCGAAGGTTTTGGCCTTTGTGATTGGTTTCTGTGGGGCTTCCCTGGTGGCTCAGATGGTAGAGCATCTGCTTGCAATGTGGGAGACCCAGGTTTGATTGCTGGGTCAGGAAGACCCCCTGGAAAAGGAAATGGCAACTAACTCCAGTACTCTTGCCGGGAAAATTCCACGGATGGAGGAACCTGGTGGGTTACAGTCCATTGGGTCGCAAAGAGTAGGACACAACTGAGCGACTTCAACTTTCACTTTTTCACTTTTCTGTGATGACATCATTAAACAAGTAGGAAATAGAGGAGGGGCGGACTTGATAAGTTTGATTCAGAACCCAGTGGTTTTCAAAGTACCCATGGAACACTGAAATGGAAACAATGAGTCTGGAGCTAAGGAGAAAGAAGGGAGTTGTAACCACAATGTTGTTAGATGCAGACACAGTAGTAAATGAAGTGTTGGGAATGAAGTGATCAGTCAAAAAGAATATTTAAATTAATAACAGGAAAAGGTGAAAGACAGTTCTGAAAACCCACCAGCAGGAAGGGAGCTAGTGAATGAGACTGGAAAGGAGTGATTACATGTTTTGAGGAGAAAACTTTTGGGACAAAGTCTAGGGATTACTTGAAAACTGTATAACGTGTGTAAAAATCAAATAAAGAACTGTGGTGAGTGGAAACATGAGGTAACCATAGAAATGTAAGATCCAAACTGTAACACTGTCTGTGGAACAATAACTGTTTCAAACCATGACTGCACTTTTAAGAAAATTGTTCTAATTACTTAAAGATCCCATTAAAGACATGCTATATCTTAAGTATCATTCTGAGATTAACTCTGACTCCATAATCAGAAGAAATGAAGGCCAGAAAATTTTAATTATGATTTTTTCAGATGAGGCAAACAGGCAATCTAGACTTATGGTTTAGTCTGAATTCATTGATTTAGTCATTTACTACAGATCCATTGAACATTTCTGTTCATTCAAAATTAGTCAAGTTGGAATTTTACATTAGTCTATATTTTTTTATTCCTTCACCTCACCTTTTATTTGTGAGCCTGGTCAATTTGTATCTTTCCTGAAAGAGGAACTGCACAAGTAATTTATTTCAGCTGAGCAAATCCTTACAAAGAACGTGCACCCTAAAGGCATTATGCTATTTGGTGCTTTGTGGACATTTTATTGTGGAATGTATTATTCTCAAATAATTGGTGTTAGAAAATTAATATTCCTTTTCTTAGCCTTGAAACTCATTCAGAACTTCTATCTTCACATCAGTCAAAAAGCCACAGAGTCCATTCATAAGTACCCATGGTCTATTATGTTTCCAGAGCTAAGGACTTTCTGTCTCCATTCTGCCTGCAACAGTCTTATAACTGAATGACAAGATGTACACATCAGAAAAGCCAGATAAGAATGTAAAATGATCTACTGCTAAGAAAATATTGCATAAGGTCAAATCAACTGCAGTAACAAATGACAGTAAATCACCACCTCAAATAATCATGACTATTTAAAACTATATAAGAAGAGGTTGCTGTATACTGTTAGTGTTTGGTTAAAATACAGCTAAATTTAGTCAAACATTCAGGCTTTATCAAAGATGTGTTTTCCTATATTCATTATCAATTGTTTCCATTTTAAAAGAGACTCTCTGACTTGATCTAGATTCCTAAAGTGTGGAAGAGGAGCTCTCCTGCATCAAAGCATGTCTATTCCATCTATTTCTTCATACCCCACTCTGGAAGAGTGATTGTGTACAATTCCAGGGACTCTCAATTCCCTGTTCTGCAGGTGTCCCCAGTTTAGCAGGAAATAATTTTTAAAGCTTAGCACTTAGGGAGAGCGTTGTACGGAAGAATTTATAATTGGCTGCTTTCTAAAATTCCCTGTCTGATTTCCTCACCTGTGTAAATGTTTTCCCTTTGATTATTTAGTGATAATTAAAAGATCATTTGTTGAGCTGAGCATTTTACATACACTCTCCAACACACTTGAGCACTCCTTCCCAGTCTCACGCATTCTGTACCTCCATAGTCCTAGGGAAAGGACTCTAACCTTGGTATTATCACCACAATTCTGATGAGGAAACTGAGAAACAGGGGTGTCAACAGCTGGCAAGAGTTTGAAACCCAGTTTCAAAGCCACATCTGTGTGACTCTGAGACTTTTTCCATCATCTTACTCATCCACAACTGACTATACTTGTGACTTAATGGTTTCATGGATATCCATGACTGATGAATAAAATAAAGTAAATTTAAAGACATTCAAAAGTCCCAGCAGGTCATCCCTTATAAACCGAATCAATAGCTACACAAATGCAGTCCTTCTATTGACCATTAAGAACAAAGTTAAAATACGTAGAACTNACTCATTGGAAAAGACTCTGATGCTGGGAGGGATTGGGGGCAGCAGGAGAAGGGGACGACAGAGGATGAGATGGCTGGATGGCATCACTGACTCGATGGACGTGAGTCTGGGTGAACTCCGGGAGTTGGTAATGGACAGGGAGGCCTGGCGTGCTGCGATTCATGGGTTCGCAAAGAGTCGGACACGACTGAGCGACTGAACTGACTGACTGAGGACCTACATGTGCAAGAGGCGTACTCTCTTCCTAAGTGACATTTCCCCTGAGGTTACCACCTTAACTGTCACAGAGAACTAGGTGTCTGCTCCTAACATATCCATGTCTCAACTCAATCCATCATTTGTGGTGGCATGTAAGGAAACAGTCTTATACTGCATTAAATGAAAATCTTCAAAAAATAATTTATTCAATGTGCCAGCAAGATTATCAAGACTATAGCTGATCTCTGAACAATGTGGATTTGAACTGGGCAGGTCCACTTGCACACAGATTTTTTTCAGTTGATAGTATAGTACCACACACTCTGTGGCTGATTGAATCTGCAGATGCAGGGCAAAGAGGGGCAGAAATGAGAGGGGAGTACGGGGCTTGAACACTCAAAGGTTTCAGTACCCAAGGTTGGGGGGGGCGTTCCTGGAACCAATGTCCCAGGGACGACAATGTCGACTGTAGTTCCCTGTCCCTTAGGAAATCACAATTCAATAGAACTGGAACAAAAAAATAAACGAGCCCTTCTTTCCTCCAAAGCCTAAGAAGGAAATGACTTGATTAAAGGCCAAAAGCAGGGTCCAAGAAAGAACAGAACCTTGGCAAAATCGTTCAAATTTATTTTTAAAAGGGAAGCTACTAGCTATTAAGAACTTATGAAGCATCATATATTTTTCTAAATGCCTCCAAGAGATTATTGTATTTTTCCTTTCAAGAATCTGAGATCAGAACAACTATTTTCCATTTTACAGATGGGAAAAGGAACTGACTTTTCTGAAGTCATAAAGCTAGCATGTAGAAGAGCTATCATTCCAGCTGGCTTCAAGGACTGGGCTCTAATAATGTTCCCACCTGCTACTGAGACCTACTGCATATACCAGACTCTTTCCTAGGCATGAATGTGTTTCCCATAATCCCTACAACCCCTAAGATTTTGTTTACTTAAGTCACTATGTTATTGTTAAATGTTACAAAGTAAAAAGTATGTATGGTAGAGAAACCAGAAGGGTGAATACTAACAGACGCATTTAGACAGTTCTTGGTGCCACAAGGCAATTACTGGAGATGTTCCGAATCCGACGTTTAATAAGTAAGACAAAACAGTATGCTTAAATCCCAAGACACCATGGGTAATAAAAAATGTAGGTTGCTCCTGTTTCAACCGTTAAAAATGATTTTCAATGCCAGGGAATCATGCCAGCTTGTGCATCAACTCCCTCTCCTGGCTAAAGCTCCAGTGGATACTGTAGTCATTAAAGGCTGAGCTACCAAGATGCAGTTAAGAGGGGGCCTCCTTCTCCCACAAACACAGCAGTTCACAAGCACCAGAGTCATATTTCATAGACAACTGCCCTCTAGGAACTTACTGTTTTATAATCTCGGAGGAAGGAAACTGCAGAGAAACGAGTTGTAGATTGTGATTTTTAAGATAAACACTATACATGTCCCTTCTTAGAATCCAAGTGTATGTTTGGTTTGTATTTCCAAACAGAGGCAACAGCCTTCCAGGGCCACTTATAACACTTGCAGCAACTAGCCAACTCAGATTCAGGGGAAAGCCCTGATTCCGAAGCTGTGTGTCCTAAACAGAGATTTAAGTGTGTCACAGTGGTGGCATAAATGAGTGGTTTAGAAGCAGAGATTCAGAGCAGGACTAAGTAGGTTCATATCCAAGCTCTGCCATATTAATTGTATCCCCTTGGGCAAGTAGTTACTTACTCTCTCTCTGCCTCCGACTCCTCATCTGTAAAGGGGGAACAGGTATCGACTTCACAGGCTGACTGTGAGGATTAAATGAATTTATGTTTATAAAGTGCTTGGAATAGGGCCTCGTACAGAATAACTGCTGTCTGAGTGTAAGCTATCGTTTATTAAACATAACGTACTCCCAACAGGTACTCCCCTAGGTCAGGAAGATCCCCTGGAAGAGGAAATGGCAACCCGTTCCAGAATACCTGCTGGGAAATCCCAAGGACAGAGGAGCCTGGCAGGCTACAGTCTGTGGGGTTGCAAAGAGCTGGACACGATGGAACACACACGCATACCCAACCAGTGGGAACTTGAGAAAAGTCCAGAATCAAGAACAAAGGTTCTGCTGTTGCCATGACTAAGCTCTTCCAGCAGAAGCTGATCACTGCCCCCACCCCATGGAATCTGCTTGTGTCTGCATGTAGCTGCACACAGAGAAGAGAAACGACAAGCAGGGTGTCAAACTCACACCAGGAGATGCCTTAAGGATCAAGTGTCAATGAGCCTGAAGAGTAATGCTAAGACTTCTTTAAAAATGCCAGCATCGCTCATTATTAGAGAAATACAAATCAAAACTACAGCGAGGTATCACCTTACGCCAGTCAGAATGGCCATCACTAAAACAAATCTACGAACAATAAATGCTGGAGAAGGGGTGGAGAAAAGGGACCCCTCTTGCACTATTGGTGGGAATATAAACTGATACAGCCACTATGGAGAACAGTTTGAAGATTCCTTTAAAAACTAGGAATAAAATTACCATATGACCCAACAATCCCACTATTAGACATATACCCTGGGGAAACCATAACTGAGAAAGACACATGTACCCCAATGCTCATTGCAGCACTATTTACAATAATTGGGTCATGGAAGCAACCTAGATGTCCATCAACAAATGAAATGGATGAAGAAGTTGTGCTGCCTATACACAACAGAATATTACTCAGCCATAAAAAGGAAAGCATTTGACTCAGTTCTAATAAGAGGGATGAACCTAGAGCCTATTGTACAGTGAAGTCAGTCAGAAAGAGAAAGACAAAAATCATGTATTAACGCATATATAGGAATCCAGGAAGATGGTACTGATGAAACCATGTGCAGGGCCGCGGTGGAGACGCAGACATACAGAACAGACTTGTGGGGACGGTGGGGGAAGTGGGCCACGTTGAGAGAGGAGACTGGAACACATACATTGCCGTATGCAAAATCAGACAGCCAGCGGAAGTTTAATCATGCAGGGGGCCCAAATCTGCTGCTCTGTGATAACTCAGAGGGGCGCGATGCGGTGGGAGGTGAGAGGGAGGTTCAAGAGGGAGGGGAATATGTATACCTATGGCTAATCCATGGTGATATATGGCAGAAACCAATACAATATGTAAAGCAATTATCTTCCAATTAAAAATAAATTTTTAAAAAATGCCAATCAAAAGCAGATGACCTAGTATATGAGTGACTTAATCTAACTTTTAAAAAGGTTCAGTTCAGTCGCTCAGTTGTGTCCGACTTTTGGTGACCCCATGAATTGCAGCACGCCAGGCCTCCCTGTCCATCACCAACTCCTGGAGTTCACTTAGACTCATGTCCATCGAGTCCGTGATGTCATCCAGCCATCTCATCCTCGGTCGTCCCCTTCTCCTCCTGCGGCCAATCCCTCCCAGCATCAGAGTCTTTTCCAATGAGTCAACTCTTCGCATGAGGTGGCCAAAGTACTGGAGTTTCAGCTTTAGCATCATTCCTTCCAAAGAAATCCCAGGGCTGATCTCCTTCAGAATGGACTGGTTGGATCTCCTTGCAGTCCAAGGGACTCTCAAGAGTCTTCTCCAACACCACAGTTCAAAAGCATCAATTCTTCAGCGCTCAGCCTTCTTCACAGTCCAACTGTCACATCCATATATGACCACAGGAAAAACCATAGCCTTGACTAGACGGACCTTAGTCGGCAAAGTAATGTCTCTGCTTTTGAATATGCTATCTAGGCTGGTCATAACTTTTCTTCCAAGGAATAAGTGTCTTTTAATTTCATGGCTGCAATCACCATCTGCAGTGATTTTGGAGCCCCCAAAAATAAAGTCTGACACTGTTTCCCAATCTATTTCCCATGAAGTGATGGGACCGGATGCCATACGGTATCTTAAATGATTAAAATTTTAAAGCTCAATATCTGGTCCTTAATTTTTAAATAAATTCATTACTTTTCTATGTTGCTATTTTCGGTAAAACCAGAACTCTAAATTAAGACCTAAAGATAGATATCTAACATTTCCCATCTCTAAGTCTTTAAGCCAAACAAGAGGAAATTGTATTAGATGAGCTTATCTAATGATGATAATTTGCTACTTTTTCTAAAGAGCCTCCCAAAGTACTTCTTGAGAGTATAATGTCATGGAAGCTTGTCTTTATAGATAAAGTGTGGAATTTTTTTTTCAGCCAGGGTACAGTTAATTCTATGACCTTATCTATCAATGACAACATTCTCTAATTTTGCCTAGGTTCTCTCTCCTTCAACCCTTATTCAAATTGCCACCAAATTCTATTATTTCTTTGTGCAGTAATTCCTCTCTAGATTGACACTTTCTTGTTATTTCTGGGTCTGTCTTGCTGAATCCAATCCCATCCCTACCTTACCCTACATAGAGGGCAATGGTCTAATTGGTTTTACTGCTTTCCACATTTTTTCAATCCAGTCCATAGAGGGTCATCACGCTAATTTTCTAAGTTTCCACTTTCATCGTGTTACAACAAGATACTCAAGATGTACAATGGTTCTCCCTTTAATACAGAAATTAGGTTCTTCCCTCTCTTGGTACTTAATCTGAGTGTTTTTTCCCATTCCAACTCTTCAGTGTCTTCCTCCTTTCTACCAACCACCCACCAGACAGATCCTGATGCCACTGTACATTGAACACACTTTTGTACTTTTTTAACCTTAATACTTATATCATTCCCAGTGGATACACCATTTCAAAAGTCTCCGTCTTATCCCAATTCTACCACTCTTTCAAGATCTCTTCCATGAGGTCCACGTCCCATCTTTCCTGATTCATTTTGGCTCTTATTTATACGGTCCAGTTGGTTCCTACTTGTTTTATCTTTCTTGCTGGATTTTTAGGTTACTAGGAGTATTCATTTTTCAGACACCACACAATACTCAGCACAGAACTGGCAATATCACTGGGTAGCAGATACTTATTATAACCAACTTCCTATGCTATAAAGCAATATATTCCCAATTCTGAATGAGACCACAGTAAGAAATACACATGTACCATGACATACATACATGTGTGCATGTACACACACATACATAACCAAAATATAAATTTTATAAAACAAGTACTTATCTTTATACATGCAATGCAACTATATTTTTTAAAAACATGGCCAACACTTTTAAAACATTTAACATGACAACTGCATATTAGTAAATTATAATTAATTCTGTTAGGTATGTTAATTTTATTATGTAGAAAAAGTCCTTGTTTTTAAATACATATCAGAAACAATATAACTTACTTTGAAAAAGATTACACACACACACAAGACACAAAGGAAATGTGAAAAATTTTAACTGCTGAATCTGATTACATGGATGGGTGTTTGCTATACTCTTCCTTGTAGTTTTCCATCTAAAAATATAAAATGACACTCGCTAGCCATTAAATCTATTTCATAACCAACTAATGGGTTCCTATCCTGTTTGAAAAAAATGTGCTTTAATTAAGAAAAAGACATAAACCACTTGTTTCTATGTTTACTGATTATATTTAAGGAGACTCTAACATACTGAAGGGGGCTTCCCCTGGTGGCTGGCTCAGTGGCAAACAATCCACCTGCCAGTCTATGGGGTCTCAAGTCAGACATGACTTAGTGATTAAACAACAACATACTGAAGAATGTTCTGTAGTTACTTCCTGGCCAGTAGGTCAATAAGGGATTTAATCTTCCACTGCTATGAGCCACTAATCTCTCCTTTAAAATCCTTTCTATGGAACTTTCTGTGAAACACAACTATCTTAGCAGGAAGGTATAAGATTAAGGACTAATATTTTACTTGCAGAGATCACAGAATCAGAATTTACCTTAAGACTTCTTATCCTAAGAATAATCTTTGTGGTTTTCATCAAGGTTTTAAGAGTAACATCTGGGAATGTTCGAAACGATACACTGGAACTGAAACATTCTAATAAACTCGCACATTGGTTAAGACAGTCCCCTTCCTTTTCCTTTAAGCACTGGGTCTAGTAAGAGTAAGTTTCACAGTCAGTCAGTAACACCTCAGTTTAACTGACCAGAAGAGGGAAGTATTATAGATGAGTGAAAGAAATTTCCAGGTAACTAGAATTCTTACCATTTATGGGCCGATATATTAAGTCTTGCTGATTGCAGATTTCTAAATTACGAACTTCCCATGACTGCTTTCCTGTTGACGGAGATCATCCATATGACCAAGTCTGAACTGTGACACAGCATCTTGACCTCAGGAAGAAACCTGGTCTAGACCCATGTGGGACCTGGGGTCTAGTTAACCCTCCAGCCTTAGGTCCCTCATTTGAGAAAATGAAGTGGCTGAACTCTGCAACCTCTATGCCTTTGCAGCTCTTCTCCACAATTCTATTACTACTAGGTCTGTAAAGCTGGCTGCTCTCAGCACATACCAATTAACACACGTTGAATATTTATACTTCCACATAATGAATTTTACTCACCAAGATGAAAATCAAGCAAAAAGCAGTTAAAAATAATATGCAGCAAGGAAAAAAAAGAAAGAAAGAAAAAGAACAGTTGTTAACATACCACATAAGTGGATCCCAATAACATCATTCTTAATGAAAGAAACTACAAACCAAGAAGGACATGCTCTGTGATTGAAGAGGGAAGTATTATAGATGAGTGAAAGAAATTTCCAGGTAACTAGAATTCTTACCATTTATGGGCCGATATATTAAGTCTTGCTGATTGCAGATTTCTAAATTATGAACTTCCCATGACTGCTTTCCTGTTGACGGAGATCATCCATATGACCAAGTCTGAACTGTGACACAGCATCTTGACCTCAGGAAGAAACCTGGTCTAGACCCATGTGGGACCTGGGGTCTAGTTAACCCTCCAGCCTTAGGTCCCTCATTTGAGAAAATGAAGTGGCTGAACTCTGCAACCTCTATGCCTTTGCAGCTCTTCTCCACAATTCTATTACTACTAGGTCTGTAAAGCTGGCTGCTCTCAGCACATACCAATTAACACACGTTGAATATTTATACTTCCACATAATGAATTTTACTCACCAAGATGAAAATCAAGCAAAAAGCAGTTAAAAATAATATGCAGCAAGGAAAAAAAAGAAAGAAAGAAAAAGAACAGTTGTTAACATACCACATAAGTGGATCCCAATAACATCATTCTTAATGAAAGAAACTACAAACCAAGAAGGACATGCTCTGTGATTCCAGTGACTGGGATGTCAAACTGGTTCTGCGTGTGGGGAAGCAGAGAGGACCTGGCAGAAGGGGGCACAGTGGAGTGCTAGATGCTGGCCAGGCCGACGCAAGGGACAGGTACACGGTGCAACACAAGCAGAAGCCGTTCAACTGTACGTTCAGACGTGAGCACGTTACCACAAGCGATTCTTCAAGAATAAAAAAGTAAATGCAAAAAAATCACGGAAAATGAAGATGACTGTCAAAATTACTATTTTATCTTTATAGGACCTAAAACATGGCAGGTATTCGATAAATGCATATTGACTAACATATGAAACTGTTCGATTCTAGCAGGAAAGGAATTTTCAACGGTGTGTCCATTCACACTTTTGGTCGGCCCTTTCACATTTTTAATGTTTCTGAAGTTTTCATGATACTCTCTTACAAATATTTGTTTTTAATACCCGGATACGGAAGAGCAAATGTACCATATACAGAAAAAGAGTAGAAATCCGCATGATACACTAGCAAGGCACTAATACTTACGATGTGATCCAACCAGTCCATTCTGAAGGAGATCCGCCCTGGGATTTCTTTGGAAGGAATGATGCTAAAGCTGAAACTCCAGTACTTTGGCCACCTCATGCGAAGAGTTGACTCATTGGAAAAGACTCTGATGCTAGGAGGGATTGGGGGCAGGAGGAGAAGGGGACGACCGAGGATGAGATGGCTGGATGGCATCACGGACTCGATGGACGTGAGTCTGAGTGAACTCCGGGAGATGGTGATGGACAGGGAGGCCTGGTGTGCTGCGATTCATGGGGTCACAAAGAGTCAGACACGACTGAGCGACTGAACTGAACTGAACTGAACTAAATACATCAGATTTAAACGCAAAAATATTTTATCTTACATTCTGCAAAATGCAATAAAATCCTAAACACTATGTTGATGCAGATTGAAAATGACCTGGTTCAGTACACGAAAGTTATTTAGAAAGCCAGTTTTTCTCAAAGAGGCTGAGAAACCTCTTTGCACACCACACCAAGTACAACTAGGGCTTACTCATTTATAAGACCAAATTATTTTTATGACAGTTAACAGAATTGATTAATTTAGGTTCCAAGCCAGGCCCCCTAAGATACAGAACTCATACTCAAAAAATGTTTTCATGGGCATTTTTGTGAGCCACGCAGTATGCTAAAAGCGCTGGTGTGAGAAAGATGAAATGATAAACTCTACCCTAGGAGTTCACTGGGCTGGAGACACACAGAGCCACACAACTGTAGAAAAATGTAGTAGGTACTCTAAGAAACAAAAAAGTGGAAATACTGGATACAGAAGGCTTCAGTGAGACATCTTCCAAGATGCTATCTGACCTGGGCTTGGAAGGGGAGGCTCAAAAATCAGCCGAGAGAGACCACAATGGGTCCACAGAGGCAGACTGCAGAATATTTAGGAAACAAAGTTTCTTCAGATATCTAGAATTTATAACAACTAAATGGCTCATTCTAAGTCAGGCTAGGGCCAAAAAAAAAGTGCAAGGCAAGAATTTCTAAAGGAAGGAGACATGAAATGCTGAAGAATACAGTCAGTCTGTGCCAGGCTGTATGTAAACCATGTTAGACTTGATATTTCATCATGCAGGCAAGGTGAAGCTGGGATTTTTTAAGTGATTGGGAAATTTTTTTAATCATAAAAATAAGATACTGAGAAATAGAGAAGCTGAAATGTCAAAAAGAGTAGGGGAAAAAAATCAACCACGCTGCTGCTAAGTCACTTCAGTCGTGTCCGACTCTGTGCGACCCCATAGACGGTAGCCCACGAGGCTCCCCGGTCCCTGGGAATCTCCAGGCAAGAACACTGGAGTGGATTGCCATTTCCTTCTCCAATGCACGAAAGTGAAAAGGGAAAGTGAAGACGCTCATTCGTATAGCTCCACCCTAAAAACAGATGCTGCTCAGACTCTCAGTAATTTCTGTGAAACACAGAACTATGACTATACTTACTGTACATAAGGATTTCAGACTTGGTTCATGTACTGTTCACATTCACATAAGATTTATTCATGAATTTGTAAGACTCCATCAATACTGTGCCTGTACACTCACTGCACTGCATAGCAACACTACTGGGATGCAGGATCAGGCAACCAGATCTATTAAAAAAAAAATTTATTTGAAGTTAAGGACAGCTGAATTCTCCCCTAAAATAATAGTGCCCATCACATGATGGGAAATCAGGCATTCTGCCTCAGAAACATGATTGGTGATTTATTCCATCTTTACTCATCTCTTTGCAAGGGATCTGAAATGCTAAACTAATTATCACAGCGGCTGGTGCTTTTTTTTTTTTTTTATTGCTGCTAAGTCACTTCAGTCGTGTCCGACTCTGTGCGACCCCATAGACGGTAGCCCACGAGGCTCCCCGGTCCCTGGGAATCTCCAGGCAAGAACACTGGAGTGGATTGCCATTTCCTTCTCCAATGCACGAAAGTGAAAAGGGAAAGTGAAGACGCTCATTCGTATAGCTCCACCCTAAAAACAGATGCTGCTCAGACTCTCAGTAATTTCTGTGAAACACAGAACTATGACTATACTTACTGTACATAAGGATTTCAGACTTGGTTCATGTACTGTTCACATTCACATAAGATTTATTCATGAATTTGTAAGACTCCATCAATACTGTGCCTGTACACTCACTGCACTGCATAGCAACACTACTGGGATGCAGGATCAGGCAACCAGATCTATTAAAAAAAAAATTTATTTGAAGTTAAGGACAGCTGAATTCTCCCCTAAAATAATAGTGCCCATCACATGATGGGAAATCAGGCATTCTGCCTCAGAAACATGATTGGTGATTTATTCCATCTTTACTCATCTCTTTGCAAGGGATCTGAAATGCTAAACTAATTATCACAGCGGCTGGTGCTTTTTTTTTTTTTTTAATCAGAGGGTTTTTTGACAGATTGCAAAGGACAAAATTTTACCTAGGATGAAAGAAAAGGCCAGAATTAAAAATGACCTCCCTGAAGGGTACAATTCCTTTTGTCTTTTATTTACAGATTGAAAAAAGAAATCCTTCAATGTATGCGTGTTACAAATTAAATTATATTCTCTTCACTGTAAGCCATGGTTACAGAAACATCTCAGATTCTTCTACCACAGTAACCCTGCTCTACACTATACATCTATTATGACTCAAATTGTGTAAGAAAAAAATATATAAAAAATCCAAATTAGATTAGTAAAAGAGGGGAAAAAAGGCTGTGAAGGATAGAAGGTAGTTTGGGAAAATTTCGATGACAGATGCTTTCATTTCTCTTTACTGGGAACTGAAACCAAATCATAGGCCAGTACCTGGCTCAGAGCCCTAACTTTCCAACAAGACTGTAAAAACTCTGAGATAGGACACCTGCTCTGAGCTTATCACAGAACTGCTTTGTGCAGAATTACCATTGGAAAACACATTAACTTTATACCCAAATGGAAGAATGCCTTTCTTAAAAGGCTTTATTCAAGCCTACTTCCCTAAGATATATGAATGGTGGGGTATTCTCTTGCCTAATACTGGGAAAGCCCATGAACTTAATAAGACTCTAAGGGCTGCTAACTACACACGAATATTCCAAAGTAGTACACTTTGTTAATCAGACTCAGTCCATCTACCTTATTCAGCATTCCAAAATGTTAGAGGACCATCTGTTCAAGATTTCACCAACTGAGAAAATTATGAAAACTCATTCAGCCCAAGATGCGATCCTGAATTTGATGAGCTGAAACTTCTTTGATTTTCATAGCTGATGATGCCTGTGATGTCATTCATTACTTCAGATGTTCATTTGACTCATGTTTTATTACTGAGGCCACTGTAAATATATCCATAAGGACCACAATCCCTGTGTCAGAGAAAATTTTGTTCAACCACTTTTTGCCCTAGATTAACATATAGTCAACAATTACTGAACATATTCTTCATACTACAGGACTGACTCAAAGTGCTCCTACCTAATCAGAGGGAAGGGTGTATTTATTTTATTAAGGGGTATATCCTTCAAAGAAGCTGCACTTTATGTATAAATAGGGAGAAAGTGACAAACATAACTGGGCAAGGATTAAACGGCAGACTTGGGCATCATCATTTATTTACCACTAATATAGCATCTGTCATCAAAAGTTTCAGTAAGTCCTGCCAAACGTTCTTGACCCAACCTAGGATATAATTACCTGAAAGTGTTCCAAATCACTTCTGAATTTCACACTGAACAAATAGCAGCCATTCAGGCTTGGGAGGCTCATTGCTAAGTCTTTTCTCCCCCTTGCCTCACACATCACTAAGTTTCTTTTTTTATCTTCTAACACCTAACCCTTCCTTTCTCTCCGACATCTGATACTTGCTTGTCCAAGTCTTCTCTACTGCACCTGCGACCATCTCGTCACTCGTCTCACAGTCTCTAGGCTGCCCCATCAGTGATCACCACAGGCTGTCTACAGCAGGGGTCCCCAACTTCCAGGATCTAACGCCTGATGATCTGAGGTGGAGCTGATGTAACAATAATAGAAATGAAGGGCACAATAAATGGCACGGGCTTAAATGATCCCCAAACCATCCCCTACAACCAGTCCATGGAAAAACTGTCTCCCGTGAAACGGGTCCCTGGGGACCGTTGCTAAATTCTGTTAGTTAGAAAAGTCAAGGTCCTCTGTGTCTTGACCCAGATCTGTCTCTCTCCTAGACTTCGTACACACATTCTCTTACCTAGACCAAATGACGTGACTCAGTGATCTCTGACTAGATCAACATGCCCAGATCACTTCTATTAACTCACCTCACCTTTGCTCAAGAGCAACCCCCGGCATGCCGTCCAACCACCCTTCCACCTCCACCATCTCCTTGGTGCCTGCCACATGCCCAACAGCATGACAGATGTTTGACCTCAGTCCTACAAGTTATGGTTCATCTATCATGATGAGTATCAAAGAAATCAAAGACTTTGACAAATTCACAAACTGGTGACCGATGAGCTCAAGCTCGGGTCTTAGTCCATAGCCTATGTTCTTTCTAAAACCTCAGGCTTCCTGGAATACCATCCCCAACTCTCTCCTTACCAAAACCTTGGGGTTCCTTCAGAGTCTGATTCAATTTAACCTCTCCTACCCAAAGGTGTTTCTCATCACCTCCAGTCTAGTAAACAGTGCTTACTCAGAACCTCTGCTGCTCTTATTGTCTGAGTCTCTCTGGTTGCAGTAAATTCTTTACTACCTCTTATTATTAATTGCCTTATTTTTCCCCTTGTTCATAGTTCCACAGCCTCATGTTGCCTCTTGAACACAGAAGGCACTCAACTGTCCCATTACTGAGCTGTTCTCTACTTTGACAGCATGTCCTATGGGTAAAATTCTATACCAGCAGGATAATTTCAGTAACCAAATAAAAGATTCAACATGATGTCACAAACTAAGAAGATCAGCAGACAGGGCTAATCTGATGGCTTTAAAATGTTATCAAAGATCCAAGCTCTTTCCATTTTTTCATTATACCATCTTCAGAGCACCTGCAAGTTCTCTCATAGAGGCAAATGAGCTACTGTGGTTTTAAGAACCACATATAGATAATTTCCAGCTAAAGACAAGTACACTGTTCTTCTTTCATATTATGTTAGGAAGGAAACTATTTTCTAGAAACGCCTCAGCAGATTTCCCTTCGGACAGGACTTTGGATAGGACTGAGTTCTATGCCCCTAAGCTAGCTGCAAGGGAGGCTGTGGAAGCAGTACCTAACATTTTTAGCCTCTACTGTGCTGGCTCTGCCAGCCAGGGAGAAAGGGAAGGAGAGTAATATTTGGATAGACAACCAACGCTGTTAGAGAAATATCAACGCAATGATAAGCTCTGTGTAATGAACCCCCTTCACAGTTCAACTAGATGAATTATCTTAAGAAAGTTCTGCAAATCAGGTTATAACAAGCAATCCTGTTACAATAGGGTGTTGCCTGCACACTAGGAGAGATGAGAACTGGAATCTCCCAGTTCTTTAGCCAATAGATTGTAAACACACTCCTTTTCCTCAGATCCTTAAATATCACAATCTCTTTCACCATCATGACCATCACAAGGAAGGAAAGACATGAAGGGGAAAAAAAAGATCAGTCCTTTTGAGCTTCCATACATTTCTCCAAACACACTAAAACATTAAAAAACACTTTTGAGCGATTTAAAGAACAGAACTGGAAATGAGAGTATTTCCAAGTCTCTGCCTCCTTGTCTTATTCTTCGCTCCTCCTAAGAGGACAGTCTGCTTTGTATCACCACCATTACCACTGCCCCTAGCATTATCTGTTTCTAATCCTGGAATCAGCTTAGACATCCACTAATGGAGAACCACTTAAAACCCAGTACAATGAAGAACAATGCAGTCGCCAAAACAGAGGATCTGAATGGGCTACTGTGGGAAGCTGTCCAAGCTAAACTGTTAAGGGAGAAAGATACAGAGCTACATCTATAGTACACACTCACTTGAGCTTTAAAAGAGGGGCGGTGGTGGGATTCATATAAATGTGATACAACTGTATTTTATTGGTAGAGAAATTTCTAGAAGGATGTCTTAGGAACTGTGGATGGTAATTACTTCTGGGGAAATGGCAGAGAAAAAGCAAGGGGGCAGTTAACACAAATCTTGGGATAGCATCACTTCCTAGGAGAGATTTGTGATACAGTGATATGAAATCAGGGAGAAGGTCAGAGGGTTAAGTCTGAATTTTTGCCCTGGGTTGTAGGTACAGGGGTGTCTCATGTTACTTTTTAAAATGCCTTATCTCTGTGTGCAATACTGTACAATTTGCAAACATTTAAAAATAAGAACTATAGAACAAGTAGGGTTAGTCACTCAGTCGTGTCCGACTCTTTGTGACCCCATGGACTGTAGCCCACCAGACTCCTCTGTCCATGGGATNATGTTACTTTTTAAAATGCCTTATCTCTGTGTGCAATACTGTACAATTTGCAAACATTTAAAAATAAGAACTATAGAACAAGTAGGGTTAGTCACTCAGTCGTGTCCGACTCTTTGTGACCCCATGGACTGTAGCCCACCAGACTCCTCTGTCCATGGGATTCTCCAGACAAGAGTACTGGAGTGTTGCCATTTCCTTCTCCACAGAACAAATTACACAGTTAAAAAAAAAACAACAACCCAGGTGTGAATGTTTAAGGCTTCCCAGGTGAGTCTAGTGGTAAAGAATCCGCCTGCCAATGCAGGAGACATAAGACACAGGTTCCATCCCTGAGTCGGAAAGATCCCCTGGAGGAGGGCATGGCCATTCACTCTAGTACTCTTGCCTGGAGAATCCCACGAGGAGCCTGGTGGGCTACAGCCCACGGGGTCGCACAGAGTCAGACACCACTGAAGCGATTTAGCACGCACTCACCCTTGAATAGGTACCTTGAATATGTTTATGTGATGAATAACAACCTCTTTTAATCCTATCATTTTATCTCTGAATCTACACTTAACTATTTGGGTATTATCTTAAAATCTAAATTTGAGGCCCTACTTAAATTGTGACCTGGATGTAAAGGCCCTCAGGAGACTCCCTTCAACAGGGCCTTAGTTAATCTCCCTGGGGCATTATCCTCAGTGGCTATATCCAGGAATTTGAAGGATAAAGCACCATATTTCCCCCAGGCTACAGGTGGCCGCAAACAACGCAACTGTGTACTTTGGGCAATCCAGCTGGACTCCTCAGTGGCTGGAGGAGGGGAACAGAGAGGGGGAAGAGCCTGGGTGGGAGGGGACCAGCCAGGCTTGCAAGGGCTTCTCCTGAAGAGCCCATCCACCAGCAGCGGCAGGCAAGAGACCCACTCCTACACCCCTTTTAGCAGCCTCGCACAGACAGCAGCTACAGTTGTTTCACAAGCTGTGTTCTAGCAGTTTGGGTGGCCACTTCCCCCTTTCATTCCAACGGAAACCCTGCGTGTCAATCTCTGTCAACCACTGCGCTCACAATGCTATGAGACTAATAAGATGGTGTGTTAGAATAGCTAGCCCTCCAGTTTTTTTTTTTTTGTAACAGAAATTTAATTTTCAAGATTCAAAGGCTCAAGCAATGACTGCAAACTTCTGCAACTCTCCATACCCCTCACCCCCAAACCAAAGCTGTTTTAGCTTCTAAACTTTGGGCATCATTACCAACAATAAGACCACTGTTGGGAACTTCCCAGTGGCTAAAACTCTGCTCCCAATGCAGAGGGTCCAGGTTCGATCTTTGTTCATGGAACTAGATTCCACAGGCTGCAACTCCAGAGTTTACAAACCGCAACTAAAAGATCCTGCACGCTGCAACTAAGACCCGGCACAGCCAAGTAAAATAAAAGACTACTTATGTGACATTCCAGGCAAGTATCTGATTCAGAACTAACTGGGGGAAAATGATCTGAATTAATAAATGTGCTCAACATATGTTAATGTCCAAGAAATGAAAGAAAGTTTGTATTTATTTGCAGCGATAGCCCCACAGTTTTCTAGGACATAGATGCAAGAGCACATCCGCAAACTGAACACAGATTTCCCATGAGATTCAGCGGCTCTCAGAAGCAGAGCTCAGGTGAAAGGGAACCGTCCCTGCTCCCCACTCACCGCCGTGGGGTGGCCGAGGGCGGCCAGAACAGCCCTGGTGCTTCAGGCCACAGCGCTTCCCCTCCGCTGCTTCCTCCCCCAACCACGGCACCACACCACACACCCTCTCGAAGTCACTTTCCTGCCGTCTCAAGTTTCAAGAGGCTATGTCCGCTTGTCAACAGGCCGAATGGTAAAAGACAAAGTCAGATGCCAACTCAGTAAGCTCAGACCCAGGATCACTTTCAAAATGACAGGGAAGGAGCAGCCAGTAGCTGGCACACTCATGCCTAGATGTCTGTTCACCTCTTGAATCACACACATTGGATTTACATTTTTAAAGGACCAAGTAGTAAAGAGTTCGGTGGTTCATCAGGAGTTGCGGTAGTTTAAGGATGTATAAATCCACTGAGAAATTACAAAAGGCGCAGGGCAAGCAAAAAAAAAAACCACTATTAAAAGCCCTCAGACTACTTGTATCTCTCTTTCAAGCCCCCACACAGCTCTACCATACATCCTGACACAGCCTGGCCGAAACAGGAGCGCAGGGAAGAGACTTACCAAGCACCACGCCACACGCCAGGGAGCAGAGACCTGGATCGGCGGCCAGCTCACCCTCCTGCTCGGGAGGCATCTGAGCCTGGCAGGCAGGCAGGCTGGGTACTGCAACAGCTCCTACCGTATGACTCACCCTGGACTTTGGAGATACTACTCACATATCTCTGGGTATTCCCATGTTTGCCTCAGAGAAACTCCACGCCCTGCACCGTAACCAATACTACTGCCAGCCGTAATCGAGTGTATTCAGCCCACTGCTGACAAATGGGCTCTTTGTGCTGCCAGGAGAAAAGAGACAGTTCTGTATTTTCAGAGAGAGGCAGACTAGAACAGAGTCCTGTTATCACACCACTCTGGGGGTGCGAGAGGGATTTAGGGGGACGTTCGGACTGGCACTCCTGGTTTACAGACTAGGAAACGGGCTCGATTCAACCAACTTCAGTTGGGCAGAGCCAACACACAGCAGCGATCTAAACACAGGAAACCCCGACAAGAATGGAGGCAGGGTGAGCAGCAAGTGGTCAGAGCGCGGAGGGAAGGGCAGTGAGCGGAGTCGGGAGAGCCTTCCTTCTGTTGCTTCATTCATGAGACAGACGCTCGCCGGTGCCTTGGCGTGTCAGGCGCAGCGAGGCGTGCTGCAGCTGCAGAGGGGGCTCCCCCACCCCTGGGCTAGAGGCAAGGCAAACAGTGGCAGTTGCTGATGAGCATGGGAGGTTGTACATGGTGCTATAAGGTAGCATACGGGAGGGGCAGCCCAGGGGGAGACAGGCGGAGGAGGGCAGGAGAGGCGACAAGGCTGGTATAAGGCAGGAAGAAAGAGATTTGTCAGTCAAAAGGTGCTTCAGGTGGTACGTTCTGAATTGGCCAGCCAGACAGCCCGTGAAGATGTGAAGGGTAGTGCGCAGCAAAGGCAGCAGGAGAGGAACTGGGTCAACAGACTGGGATCAGACGTTGAGGATTTCAGTTAAATCATGCTAAGGTGTTTGGATTTCATCTGAGAGGACAGGTGGCCGCAGTTAAAGGGATGAGGGTAATTAGCTCCCTGTTTCAGACAAGTCATTCTGAAAAAGCAGATGAGAAAATGCATCCCAGTGGCAAGGACTGGAGCCCGCAGTAGTGACCCAAGGCAAGAGCTGGTAGCAGCGGGATGAAGGGGTGGCGCTGGGGAGAACAGAACAGTGTCTGGGGAATACACAGGCTGCTGCTTCTAAGTCGCTTCAGTCGTGTCCGACTCTGTGCGACCCCATAGACGGCAGCCCACCAGGCTCTTCTGTCCCTGCGATTCTCCAGGCAAGAACACTGGAGTGGGTTGCCATTTCCTTCTCCAATGCATGAGAGTGAAAAGTGAAAGTGAACTCGCTCAGTCGTGTCCGACTCTTCGCGATCCCATGGACTGCAGCCCACCAGGCTCCTCCATCCATGGGATTTTCCAGGCAAGAGTGCTGGAGTGGGGTGCCATTGCTTTCTCCAGGGGAATACACAGGAGGCAGCATCAAAAGGACGTGATACCCATCGGATGTGGGGGTGAACAGGGGAGTCAAGGAAAACCTCACTGGTTTCCTTCTGGTGTGCAACAACACATGGTTCATGAGATAGGCAGCTGCGGACAGGCAGGAGGCGGTAGAGCTCTGCAGGGAATGCAGCATCAGACAAGATGAACTCGGGATGCCTGCGAACATTTCAGCACAGGCATACAGAGGGATGCTCAAAGAGACAGGGGCTGAATACAGAGAACGGGAGCCTGTGGGTGACACTGCCTTGGGGCAGCCCACTCACTCAGAGGATGTGCCCGGATTTAGGGTCAGGCAGACCTGGTCAAAACCCCACTCTGCCACTGAGTAGCTGACCCCCAGCAAGCAAATTAATTCTTCTGAGGCAGTAGTCTCATCTGAGGAAATTCTTCCTAGAATGTAATGAGAGCAGCAAAGAATCTGATGTCAGGTCAGACACAAATATTAAATATTTCTTTCTTGCCCTTCTTTAATCATGAATGGCTTTTGCTAATAATAAGTTGAGTACTAACCTCTGCCACAGATTACAAGTTGCCCCGTTGTCAGTCACTTGTCTTCGAATCCTTTTGACCTTCCTTGTATGAAGAGATTCTCAAATATCTGAACTGCTAGCTCAGGTCAGAATCAGTCTAAGAGACCAAGGGTTTCCTGCCCTTGACATTAAATAACTAATCCAAGGATCTCAAAATGGTTATGTGGTTTATGTGGTACTGACTTAATTCTGTCTCGGGGGTGTGATGGGATGGGGGGAGAAAAGGGCACTGGGTATTTGCAGAAAACAGAAAACTGTGTCAGTCAAATAAAGCCTCATGAAAATAACGGGACTTTTATTTTTTTCAGAAAACTATACTGTAATATTTAAGAGGAAGAGTGTCCCCTGAAGTTAGTATTTACATAGCCTCTATCCTCTGGTTCAATTCAAATAAATGTCTTAAATGTTAAATAATGAACTCTAGCAAATGGGTCTTGTCTTAAACCTAATGTTAAGTCAATAGTATACTGTGTATGTAAGAAATTTTGTAAGGTTCATTTTGCTTTTTCTATTTATAACTCTTAAAATGGACATTTAAAAACTATAGTAAAACTGAAAACTCACATTTGACTGCTAAGGCATACAGAATTCAATTTTACATAGCCAAGCCTGTTCATTTTTCTTCTGGTTTTGCCTTCAAATCTGGGCACTAATTTGTTTTACCCATTTTTTTATTGGCTGTCTTCCTAGCCTGAAAACCTAGCCTTAGTCCCTGGATATTTTATTGCACTTCCAACTTACTTGCTACAGTCTTACTTGACCCTGTTTCCTGATCCCTCCCTAGCTTCATATATTCCCATTCTTTCACCCACAGCCTAGCTTCATCTATTCCCATTCTTTCACCCACAGCCCAGCTTAACATACCCATTTCATGTTTTCTGTCTCAAAATATCGCCAAAAAATTCACAAAAGTTTCTAATATAAATGTGTTTACAACCGCCTCAAAGCTCTCTTGTTTGGCTTATTTAATTAGTCTGATTAAAGGCAGAGAACGATCTAATAGAGAGCCACGGTCTTTGGGACTTGATTCATTCCCAGCTGCCTTCAACTTGGCCACAGGTGGTCCAGCTCAAGCATGACCAGTTTCAGAGAGCACTCTGGTCCCTCTGTGCTGAAGGAGAACACGTATCCTCTCCCCAGGATGCCTAACTCTAACCCGAGGTTCTCACGGACTGCCTGGATGGCTCCCTTTAAGCTCACACACCTAGCCCACCCACGTTAGCCAATATCTGAGATTCTGACTCCTCTGTGACTTAAAGATCCCCTCAAAGATGCCCCCTAGTTCTTCCCTGCCTTGAATGGACTTGAATTTCCCAGACTTGAATAAACTCAACTAATCTTCTATGTGTAAGATACTCTCCTATCTTGCTGCCGCCAGGAGACACAATGAAGGCAGAGAGACAACGGCAGATAGCGTCAGCCGGGATGGGATCTGCCGCTAAGCCAGCACGGCCCCATGCCGCCCAGCCCCTGACCTGCGTTAAGGAGATGCACACACATCTGACTGAGAGACTGTGTGCTCAGTCGTGTCTGACTCTCTATGATCCCATGGACTGTAGCCCGTTAGGCTCCTCTGTCCATGGGATTCTCCAGGCAAGAATACTGGAATGGGCTGCCATTTCCTTCTCCAGGGGAAAAGCCTATGGGATGTAATTCTTTCCATTTAAACGTTACTTTGGGGCTTCCCTGGTGGCTCAGGGGTAAAGAATCGGCTTGCCAACGGAAGAGACACAGGTTTGATCCCTCATGTGGGAGGAGCCCACATGCTGCAGAGCAACAAAGCCCATGTGCCCCAACTGTTGAGCTCTACAGCCCTGGAGCCACAGCTGCTGAGCCCAAAGGCTGAAGCTCGTGGGCCCTCAACTCTGTGCTCCACAAGTGAGGTCACCGCAATGAAAAGCCTATGTGCCACGACTAGAGTAGCCCCTGTTCACCACAGTTAAAGAAAAGCTCGCATAGCAATGAAGACCCAGTACAGCCAAAATAAATACATAAATTAAATACTTTTTAAAAATACTTTGAAACACACACACACATCTAACTACTACACGGTGATTCACATTAGAAGTGTTTGAAGAGCGTCGCATCGGCACAACACCTCACCCAAACTGCCCTGCGGCATCCACTAACGGAGCAGGTCAGATCCAAGAAACACTTTACCATAATCTGGAGCATGATTTTTCTCATCACCACATTCTGCTCCAGGGCTGCCTGACTTTTTTCTGAACCCTGACTTTCACCCGGTTCTGGAACCTTGTGTGACCCAAAGCTTTCTTCTTGCAAGTTCAGGATTAGCTACTTGCTTTGCTAAGCCATTCTATATACTCGTCTCCCTCTAAAAACTTAAGATACCTTTTTAATTCTTCTCTTTCTCATGAAAGATCTCATTTCACTCCTTCAAGCAGAGACTCTGGAGACGCAGGTTTTGAGTAAACAAGGAGAGTTAGCTGCTTGCTTGCTGCATCAGGACCAACTCAGGCAGGAAAGCCTTTTGAAAAGTAAAGATTTTCCTGGTAAACAGGCACAACCCTCTAGAAGGACATTTTGTTCCCATTGATCCTTATTTAAAAGACATATGTCCTTTGACCCAACAATTGTGCTTTTAAAAGTTTATCCATATATGGTTACAGAAAAAAAGATGTACAAAAATACTCAGTACAGTATTAACAAGTCAAAAGAAACATGAAAAAAAGCACTCTAGAAGGAACTTATATTGTATTATCAATAGGAGACTAGTTAAATAAATGACAGATATGGAGGTTGTGTGCAGAGAACTTTTCTGTAAAGATACATAGGAGGCGTAATAGCACATATCTCTAGGGATAAAGATGAGACATTGGAAACAGACTCTATTTTCTAGCATCTGCCTTTTAGTGCTGTGGGTTTTTTCCCCTATGAACTTGCATTTTTTTGTGTGGACTGTAAATAGGAAAGTAAAGTGCACCTTCATAATTTTCACTTACGTGGATGATCCACAAGACACTTCATTTAACAATGTCATTCAATCTTTGTAAACAGGAAATAGAACGAGGAACAAATAGAAACTCTAAGTATTAAAATGTGTTTGCTCCAGCAGGTAATGATCTCATCATTACACATTAGAAACCCTTGTCTCAGAGTCTGAGAAGATCAGGCTTCTTTTCTCTAAAGCACCTGCTGAATGTGCTACAAACTTTTCCACAATCTAGGTGGCTCAATTTAACCACCTCCCTTGTACTAATAAATGTGTTCTGACACTTAAACTTAATTTTATTTTGGAAATTGAGGGGAGATTGGGAGGAGCTCACAACTTTTGTCAAAACCTCGAAAAAGGAAAAAACCCTTCAACTTAAAAAAAAAAAAAAAAAGACTGCTGCTCAAGCTCCATATCGGACTTAGTGAACCTTTGGGTCTGGTAGTCCAATTCCTGTATCTTTTAACCAGCTCTCCAGGTAATTTCTACATGGCTGGTTCCACCTCATGCACAGCAGAAATAACCGTGTTTAGCAAACCCTATGTCTTATCAGAACAAAAGCACACACCATAGAGTAGAAAATTCTATAAACAAAGATGTTCACTACTGCACGACTCCAAGATTTTAAAATTATTATATTTTGGAAACACTGACACAGAGTTTGGAGCTCACGCTGGCTGCAAGCAGAACCACTGGGCACTGCCATCAAAGCTTCTGGCTCATTTATTTTCTCAGATTGTGGCTGCAATCACCTGACCGCACAGCCTCCTTTCTCCTACCCACTCCCACCCTAGTCTTATGTCCGAATACAGTCTGACAACTACTGAGCTCACCTGGTATTTCCTGAACATCTGACTATAAGATCACCTGTGTGTGTGCTGTGCTTAGGCGCTCAATCGTATCTGACTCTTTGTGAACTTATGGAGTATATCCCACCAGGCTCCTCTGTCCTNAGTCTTATGTCCGAATACAGTCTGACAACTACTGAGCTCACCTGGTATTTCCTGAACATCTGACTATAAGATCACCTGTGTGTGTGCTGTGCTTAGGCGCTCAATCGTATCTGACTCTTTGTGAACTTATGGAGTATATCCCACCAGGCTCCTCTGTCCTTGGGAACTGGGGCCCCTACTATGCTTGTCCCACCCCAGACCTAGTGAATCAGACTCTCTAATAGAGTTTCTGGGTGTTAAACCAGTGACCCAGGTTACTCTAATAAACAGGGAAGTCTGGAAAACACCAATTGAGGTCACACTCGTTTTAAGATAAGGAAGTCAAGATCTAAGTTGTTAAATAGGTTTTCCAAGGACTCACCAGCTGATCACTGACAGCTGGGACACCCGAAACCTGGTGAGCTAATTCTCGCCTCTTACACCTTGATTACTTATTATTCTGTTTACCATGAGTATCTATGAAGTTTCTGATTCACCATGATGAGGCCCCAAGTAAGTGACTAATGAAGTCTGAAGGCAGAGGGCATGTCATGACATGCCACTCGTTTAAAGAATAACATCGCTATAACGCTGTCCAACATCTAAGCTACCCGCACCTAAAGTTCTTTCACTTTCAGTATCAGGATGAGTGTGTGCATGTGGGTGTGTGTGCATACGCTCAGTCATGTCCAACTCTTTGCGACCCCATGGACTGTGGCCCACCAGGCTCCTCTGTCCATGGGATTTTCCAGGCAAGAACACTGGAGTGGGTTGCCACTTCCTTCTCNTTTCACTTTCAGTATCAGGATGAGTGTGTGCATGTGGGTGTGTGTGCATACGCTCAGTCATGTCCAACTCTTTGCGACCCCATGGACTGTGGCCCACCAGGCTCCTCTGTCCATGGGATTTTCCAGGCAAGAACACTGGAGTGGGTTGCCACTTCCTTCTCCAGGGGATCTTCCTGGTCCAGGGATCGAACCTATGTCTCTTGCATCTCCTGCACTGGCAGGCAGGTTCTTTACCACCAGCGCCACCTGGGAATTCCATCAGGATGAGGAGGCACACAAAGTGAACATGTGGTGGAAAGAGACATGCAGTTCCACACATTTATAACCAGGTGGGGAAGATCAAAGTCCTCCGATCTCCCTATCTCTTGCTCGGATGTTAGAACCTTTACCCAAAGAAGTCTAATAACCACACACTTTCATTACAGCAACAGCCCGCGCCTTGCTGTTGGGAAACAGAGGAGGACCGCTCCCACCCAGATTCCACAACCTTGCCCTGAAACCAGTATCTCTTAACCCATCGCCGAGAAAAACCGATGGGAGACAAAACCCTCAGCTTGGAAAGCACACAGCAAGCTTTAATTCAGGGAGGGTTCCCTGGAGTTATAATTGCCTCTAATTGGCCCTCCCACACGGTCTCACAATTTACGGCTGTAATCAGCTCCACAAAGAATGTGTTAAATTTCTTTTCTACCTTTGAAATCAGAATCATTTCCGGTTAGGTTCTTACAACATTACAGTTTTTTTTTTAATATTCCAAGATACAGAAAAGGATGAATGAGTGAATAAAAAACAAAGATGCAGACAGATCTTTTGGAAATGAGCACTGAACCTTCCGACTTAATGATAACCCAAAGGGATTCAAATTTGTAACAGAGACTGATGCCAATTCGGGAAACCTTTCCGTTCCAGGGCACACGATCCAAAAAAACACATTCATCTGGTCAGACATTTTCCATACTCTGATTTTTATCTTTCTTGGCATGCTCCACTCTCCTTTAATAAAGTCACAACCCGTTGTTGCCATGGAACCCAATCAGACTTGGAGCCTGTTACTATGACTTCCCTGCAGGTCCAAAAAAAGACCGAGTGACCAAAAAGAATAGCCCTTTCTTTAAAAAAAAAAAAATAATAATTATAAGGCAAAAAGACTCCAAAAAGGACCCAACCCTTTTATATCCACTGAAGTTTAAGCTCTCGGGCTGGCTAATTTGAACACTGGAGCCAAAGCTAGCCAATGTTTCATAAAAATTTGTCAGCTGAGACATTCCCAAAAGATGGTTTTATAAATAAGTACCTGGCAAAGAGGATAAAAATGTTCTTAGGATTTCTTCCTTCCTCCCCCACCTCCAGGCAGTCTTTCTGAAATCTGAGTAGCTGTTTAGCAAACATGTGTCAATCAGCAGCTACCAAATTGCAATATTCATTTCCACCAATACTTAATTTTTGCCAAGAGCTCAAGATCTCTCTGTAAAGAAGAGATAAGCAAAACAGTACAATCCACCCTGTGTTCTCTCATATCTGGAGCTGGACCAAAGCTGTAGAAAAAAATACCTGAGACTGACAGCAGAGCTACTTACAGAGCTACTTAAGGAAAGAGAATGAACATGTGTTGAGTGCCTACCATGAGCTGTGCACTTTGAGGTCATTGTGAGAACCAGCAACAGATGCATTTCCCTATCTCTGTTTTGCAGCTAAGAGACTAAGACTCAGAGAGCTTAAAACAGCTTGCTCCAAGCTGCCATGCTAGAATGGTGTCTGGCGCCCAAAGCCAAAGCTATTCATTTGTTCAGCCAACATGAATTTCTGGCCTCACAGGTGTTTTTGCATTTTGTTATGTTTCTTACTCCTTACAATAGAGGACAATAGCGTCTGAAGCTTCTAAAGCCTGCCTGTAAAGAGGGCATGGCATCTGTCTTTACTGGCACAAGGGGCCAGTTCTGGCTGTCCCCACTTATCACAACCGCCACATCTGAAGAGCAGCAGCTGACTCTTGGGAGAATCATGAGTAGATGCCCTGCCTGGCCTCTTACCCAAGTTGACGGGGCCAGACACCCACTACGTCCCTCAAAAGGCTGCCCGCTGACAAGGCCTTCCAAGCCTGGACCCTGCAGAACAGAGAGGAGCAGGAAGCTCTTGGTACCCGTTCCAGTGCAATTTCAGTGGCGAAGGAAAAGCCAAGTCAGGAAAACTCAACGACAATTATTCTATTCAATCCTGGTTGTGGATATCCAGCTTTAAGAAATGACTACTAAGGAGGAATGTGGTAAAGCATAGAAGTTGATTTCAAAGTTATACTATTACTCATACCATCCTTTCAGCTAGATACTTTGTCTGTTTACCTGTATAACGAAATACAACTGCTTTCATTAAAAGAAATTTCAAAAACCCAAACAAAACCACCATGAGCTAGGACTTCGCACCTATTAGGACGATCACAATCAAAAGGCATAAAATAACAGGTGTTAGCAGAGACAGGGAGAATCAGAACCTTCAAAACCTGCTGGTGGAAGCAAAAAAAAGGTGCAACTGCTAAAGGAAACACTCTAGCAGTTCCTCAAAAGGTTAAATATAGAATTACCAGGGGCCTCTCCAGTGGTCCCAGTGGCTAGGACTCGGTGCTCCTAAAGCAGAGGGCCGAGTTTCGACCCCTGATCAGGGAATTAGATTCCACGTGCCACAACTAAGCCCTGGCGCAGCCAAATAAATAAATATTTTTTAAAAGAATTAGCATATAACCCAGCAACTCTCTTAGGTATATATCCAAGAGGAACAAAAACTTATGCCTACACAAAAACTCATACACAAATGTGTATAGCAGCTTTAATTATAATAGCCCCCAAACGGAAAGTCCCAAATGTCCATCAGCTGATGAATGGATGATCAAATGGTGTTCATCCATGCAATGAACCACTATTTGGCAAAAAAAGTTAGGTACTGACACGTTATACCATGGAAGAACCCTGACAACATTATGCTGATTGAAAGAAGCCAGAGATAAACATCGCATGACAAAAACTCCACCCATCTACAGAAAATGTCCAAAATAGGGCAAATCCAGAGACAAAAAAGTAAATCAGTGGTTGCCTTGGCCTTGAGCTGAGGAAGGGAGGAAATGGAGAATGGCTGCTAATGGATACGGAGCTTCCTTTCGTTCTGGAATCGATTGTTGTGGTGGTTTCACAACTCTGTGCGTATACAAAAATCATTAAACTGTACACTTACAAACGGGTGAATAGTATGTGAATTATATCTCAATAAAGTTTTTTGTTTTTTTTTTTTAAGGAAAAACCAACACAACTCTTTTTTGGTTTTTTGTTGTCCTATTAAATGAAAGTAACCCATCTGACAAGACCACCTGTCCTGGGACATGTGACTTTGTCTCTGGGGTCTCTGTGTTTTGAAGGAAACAAGGCTCAAGCTGGAACCTGGGATTCTCTTCTGCTGCCCTGTGAACAAAGGAATCTTGTGACTTTTTATTTGAGGGGAAAAGCTACGTGGATGAACCTCTCAGCAAGTGTTCAAACAGGGGAGTCAGACCCCATCTGCCGGCCAGGCCAGGATCTATCCCATTCTCGCTGACTCTCTTTAAGTTCCCTCCTTTGGTTTTTCCCTTCACCCCAGCCGTGAGCCTTCATTGGTTCCTGAACACCTGCGAGTCGCAAGGTTTGATGCCAGGTGGTTTTCATCACCGCTGTTCTCAATCCCCAGTACAGGGGTATGCTCTACTCTACAGGTGCGTAACAGGCTCAGGAAGATTATGCAAGGTGATGAGGGGCGCATGGCCACAGACTGGCAGAGATGAGACTGGAACTTGAAACCAAACTCTGAACTGCTTTTCTTATTTCTATGCCTGAGTTTTTCAAACTGGGTCCACAGGCATATTCTGGGGTTCCATGATTTTGCTACAAACAATTTAAAAGAATGTATTTAGACAGTGAAAAACATTAAAATTTGGAGGATCACAGAGAGAGCCATCTGCTAAACTGGAAACTCTGGGGTTTCAGGGCTTTTTCCACTTCTACTCATGTGAGGCCAGGTATCTGTACTCCTCTAGTTGTCACGGTGGACAGGAAACGTGTCAGCTAACTGCCTTGGTGTGCTGGGGCTGCCATAACAAGGGACCACAAAGTGAGTGGCTTAAAACAACAGAAATGTATCGTCTCGCAGCACTGGAGGCCTGAAACCTGAGTGCTGGCAAGGCCATGCTCCTTCTGAAGGTGCTGGGGAAGGAGGGCCTCTCCAGGCCTCTCTCCCAGCTTCTGGCCGCCTCAGGCATTCCTTGACTTGTAATTTCATCCAGTAATCCTGTCTTCACATCATCTTTCCTCTGTGCATGTCTGTCTCCCACTCCCCCATTCTATAAGAACACCAGTCACAGTGGAGTAAGGCCCATCCTAATGACTTCCCTTCAACATGTGTGGACGAAGAATGTCACCTGCCATATGGGTAAACAAAGGATGTAGTGGCCATCGAGCCGTCAGCCACTGCAGCCACCTTCAGCTGTGCACCCTGAGGGGATGAAAAACAGGATGCCGGCCCCAGATGATTAAGGTGCTTATCCAACGAATGAGTTCAGTGAGCCCAGCCTCCCGGAGCTTCCCGGAAGCCTGGCGCACAGCAGGTGCTCAATACACATGTGATGAACTAGGCTGAAAGCAGAATCACTACAAGCGTGACTCTTAGCTGTGCCGCTTCTGCATGGAAGCTGACCTGACATCTCCCATATAAGATGCTGCTGAGCTGGTGAAAAGGGACGCGGAGGGACACTGGGTGGGAGGGGGTTGGAAGAAGCCCCTCAGGGGCTACAGGGAGCTCATCCTTCAATCAGCGCCATGCCAAGATGCCTGACTCCTCTTCCCCAGCATGTGTTAGGATGGAGGTACCACCCAGCTGCACATCAGGGCTGCTGTCCATCAGAGCTCTCAGTCTCAAGGTGTGGTCCTGGGAGAAGGGGACACCTCAGACCAGGAAGCTTGGAAACTAAAGGGTAGCCTATTTTTCTGCCTTCTCCCAAAGTGCTAATCAATGGAAAGCTCTGCCTGGCCACTCAAGGAGGCCCTTATTCTCCCAAGTTAACCCCCATCTTTTCTCCCAAGGGCTCTGAAACCCCAGGTCCAGGAAGCTCACCAGAGCTCCTAAAGGAAAGCCACAAGGGTTCAATCCTCCAGGAATTCTCACAGCAAAGGTGGCCTCTGAACTTGCCTACAGAGTGACTGGCAGGAGTGAGATATTCTAAGCATCTCAGAGTCTGCTGAATCTAGAGAGTGATGGATGGTGAAGACCCAAGCACAAGAAGACCGCTCAAGGTCAAACAGCAAATGCATTCAAGAGAAGGGAGAGGGAATACTCTTCACCGGGGAGGAGCCTGTGAAGGAATGCATAACATCTCCCAAACTCCAAATTCAACCTCAGCTAACCCTTTGTAAAAGTCCTGGCCATGTGGATTAGACTGGGGTGGGAGTAAGGTTGGAAATGGGAGTGACACATTATAATAATGGGGAAATCGTTAAGTACTGACTTCATAAAATTCTAAGGCACTTTAAGGGTGCCTTTCATCTCGGAAATTCTACAAAGGAACCAAAATCATTGCAAGCCTATTTCCAAAAAGCAAACAAAACCTCACTGAGAGATGGTACTATAATTTCTTGAGTTTGCGTCAGTCTGTTTTCTGTAGTTAGAAAAAAGGTGCCGGGTTTGGGTTACGAAGGCAGTGTTCCACTATAAAAACCTGCTGGTTGCTATGACAACGAACATCTCTGTTCCTCCCTTTTCTGTAGCATCCTTCTTACATCTGAATCAAATCAAAGGACCTATCTGTGATGGCCAGGGTTTAGTACTTCCTTTGCAGGAGGATATAAGAATGCATATACATACATATGCTCATACCCAAAATACATCCTCAAAGGGCTAACCAGGGCCTTCCCTCGGGGCTCAGTGGGAAAGAATCCTCCTGCCAGTGCAGGGGGACACAGGTTTGATCCCTGGTCCAGGAATATCCCACAGGAGGGGGGGAAATTAGGCCCATGTGCCACAACTACCGAGCCTGTGTTCTAGAGCCCACGAGCCTTAACTGCGGAGCCCAGGCGCCACAACTACTGAAGCCCGCATGCCTGCAGCCTGTGCTCTGCAACTGGAGAAACTGCTCCACTGAGAAACGTGAGCACCGCAACTGCACAGCAGCCCCTGCCACCGCAACTAGAGAAAGCCTGCGTGCAGCAACGAAGGGCTGGCACAGCCACACGTATATAGATAAAAAGAGAGCGGGGGTGAATCGGAGGTGAACCAAAAGCTCAAAAATGGGTACCACTTGTCCTCTCCTTACAAACATCTGTCAGGAACACCCGGGCAGGCGAGTGTGAATACGAAGGGAGGCGAGCTAGAAAGCCTTAGCAGTGGACACGTCTTCCCGCCTAGAGCAGCTCAGGGTAGACTCTCGGTCAGCTCTTTTCAGAAAGGCCCACACGAGGCCAGGGCTCCCTGGAGCACTGCTACTTCCCATCTGCAAAACTGTTGACCTGAGGTCCTCCAGGGCAGTGCCCACGTCTGACTGGTCATAGGGCCCAGCACAGCGCCAGGCAGGTTCACAAAGAAGCACTTCGGACAATGAAGCAGGCTCTGGAATAAGGCAGCCACTCCTTACAGTCTCTACCAAGACCTCAAGTTAGAACCCTTCCTGCTGCAACCTGTGCCTGCCTGAGAGGCCAGGGGGCTCTAGATGCATGCTCTCGGGTGGACGGCGTGGGGCCTGCAGCGCAGCACTGCTACTGGTTTCCATCACCGTGGTCCCGAGTCTTGACCACTGACGCTTCCCCAGACCTGGGGCAAAACAAGAGTAAATGAGAAAGTTACAGCACTAATGTGCTTTATCGTCTCCTTTCCAGGACTAGGGCTGCCCGTCACTTAGCTAGATTTCAGTGCAAACCATGTTTGCTTTAGAAAAGCTATGAAAATACCAAAAAGCCAGTGGAAGAGAAACAGAGCTCCCATCGCTCTGCTTGTCCGGAGGCTGTGTGTGTGCGCGCTTAGCTGCTCAGCTGTGTCCAACTCAGGTTCCTCTGTCCACGGGGATTCTCCAGGCAAGAATACTGCTATGGGTTGCCAAGCCCTCCTCCAGGGATCTTCCCAACCCAGGGATCTTCCCAACCCAGGGATCGAACCCAGGTCTCCCGCACTGTGGGGGATTCTTCACCATCTGAGCCACCAAGGTAGCCCAAGAATACTAGAGGGAGTAGCCATTCCCTTCTCCAGGGGATCTTCTGACTCAGGAATCGAACCGGGGTCTCCTGCACTGCAGGCAGACTCTTTATCATCTGAGCCACCAGGCTGCCAGTGTCTGTATTTGAATTTCTGTGTCACTACCCTTCCAGGGATTGTGGCCGTTCTGCCTAATGGTTAGAGGCAAAGGCTTGGGAAAGCAGACCAATACGGATTCAAGTTTGAGCCTTTCCACTTTTCACTGGTATAATCATGCTAGAGTCATCTGTTCCTGTTTGAGCCTCAGTTCTTCATGCGTAAAATGAGGATAACTGCACTTATTTGCTTTCAGGCAAAATTAAAATGCATACAAACTCTAAACAAACACTATTCAACATACACATAGAGTCTAACATCACTATGAACATTTTCTATGACAAATATTAAAATATGGCTTAAAAAAATCACTCCTATAAGTAGTTATTTGACAAAGTTACTTAAAAATAGACAAAGTTACTTAAAAATAGATGGTAAACTTAAAGATATTCTTTTCCCTCGCCCCAGGAATGTCACCTCAAAGTATCTTTCCTAGAGAAACCCTCCCACGAATATACAGACCTTCTCAGAATCAGCCTGCCTGTCCAGCATTAGGAGAGTGGCTACAAACACACTCTGGTTTACTGATATACTAAATAATGTACATCAGTATAAATGGGAATGAAGTTGGATAAATTCATAAACATCATGTTGGGAAAAAATAGCCAGTTACAAAAGAGGTGCCATTTATAGAAATATTTAATACAAAAAACGGTACTATAAATTGCTGATGGATTCTTTGTTTGGTTTTCATTTTCCAGAAGAAGAACTGAGCCTCTGACACTCCTTATGGATTCTCCCCATGTGTAAAACCATTAAAAGAATGAAACACAACCAATTCAGGTTACGGAGACCTGATGTCAAGTTACTGTGTCTGGAACCACTTATTTCTAAAAAAAAAAAAAAAAAAATCTGAACATGTGTATACCTGTGGTGGATTTATGTTGATGTATGGCAAAACCAATTAAAAAAAAAATCTGGTACAAGCATGGCAAAATATTAACATCTGTTAAATCTACATGGTAGCTCTATGAGTGCCACACTTTAAAAAAAGTCTTTTCCATCTCTGAAGTATTTAGTAATTAAAAATAAATTTACTATTTATCCAGAACTATTTGGTTAATGATTTGATATGGGTTTTCCTCATGTGCAGAACATTCTCCCCTCCATGAATTTGGTTTAATTTTACAAAAGGGTGTAAGTTGTTATTTCTGATGGGCCATTTCATTACCTTATCATTTTGGAATCTGATGTCACTGCATTTACTTCCATAGGATATTAACTGCAACCTTAAAATCAACAACCACAGTAAGCTTAAGAAAATTAATTTAAGAAAATTAAAATCCACTGAGGGTTTAATAAGCTAGCTGCCCTAGAAAAACATCCAGCTTCATTTTAACTTATTGTTTAAATAAACTAAGGAACAATTATCCAGTGGTAAAGAACCCACTTGCCAATGCTGGAGATGTAAGAGATGTGGGTTCAATCCCTGGGTCAGGAAGAGCCCCTGGAGGAGGGTGCAGCAACCCACTCCAGTATTCTTGCCTGGAGAATCCCATGGACAGAGGAGCCTGGGGGGCTGCATACAGTCCACAGGATCACAAAGAGTCGGGCACAACTGAAACAACTTAGCACAGACCAGCACAGGGAACTAGATCCCACATGCCGCCACTAAGGGTTTGCACGTCACAACTCAAGACCCTGCATGCTGCCACTGAGACTCAGAGCAGCCAAAGGGGGGGGGAAATTATTTACCAACAAAGTAACTGTGATTTCTGAAACGTTCCAAGTATCAGAAAACATAATCTTTGTGTACAGATTTAATATCTCTCTCAACTGTATGTGTATTATTCTTATTAAACAATTCAGCTCTCATTAACACCACCCCAAATGTGCAACAAATAACTTTTTAAAAATGAAGGCTGAGAAGGCATCAACATCAATTTAAAGGAAACCACATAAATATGTGATTATTTCATTCATCTCTTATTTGCCCAAAGAAAAGTTTCAAAAAATGTTTGTTTGAAATGGTAGGCTCAGCAAAACCATCTTTAAACAGCACAAAGGTGACGAGCTCTCCTTTTCTTTCTTTCTTTATAAATAGAACCTAATTTGAGCCCTGAGTACTTAAAATCATTTTAAATTGCCAAAGTGCTAGTTAAGTTTCTCAACAGAATTGAATGCGCTCCCACCTACCTGAACAGTAGGAGCATGTCTGGGTACTCAACCAGACAAAGATGTGGTATAAATAAGGGCCCTCACGGCTCCCATGGTGCTAACAGTACATGAATGAGCCGCTCGAATGAAAGGAGACTCTCACTTTAATTTTGGTGCCCACATATCCAACAGATGATGCCAAAGCAGTGAGTACCTCCAAACTGCTCAGCACATGAGGTAAACTTTGGCTGGCTCTATAAAAGAAATATTACTTGATAATTTGCCTAAGTCAGGAGGTTTCAACAAGCACAGCGGCCTTTCCCAAATGAAAACCCATGTAATAAAAGCATACTCGTTTCACCATTATAATACACGTATGGGTCAGCTTATGAAACATTAAGTGTTAATTTCTGGGTACAACAAACAGTTTCAACTTCCCTCTCTGTCAGACACATGCACTGTAACCCATGTGAACCTCTCAGTAATTAACTTTGGTGCATAAGACAACCACTAAATATCTAGTGCTATTTAGCAAGCCACAGGAGTAACTTACAAATATGGGTAATAGCAACACCTTATTACCTACAAACACGAAATCTTGTTTTGAGTCATAAACCAACTTAAATTCCTAGTACCAAGGATAGCACAAGGGAGCTATAGATGTTTCCTAAGGAGAGCACCAAGCTTTTCCTAAGCTTGAAAGTGCTCTGCTGCGAGTTATTACTGTTCTTTCATCTCTGGAGCTAAGATGGCAGACCACAGTGACTAAGGCAGCAAGAATACTCATACTTTATACTGGAACAGCTTTTGCAAACATATGCAAGGATAAATGAAAGTGAAAGTGTTAGTTGCTCAGTTGTGTCTGACTCTCTGTGACCCCATGAACCGCAGCCCACCAGGCTCCTCTGTCCATGGAATTCTCCAGGCAAGAATATTTGGAGTGGGTTGCCATTTCCTTCTCCAAGATTTTACATTAAATAGAACTTGTTGAGAGGTAACATCTAGTTCAAAAGGGTTGAAAGCAAATTTTTATTTTTAATTGACAAACTTTACCATCTCTTCTGTTTTACCCTTTGGTCTTTTCCTTACCGTAAGTGATACTGGAAATATGCCTGTCGAAAGTTTCTAAATACATGAGCTAGAGTTCTCAAAATGCTCACTTTGTGGGGTGGAGGAGGAGATGGGGAGGAAGGATATCATTCCAGAAAAAAAAAATGAACCAAAAGCATAACCTTTGATTCAATACATTTACAACCAGAGAAAGAAATTCATGAAAATGAAACTATACATATGGACAGCAGTGTATTTTTAAGGAGAAGTAACTGCAAAAAATGGGGCAGGAATAACTATGGCATTTATGTGCAGACATCTTAAACAGGATCAAATTCTAACTGGATCAAAGATTAAAATATATAAAAAGAAAAATCATAAAATATATTGTAAAACACCATGGTGTTTATGGTTTTTTAAAGAGTCATTTAAAAGGCCATTCTAAGAATGACACAAACCTTTAGTAAGTGCTAAAATTTTTAAATTTCTTCATGGCAAAGTCTGGTTAGCATATATTCTGTGGTTGCTACATGCTACATCTATATATATGCAAGGTATCATTCAGTCAGTGTGGAAGGCAGAATTCTAAGAGAGACCCCAAGACTCCTACGCACTGGTGTATACACCTTGTATGATAACCTCTCCTTGTGTGTATACAAGACTTGTGAGTCAGATGGGGTTTTACCTCCATGATTAGGTTACATTATTTGTCAAGGGTAAAAGAATTTTGCAGATATAATTAAGGTCCCTAATCAGCTGACTTTCGCTCATCAAAAGGTGGAATAACTGAGTGGCCTATCAGGTCTCTAGAGGTGATGCAACAGAGATACTCGTCTGCTGGCCTTGAAGAAATAAGCTGCCATGCTGTAGAGAGGGCCACGTGGCGGGGAACAGCAGGCAGCTGGACAGCCTGTGAGGGCTGAGGGCCTCAGTCCTGCAACTGCAAAGAACTTAACTCGGTAAACAACAAATGAGCTTAGAAAAGGATCCCAAGCCTCAGACACGACTGTAATCCTGGCTGACACCTTGATTTTAGGCTGATGAAACTTAACGAGAAGAGACGCAGGTAAGCTGGGCCTGAACTCTTGGCTCATGGAAACTGTGTGATGATAAATAGGTGTCACTTTAAGTTGCTAGATTTGCAGGAATTTGTTACATGACAGTGGAAAATTAACAGACAAAAATGACAAACATTAAAAAAAATGTGCAAAACAACCTATTTAATAAGTAAAAACTACCAATCAATGTGAGATTAACAACCCAATAAATAAATGACTAGAATATATAAACAGGTAATTCACAATAAAGAGAAATGTTTATAAGTGTATAAAAATATGACTAACACATTGCACTATAATTACATAAGATGTAACCGCTGGGAAAATCTAGGTGGTGGGAGAGGGTAAATGGACACCTCTGTACTACTTTCTGCAACTTCCTCTGCCTCTAAAATTATTTCAAAATATTTAAAAATACAGGTAATCTCATTCATATCAGGAAAAATATAAATTAAAATGAGGTACCAGTTTTCACCTGCCAGATTAGCAAGCATCAAAAAACCTTGCAATACACTATGTGTCAGAAAGATGTGAGCTGAGGCATGTTTATACATTGAGGGTTACATAAACTGTTAACAGTCTCACTCTCTACTGTACCTTCAGCTCCTACTGTTTGACACAGGTACAGTGTTCAATTTCACAATACCATAACTTAAAAGCCACATACCCTTTGATGAGTAAACCCATGTTTAAGAATTTAGCTTTCAAATGGAAGATCTGCTGGAGAAGGGATAGGCTACCCACTCCAGTATTCTTGGGCTTCCCTTGTAGCTCAGCTGGTAAAGAATCCGCCTGCAATGCAGGAGACCTAGGATCCTGGGTTGGGAAGATTCCCTGGAGAAGGGAAAGGCTACCCACTCCAGTATTCTGGCCTAGAGAATTCCATGGACTATACAGTCCATGGGGTTGCCAAGACTCGGTCACGACTCAGTGATTTTCATATACTCTTCACATGTGCAAAAAGAAGCATGCCCCAGTGTGGTGAGTGAGGTGCCTATAGTAATTAAAGACTGAAAGCAATACATGTTTCCTGTAATAAGGAAATGGTTACATAAATTACAGAATACCCATAGACTGGAATCCTGTATAGCAATTATAACAAGTTCGATTAATCTGCATTGATAAAGATCAAGAGTAGAATATGTTTTCCAGCTTCTTAAGTCCGCTGAGCAATTTCACAGCATACCCACATTCACTTATTTGGTCAGAATTTACATGTCCCAAGTATGTAAAAAGGACATAACTATCCCCATGTGAGAAGATGGAGCAAGTGCCCACAGGCAGAGAGGGGAGGCAGGGGAGCCCACAAAGAACAGAGACCAGGGCTCAAGGGACAAGAGGGCATAAAAGACAAAGGTCAGATGAAGAGGCTCGGGTGACAGGCTGGGATTCTGTCCTGCTGAAGGACTTAAAGCAAAATCTTGACAAGACACTCCGTGAAGCACACAGTTACTGTAAAAACCAAGCAGGGGTCCGGCTGGAGAAGTTCAGGATCTGGAGACCATGTGTGATTTCATGAGAGACGACGTCTTTGGGCATCTCAACTTGAGCACTTCCAGTAAGCTGCGTCACCCGGGCACACCCCTGCACCGCATCCCTGCTAAGACGTCTAGAACCCTGAGGACAGCATGAAGTCCTCTTGAAACATGCCATCTTGCATACTGGAGTCAGAGGATACACTCGACACATTGTCCTCGCTTGGAAAATATTTACAAGCAGATGTCTCAAGCACCTGGACATGCTTCCCTTAACCATGTTCCTTTACTAGTTCCTCATCCAACATTTAAGGATGGAGTCAAAGCAGCAAACTATTCCGCGGCACTTCTACAACCTTCCTGTCTTCTGAGCTCTTAATGGCTGAAGCTTTCAAGCACCATCCCTGATGCCAACACACAGCCTGAACAGCTCTTACTGAATGGACCTTATATTTTCAGATAAATTAAAATCTGTGCCAACTAGTGTTCAGTCTCAAATCGAGGCCACCTGTTCCAATTAGTGAGATTAAAATAGTATACTACTGACTACCTGAAGTCGAGTCCCAAGTCTTCTGGATTATCACAAAATCTTTACAAAAAAATAGAAAAAAAAAAAAGAGAGAGAATTTCGGTCCTCACACACAGTTGCACACGCAAGAGTAAATATATCCAGGTGACGAAGTATAGCTTTCACTAAGGACAGACTTTTTTTCTGGACAAGCGCTTACATCAAAATTTCTGAGAAAGGCTGCAGCTCAAGGCATCATTTAATTTCCTTACAACAAGCTTACAGATACAGCTTAATTAGATTCAACTTTACTTCAGAAAAACACAGAGCTTAAATTTCTTCTCCACCCATCTTTCTGTCCCTGCCTGAAATTCCCAAAGAATGCGCATCTTCTGGATGTTCCACTCTTTAGCCCCACGCCCTCCATTGTCTCAGTTTTTCTGAGGTCATCAGAAGACTAGAAAGACAGCCTGGAACACAACTCTCAATTTCCCAAACTCTCCCAACCATTCCTATCCCAACAAGGCTGCCTTCAACTCACCAGAGTGTGCTTTTGTTCATCCCAAACATTCAATTATTTAAATTTTTGCAATCCCTGAGAAGAAGAAAAGTCTCTTAGCATTTTCAAGACCAAAGGTCTTAACTGTTTCATAAAGGAAGAGAGATGACACATCAAGGCTAGTGTTTTCCTAAATGATTCTGAATCATTTTAGGTGGACAAAATTGAAAGCATTAAATACACATAGAATCAGAGAGAGTGAGTTAGTCCCTTGAAAACAATCCTCGACCCAACGCAGCTGCTTGAGGCTGGGAGAGAGTCTGGGTCCTGCGCCAACAGAGCCCCTTTGCCAAGCTCCCACATTTGCTCATCCCCTTTCTCATCTGGTGCAGAGGCCTCAGAGGCCCAGACGGTGTTCACCTAGAGTAGTTAACACTGCTGTTGTTTTTTTAGTTGCTCAGTTGTATCTGACTCTTTGTGACCCCATAGACTGTAGCCCCCCAGGATCCTCTGTCCTTGGGATTCTCCAGGCTAGAATATTGGAGTGGGCTGCCATTTCCTTTTCCAGGGGATCTTCCCAACCCAGGGATCGAACCCGCATCTCCAGCACTGGCAGGTGGCTTCTTTACCACTGAGGTACCAGGGAAGCCCAAACTGATTTAGAAATATTAAATAAATTAAGCTGCTGGTGGTCTGCGGAGGAGGTGTGGGAATGAGTGAGGTTTGGGGAACTCTGCAGCAGACAGAGGATGACTCAGTGTCAGAACAACCCACACGGTGATGGGCCTGCCAAGCCCACTTCTCACGGTCATTCACACAAGCAGGCAGGGGGAGGAGCGGCGTCCCAGGTTGACTCCAGACTCTGAACCCTTCGCGCCAACCCTTAAAGCTGGAAGCAAATTGAGGGAGTGGTGTTGGGGATGAAGAGGAAAAGGTGGCTGAGAAAATTTAGGAAGCAAACCATTGGATGTAGTGAGTAAGGGGGCTGATTGAATGGGCTTCCCCGGCATCCAGTGTGGGGACTGGCTGTATGGGAAAAGCATTCATCAGGAATTGGGATGCGGGGGGGGGGGGGGGGGGGGGGAGA
>SJYX01021117.1:0-39810 GCA_006410675.1 Oreotragus oreotragus
CTCCGTGGAGTGGGAGGGGCGTAGTCTCCTGAAGGCGCTTGTCAAGAAATCTGCGTTGTGGTGAGTATCCCGCAGCGTCTCGCCGTTCCATCCGATGAGGGAGCCTGGGTCCCACTCTTGACAGTCCCCCTCATCTCTGCCTCAGTGGGGAACAAGTCCACGTCCTGGGCTGTGAAGTGAGCGAAGAAGAGTTTCGTGAAGGTTTTGACTCCAGTATCAACAGCCGGTAAGTACAAATTGGAAGAAATTTAATTGGATTTGGGACTAATGTTGCCGAGGAATTTCCCTTCCAGCAACAGGGGAAAAACCTGATAGTAGTAGTGTGGAAGTGTCAGTTGCCCAGTCGTGTCCGACCCTTTGCGACCCCGTGGACTGTAGCCCAGGCTCCTCTGTCCATGGGATTTCTCAGGCAAGAATACTGAAGTGGGTTGTCATTCACTTCTCCAGAGGATCTTCCCCATCCAGGGATTGAACCCAGGTCTCCTGCTTTCAGGCCAGTTCTTTACCATCTGAGCCATCAGAGAAGCTTAAAGCCTAGTCGACAATTCATTGAATAGAAATGAGTCTTTCAAAGGAGGTAGGAATTAGTAAGTGGAATGATGAAGAGTGGTTATCTGGAGAATCCAAGACAGGGATTACAGAAGGTGAAAGGAATAGAGTAATTTAAAAAGGCCGACAGTACAGGCTAGCATTAGAAGACTACCCTGGAAAATAAGAATAAACACGTTCTGCCTTTTGAGTGAATCAGAGTCTAGTGATCAACGTATGTCAGCACTAACTGCAGGCTACATAGGTATTTTTCCTACAAACAGAAGGAACAATTTATGCATAACTGGGGAGATACGGAAGCCATCTGGCTTCCCTGGTGGCTCAGAGGCAAAGAATCTTCCCTACTGTCCAGGAGATGCGGCAGAAGCTGCGGGTCCAATCCCTCGGTCGGGAAGATCCCCTGGAGAAGGAAATGGCAGCCCACTCTAGTATTCTTGCCTGGAAATCCTGTGGACAGAGGAGCATGGTAGGCTACAGTCCATGGAGTCAACAAAGGAGTTGGACACCACTTAGTGACTAAACAACAACATGGAAGCCATACCTGTTCTTGGGAGATGCAGGAGCTTCCTGAGGTCAGACAAAGAGCAGTATCTGATAATAGTGAAAAGTCTTACAGAGCATGAAAAGGAAAATTTGAAAGGAGAGTGATAACATCATACCTGTTAGAAAGACTCCACACTGTGGAGAATGGGTTGGGCCCCAGGGGGAGAGGGGCAGGGAGCCTGGACTTAGGGAGACCAAGTGGGAAGGGTTTTGCAAAAATGCAGGTTCTCTCAGATGTAAAAGTGCTGGTTAAGAGCTAGTTGTGAACCAGGGACTGTGCTAGATTAGAGCAGTGATTGAAGTAGACAGGATTTGTATTCCAATGAAATCTCAGAGATTAATGGTAGAAGGAGACAGGCCTGACTTAAGGCAAGGTGGAGAGTTTGGGACAAATGTAAAAGGATGTTAGCAGGTACGCCTTCCAGGACTTACAGACTGATGTGGGGCAGAGGAAAGCACCCAGCTCAGGAGGTCCCTGAACCTATGTTGGCTGGTTAAGAAAAACTGTTTCCTTGTCTGCATAGTTAGCTGGATAATGGTAGTTTACATCTGCCCAAATTTTGTATCAATTGTTAGAGTAGACGTGATGCTGTAAAGATGACATTCACAAGAGAGGCAGGAGATACAAAGGAGGTGTCTGGGAACAAGTTCTGCCACTGTGAAGCTTTCCCAGGATTTCCAGTCCATGCCAGTTTCTTTTCCTGAATTGTTATTCTATCTATAGTTAGTATGACAGGACTTAATTCTTGACGTTCTCTAAGCTGTTTTACAGGCAGGAACCATGTCTCAGGTCCTCGCCTTCCTCTTTATCCATTCAGAGAATGATACATTTTAGGCACTACTCAGGAAATATTTGATAATGATGATAGTTAACATTTATCAAGTATTTACTACTTGTCAGGCACTGTACTAAATGTCAGAAGGTTGGTATTCCTGTTTTATAAGTGAAGAAACTGAGTCTTAGATGAAGTAATGTATCAGGTGACCTTGGGCAAGTAGAATCAAGCTTGGAGCTCAGGGCTGTTTGACACCAAAGTCTGTGCTGTCAATCACTATAGTCTACTTTGCAGTTTTTTAAAAACAGCTTTTCACTGATGTTTAAAACATTAGTGAGTGCTCGCTTCGGCAGCACATATACTAAAATTGGAACGATACAGAGAAGATTAGCATGGCCCCTGCGCAAGGATGACACGCAAATTCGTGAAGCGTTCCATATTTAAAAAAATAAAATATTAGTGAAAATCAAGGAAACTGAACCACAGAGATCAGAAGCCAAAGTTGGAGATGGCAGGAGCAGGGGAGCAGTATAATCATGCCTTTTATTTTCCCTTTATAGGCTGGTTTACCATGATCTCTTTAGAGACCCTCTCAGCTGGTCAAAACCTGGGAAAGCCCTTCCTGGCGGGCTCCTGGAAGCCTTGAAGGGCCTGGACAAGAGGATAGGTTCTGGCCCTGCCACCATTGCTCTTGATTCCCTCAGCTGGTTGCTGCACCACCTTCCCTGCCCCACACTCTGCCAGACCCTGCATGCGCTGAGCCGTCAGGACTCCTGCCCTGGTGAGGCTCCTTATTTGTTTCTTCCCCTCATACATTCCCCCTGCCAACCATGTGCCCCTTTTCACCCTAACAAGAAACATATCAGGGATCTCCAGTTGGGTCCTTTTCCATCACTTTGATCTTTATTCTATTTCTTGATTGCGTCATAATGCTATCAGTCACTCTTTTTTCTTTTCCAAGTTTGTGGGTTTTTTCTCTCTCATTCATTTATTCAACAAATGTTAAATATATACATACAGTGTTGGGTCCTTGCCTTCCAGGAGCTCAAAGTCCTGTTAAGGGTATAGACTAGTAAACAAGCAATTTACTGGATAGCCTGATAAGGACTGTGATGATAAGGGAACATGCACAGAGTACCTTAAGGAATGTCTTGAAGAGCAAAGGGTCAGCCAGGCCACTTTGTCCAGCTGATAGTTCTGGGACTAGCCCTAAAGTACAGTGGATCCTAGGATGGGCTTTAGAGTCAGATACCCAGCTCAGTACACAGGTGTTTGGCCTGACAGTGCTTCAGTTTCCTCTGTAAAAGTCGAGGGAGGATGGAGTTTATAGTATTAGGATGAACCACTTGGAACTCTTGTTTTTATAGGTCAGCTATGATCAGATGTTAGCAATTTCATACAGTTCAACCTAAAAATGCAAATCTTTAGTGTAGAGTCTTACACTAAATGCAGCTAAAAAAAGAGCGAAGATGGGAGGGGATCTAAGGCACCGACTGGGATTTTTGGCAAGTTCCAGACACTGCAGGTAGTTCAGTGTACAAGAGATGAGGCTAAAAGCAAGTGGAGAACAAGCATTGAAAGTGTGAGTTCCTTCCTGGAGGCCTTAGGGCGCTCCTGAGGATTGAGGTCAGAGCAGTGCCTTGATTCAATGTACGCTGGAATAAGAATGTGTGTTAAGGTGAGGCCTGAAAGAAGTCAGAGCAGGGTGGTGAAACTGAAGTCAGTCAGGATCTGGGCAGAGTTCTGAGATGTGGGCCTCTGATGTGGGCCTTTTTTTTTTTTTGCTCTTCACTGTTTGATGCCAAGCATCCCCGGAATGCTCCCTACTGCCCTTCGTGCACCACATTTCTTGGCCCTCAACAGGTGACACCCTCCCAGGTGAGCAGGTGCGTGTGCTGGGCCTGCTGCATGAAGAGCTTCATGGCCCAGGCCCTTTGGGAGCATTGAGCAGCCTTGCTCAGACCGAGGTGACCCTGAGCGGTACAATGGGCCAGGCATCAGCTCACATCCTCTATCGGAGGCCGAGACAGCGCCCCACTCACCAGGTCAGGAGAAGCAGGGGACTGGAGGTTGGGGTCAGACAGAGAGGGAGAGCAGTAAAACAGATAATGTGATGGAGCACTTCCCTGGGCCCTCATCGTAGCATTTCCCCCATTTTATCTCCTTTGTGAGATGCCTTGTGAGGTAGATTGTTTTATTATCCCCGTTTTGTAGCCTGGAAAGCTCACATCCTATAAGCTTAACCAACAAGACACTGCCTTCCAGGAAATGGAAAAGGAGAAAAAGCCAAAAGTGGTCCCTATGGAGAGGTTTGAGGGGCTAAGAGGTGGAACACATGAGCTGGAAGAAGCCAGTCAGATAGGTGGCTAGGAGCTGGAGTGGCAGCTCCTGGTTCTCTGGTTTGCTCAGTAAGATAGAAAAAACTTTCTTAACCCTCTTCTTACTTCTCCCCAGACTCAGTGGTTCTCCATTCTTCCTGACTTCAGCTTGGAGCTCCAAGTGGAGCCGCCACTGGAATCCCAGCCCCGCTCAGATCCTCATACTCCCTTGGTACCTAAGAGAGCCAGGGTGGGAACAAGGGGATGGGACTTGGGGTCTGGAAAAAGGAGAGGGGGATAAAAACTGCAGACGCTGTGGGTATGGGGTCAGGGATTCCAGGGATGGCGCAGAGCAGCAGCTTCTTCTGTACCTGCAGGTGGACCCCACTACTCATTTGACTTTTAACCTTCATCTGTCCAAGAAGGAGAGAGAAGCCAAAGATAACCTGACTCTGCCCTTCCAGTTCAGCTCGGAAAAGTAAGGTTGGGGCCTCAGTGCCCAAGTCCCTGAGTTGAGCCCAGCATTGGGCCTAAGAGGTGGGGTGACAGCAGGTTGTTGATTAACTTTTTCAACTTTATAGGGGCTGAAGTCCACCTCCAGAGTCAAGTCTGGGGAGTGGCTCTCTACCCACCCAAACCCCAGCAGTGTCAAAGGGCCTCGATGTCTCTTTTCCCTCCATTAGAGCTTTGGGTCCCAGCTCCACCTATGTCCCCAAAGTAATCTGGGCCTGGGCTGAGCTGGACCAGACCCCAGGGAAGTGGCCCTATCTCTGGGTAGCAGCACTGGGAGGGCAGGAAGCTAGATGGTATGCCAGAGGCAGGTTAATAAGGGCTTAGTAGACACTTGTTCTCTGCCCAGCATGTGGGCGGGTGAAGCAAGACTACACAGTATTCTTGCCCTCAAGCTGCTAAGAACTTAGGGTGTTGCAAGAGCTGTCTAAGAGTATCCATCCCTGTACCAGTTGGTGCTATACAAGGTCAGACAAAGGGATTTAGCCCAAGAAGACATGGAAGCCAGAGGGAGTGACTGATCCGCAGAAAGAGGGTGTCTAGATGTGACCCATTACCCACCCTCCCCTGCACCAATTCTCCCCTTATCTCTCCTCAGACAACAGGCTCTACTGCGCCCTGGGCTGGGCCAGGCTACCAGCCACATCTTCTATGAGCCAGATGCTTCTGATGACCTGGATCAAGAAGACCCAGACGATGACCTAGATGTTTGATTGTCTAGGAGATTTGACTAGACTGCAGTAGGAGGGGAAGAGGAAGACTACGGGCCCGTAGGTCCTTCAATGTGTGCATTGGCCTTAGCCTGTCTCTGCTCCATTTTTGTTCCCTGTTTCTATGGAGGCCCTGCCCTGTGACCCATGAGCCAGGGAGCAGCTTCCAGTGAGAAGAAAGTGGGCTGGAGGCATAAGAGAAAGTGACAGGATAGGAACACCACCTCCCCCCAAGCCTAATAAAATCTTTTATTTTGTATTAAAAGCAAAAGTTCTTTGGTTGCTATTCAAGCAAGAGTTGCAAGTAGACAGGACTGGAGGCTGGGAGTGGATGAGGGAAGCAGATGCCCTGAAGGGGATGGAAAAAATGCCTACTTTCCAAAACATATTTTTATTACTGTACAAAAAGCACACCCTCCCTTTTTTGTCCCCCCACCCACCCAACCCCCCAGGAAACTGTACACGGTGTGCTGGGCTAGAGTGAGTGAAGGCTTTTGCTTGGCACCCTGCCCACAGGCTGAGCTCTCTGCCCCAGGTCCTTTCATAAGGAGGCGCCTGTAGGCTCCCAGGCTGGGGCAGGGGCGTCCCAGCTCACACATACTCCTTGGCAGAGTTGGGCTTAGGGTAGGAGCGAGGTGCACGGTATCCAGCTTTGCTCTCACTCCCAGGACAGGAGCAAGAAAGCAGCGCACCTCCCAGGAGGACCAGAGCAGACCCTGCCCAGCCAATGAAGATGGCAGGACCAAATTCATACCTGTGGAGAGAAGGGACTGTGGTCACGAACCCTGGCCTGCCTCTCCCAACCCCAGANGAAGCCAAAGATAACCTGACTCTGCCCTTCCAGTTCAGCTCGGAAAAGTAAGGTTGGGGCCTCAGTGCCCAAGTCCCTGAGTTGAGCCCAGCATTGGGCCTAAGAGGTGGGGTGACAGCAGGTTGTTGATTAACTTTTTCAACTTTATAGGGGCTGAAGTCCACCTCCAGAGTCAAGTCTGGGGAGTGGCTCTCTACCCACCCAAACCCCAGCAGTGTCAAAGGGCCTCGATGTCTCTTTTCCCTCCATTAGAGCTTTGGGTCCCAGCTCCACCTATGTCCCCAAAGTAATCTGGGCCTGGGCTGAGCTGGACCAGACCCCAGGGAAGTGGCCCTATCTCTGGGTAGCAGCACTGGGAGGGCAGGAAGCTAGATGGTATGCCAGAGGCAGGTTAATAAGGGCTTAGTAGACACTTGTTCTCTGCCCAGCATGTGGGCGGGTGAAGCAAGACTACACAGTATTCTTGCCCTCAAGCTGCTAAGAACTTAGGGTGTTGCAAGAGCTGTCTAAGAGTATCCATCCCTGTACCAGTTGGTGCTATACAAGGTCAGACAAAGGGATTTAGCCCAAGAAGACATGGAAGCCAGAGGGAGTGACTGATCCGCAGAAAGAGGGTGTCTAGATGTGACCCATTACCCACCCTCCCCTGCACCAATTCTCCCCTTATCTCTCCTCAGACAACAGGCTCTACTGCGCCCTGGGCTGGGCCAGGCTACCAGCCACATCTTCTATGAGCCAGATGCTTCTGATGACCTGGATCAAGAAGACCCAGACGATGACCTAGATGTTTGATTGTCTAGGAGATTTGACTAGACTGCAGTAGGAGGGGAAGAGGAAGACTACGGGCCCGTAGGTCCTTCAATGTGTGCATTGGCCTTAGCCTGTCTCTGCTCCATTTTTGTTCCCTGTTTCTATGGAGGCCCTGCCCTGTGACCCATGAGCCAGGGAGCAGCTTCCAGTGAGAAGAAAGTGGGCTGGAGGCATAAGAGAAAGTGACAGGATAGGAACACCACCTCCCCCCAAGCCTAATAAAATCTTTTATTTTGTATTAAAAGCAAAAGTTCTTTGGTTGCTATTCAAGCAAGAGTTGCAAGTAGACAGGACTGGAGGCTGGGAGTGGATGAGGGAAGCAGATGCCCTGAAGGGGATGGAAAAAATGCCTACTTTCCAAAACATATTTTTATTACTGTACAAAAAGCACACCCTCCCTTTTTTGTCCCCCCACCCACCCAACCCCCCAGGAAACTGTACACGGTGTGCTGGGCTAGAGTGAGTGAAGGCTTTTGCTTGGCACCCTGCCCACAGGCTGAGCTCTCTGCCCCAGGTCCTTTCATAAGGAGGCGCCTGTAGGCTCCCAGGCTGGGGCAGGGGCGTCCCAGCTCACACATACTCCTTGGCAGAGTTGGGCTTAGGGTAGGAGCGAGGTGCACGGTATCCAGCTTTGCTCTCACTCCCAGGACAGGAGCAAGAAAGCAGCGCACCTCCCAGGAGGACCAGAGCAGACCCTGCCCAGCCAATGAAGATGGCAGGACCAAATTCATACCTGTGGAGAGAAGGGACTGTGGTCACGAACCCTGGCCTGCCTCTCCCAACCCCAGACCCCTTAGGAGATAGGGCTCTCATACTTACTTAACATTCATGGGAACCAACGGGTTATAGAAATCTGAGACAATCTGATGGCCGTACCAGGAGCATGCTATCAAGGCAGCAAGACCTGGGGAAAAAATCAGGATTCAGGTACTGTGAGCCACCCCTCAAACCCGCACTGTGTCCACACTTACCCCTTCAGGATGGTTAAGAGAGTCCTTATCCCCACCTTGGACCTGTGGCTCACCTGCCAAGATGAAAATGATGCCTCCCGTCATGGCTATCCGGGCCTTCTTCACTTTGTCGTCTCCCCCACAGTTTGTACACTTCATGCCCATCGTGGCCACGAATGTGGCCAGGAAGCCCAGCACCAGGGAGACCACCATTAGGGCTCGAGTGGCCTGCAAGGCCGCTGCGGAAAAGGGGTAAGGATGCCATCCTTGCTGGAAATGACGGGGCTGACCCTCGGATCGATCCAGACCCCGAGTCCCCGAGTCCCGGGTAGGAGCCGGCGGATCCCTCCCCCTCCCGACTCCGTGGCCTTCCCGCTCTGCCCCGCCCTCTCGGCTCTAGGATCCGCCCGGGGCGCCAGGGTTTCGATGAAACTGCCCCCGCGGAGGGGGAAGGGTGAAAGGGGACGTCGAAGGAAAACAGAGGTGGTGACCTGAGCCCCGGTAGCGGTGGTTAAAGCCCCGGCGCCGCCCGCAGGCCTGGCTCTCGTCTCAGCTCTGACTCCACTATCGAGGCCACGGTTTGTGGCTTCGGCTAATCGGCCGATAAGATTAGAAGCCGCAGGGGGCAAACGGGGCTCGGCTCCTCGGCCCTCGGTTCGACCCAGCGGCCCCCAACCCAACCCCGCGGCCTCCAGCCCGCACCGCGTTTTGTACGAGAAAAGGGCGGGAGATGGCGAAGACCTTGGCCTCCTCGGGGTAGGGGGAGGGGAAGGCCGCGCCCCAGGACTCAGCTTACCAGGAGCGGCTTGGGCCGCTGGCCGCTCGGCCGGGAGACAAGGCGCGTCCGCGGGCGAAAAGGGGCTCAGCCGGACCCGCGCACGTGCAGTCCCAGGACCTCGGCCCTACCGCTTCCTCCTCTCCAGCCGCGCTACCGGGCAACCCAGCGCGTCGGGCCGTGGGGCCTCGAGCCCGGCCCCTCACCCACCCCGCGACCCTGGCTCTGGAGCATCCGCCCCGTCGATCCCGCGGTCTTACCCGGCAGGGAGAGCACCGAGTCGTACATTTTGCAGCTCATCATGCCGGTGCTCTGCGTGACGCAGTCCATCCACAGCCCCTTGTACATGGCCTGGGCGGTGATTATATTGTCGCCAGCATACGAGCTCATCTGCCACTGCGGGATGGCGGTGCATGCCACCAGGCCCACCCAGCCCACCAGAGCCATGGAAAAGCCCAGCAGCTGCAGGCCCGAATTGGCCATTTCCGCCCTCAGAATAGACGGGGGGCGCCGGGCGAGCGAGTTTTTAAGTCACCCAAAGAGGCAAAAAGTTGTTGGTCTACTGCTTGCAAATCTGGTCTCCGGAGTAAACAAACCGACCCCTCCGGCGAGGCGAGAGTCTCACGGCAGAGGGAACAAGACTGGTGACCGAGAAAAGCGATCCGCGAAGGCCTGGCGGCTCCCTCGGGCGCTCGGCGACTCTTCCCAAACAAAAGGTGGAGGGGCCGTACGGGCGCGGCCTCCGGGTGCTGGAAGTCCCCAGAGTATCTATCCTGGGCTGTCGGCCCGAGGCTGCTGTGCGAACTAGAGGTCGCTCAGCGGTGAGCGGGCAGGTGCGGGCGGACAGGTGCTGCGCACCTGAGTATAAGTAGGGCGTCGGGGGCGCGCCCCCGCGGGCACCGGGAGCGCGAGGCAGGGAGGGACAGAGGGGCGGCCGAGGGTGACCTGACGTCACCGAAGGGACACTCACCTGAGCCGGAAGTCCTTGCCCCCACCCCTCCTGGCTCAGGTATGGAGGAAGAAACCTGAGCCCCAGCGTCACGCCTCTTCACTTGCTGGGCTCGGCCCGCTGGAGGGGAGAGGTGGAGTCTTCTCGGGAGTCCGGAGTTCTGAGGAAGCCCCTCGGACTGGAGGTCCCTTGGGCGCAAGGACATCCCTTCCCCGCTCCCGGACAGGTGCGCCAGGAACGCGGCGGAGCCTGAGCGGGAGAGATGCCCCAGGCTAGCCCTGGCTCCGCCTTCCCCCCCGCAGGAACTCTCGGCTTCTACTACGTGCGCTCGCTCTTTATCCCGCCCTACTTTCGCCCCCACCCTCTGTTCTACTTTTTCTCTTCAGTCTACTTTCCTCTCCGACCCCACCTTCCGGAGACCCCTCAGAACTGCCCACTTCAGCCGCCTAATTAGAGTCTCCACTGCCAGAGCCACCGCCTAGCACCCAACCGCCCCTCACCGCTGTCGCCTCCACCAGACACCTGGCTTCCAGGAGCGGTGCCCCAGCACCCATCTCCTCCGCCTCCTATTCCAATCTCTGCTGGACGTGACTTAATGGCGGGGCCCTTGGCACACCCCCGCCCCGCAGTCACAGTCCCATCCCGCCTCAAGTGTCCTTTCCGCAGAAGGAAGAAACCACTGAAGCCAAAATCCAGCGAAGGGAGGGAGCAGGGTAAGGCCTGGGTCAGAGTCTTGGCCACACCCACCATTCTCTTCCCTTGGAGTTTTTCCAGCCGGTCCTCCACCTTTCCCTCTTCCTCCTCCCCCAGCCCTGCACTAGTTTCTCACCCTCATCCGGAGCCTGGACCTGCCTGTCTGTGTGCCCTCTCCCGCCCTCTCACCATGCCGTCCTCCAGAACATCTGGCTCTAATGTGGCCTTTGATTCAGTCCTCAGACCCCACCTCACCCTCAGGTTTCTTGTCACACTCCCTGAGTTCTGCCCCATCCCACCAAGCATCCGCCACTTACCCATTCCTCCCTCCTCAGTTATCATCTCCCCTTCCTGTCCTTTCCGCTTCCTATTTTACTCCTCATCTTTCAGTCTACCTTTGTACCCCATCTCCAGCCCCCTTGGAGCCCAGCATCACCCAGTAGTCTTTCTTTGCATCTACCCTAGAGTACATCCCTGCTCCCTCATGGCCCAGTTTCCTTCCAATCTTTCCTTCTCCAACCTGACAACTCTCGGGCTCACACACCTTTCTTACTCTGTCTCTTTCATTTAATTTTTTAACCTCAAGTCTCTCATATTTCCCATCTTTGCTCCTCCTCCTCAAATATTTCTGTCTTTCTTTTATTCAATAAAAATATTAATGGGCCCTTCATAGTCCTAATTAACCTGTTTTTCTGTAAAATACAGACTTCAAGGAACTCTTTATTATTCAATTTTTCTACCTTTGATTAATGGTGAGTTTTTTATTTTTTTAAAGTGATTTCCAGCTCTGAAAATCCATGTTTCTTGTTAGTTAAATATATCCAGCTCCTCTCCAAGCTCAGTGAGACCATCTTAGGCCAAGCCACCATCACCTCTTGCCTGGACACTGCAATCGCCTCCAAACCAATCTCTCTGCTTCCCTGCTTGTCCTTCTAAAATCTATTTTCCAGAAACAAGTTTGTTTGTTTTTAATAAACTTTTATCACTTCCTGTTTAAAATCCTTAAAACTTCCAATGGCATTCTTTGGCTCCTATTGCTCCACTGGATTTGCAAATAAATGTTACACTATGGTTTATGAGACTCCATGCCTCAGCCAGACTTCCTAAACTATACGGTGTTCCTTCCACCAGAGTGCCTCTGCTCTCTGTTCTCTATGCCTGGGTGCTCTTCTCATCTACCCCTACCCAACCTTCCTTAGCTATCAGCTCAAATATGACTTCTCCTGGGAGGCCTGGCCTAAGCACCCCACCCCAGACTGAGTCAGATCACCTTGCTGAATGTTCTCACTGCTACCTGTACTGCACGTTCAAGGTTCTTATGACTGGAAGCTATTCACTTTGTGTGATTATTTACTCAACATCAGTCTCCCCACTATAGTATAAGTTCCAAGAGATGTGTCTGGATTTTATCCCCAATAAATAGCTGATGAATAAATGACTAAATTGCAAATTAACATGATTTTCATCTACTGATTTGACAAATATTTTCTGAGACCCTGTATAATGTACCAAGCACCATGCTTGACACTGGGGCTACAGCTGTAAACAAGAGGACACTGCAAACTTCCTGGTGGGCCAGTGGTTAAGATTCTGTGCTTCCAGTGCAGGGGCCACAGGTTCAATCCCTGGTCGAGGAAGTTCTGCATGGCATTCTGTGCCATCAAAAAAGAAAAAGAGGACACTTCATTCAGGTAACTTAGATTCTAGAAGGAGGAAGCAGGTGATAAAGACATAAAATGGTGCATGTTTTCAAAGCAATAAAATAAGGCAATGTGATGAGGTTGGGTCCATTCCAGAGTAAGGTCAGGGAGACCTATCTAGGAAGGGACTGTTAAATAATGAGCCACCCAGGAAGAACCATATTATAGGCATAGGGAACAACAAGTGCTATGGCCCTATTTCTATTGTCTCTTTGAGACTTGTATTAACTTAAAGCAGGATTGCTCCACTTCAGCACTATTGTGTTTGGGGCCAGATAAGTCTTGGTTATGGGATGGTTCTGTGCATTATAGGATATTTAACAGCACCCTGGACTTCCACTGATTTGATGCCAGTATCCTCTCCCACACCCCAGTGTGACAATCAGAAATGTCTCCAAAAGAAACAAGGTCCTACTGCATAGCACAGGAAACCATATTCAATATCCTGTCATAAACCATAATGGAAAAGAATATATATATATATATATAATCACTGCTGTACAGCAGAAATTAATACAACATTGTAAATAAACTATGCTTCAATAAAATTAAAAAAAAAAAAAGAAATCATTGTCTCCAGAGATTGCCAGATGTCCCAGTGATGAGATGAGCAAAACTGGTCCCAGCCTAGAACCACTGATTTAAAGTATCACCAGTCACCATCACTGTGAATTTCTTGCTTTAGAAACCTTTAAGTAAAGAGCCGGGTATGAGGAGAAAGTAGATGGATGGATGGAATTATCCAGGGTTGGGATTTTGCTAAAAAGAGAGAAAAGGGGGAGTTCCCTGGAAGCCTAGTGATTTGGACTCCAGGCTTTCACTACTGTGGCCTGGGTGCAATACCTGGCCAAGGAACTGAAAATCCTAAAAGCCAAGCAGTGTTGCCAAAAGAAAGAAAGAAAGAGACAGAGTATAGAGAAGGAATTCTAATTTGCACGAGAGTGATTATGTGCTAGATTGTTGCTATAAATTGGGTATTAAGGAGAGCAAACATAAAAAGGAGTCAGTGGATAGTGAAAAATTGATCCAGTCAATGGTTTTGAAGTCTCCATAAAGTGAGAGAAGTGGGGATACATGAATGGATGATCTAAAAGCCTAGGAGGTGATCATCAGAGGTGGCAGGCTTGAATTCACTAAATTGGAAGAGGGTGTTTTACAGATAACAAAGTTTTGGGTAGGGGCCTGAAGGTGGACTGAAGGGAAAGATGGTTGGAGATGAGACTGAGGGCTGAGAGGCCATGAGTAAATGGAGTGTCCTGGTGGGTTCTGAAGTCAACAACAATGATGATGAGAACATAGGTATAAAGAAGTCGACAATGAGCTTGATCAATACCACAAGGAAGAGAAAGAAATAGATTGTGCAAAGATTGAATGGGTCAAAATAAAATTGATTTGCAAATTATATAATCACCTGCTAGAAAGTCAGATAAAAGCAACAGAGAGTCTGTCAGAACTATCCATGGTGTTCAGCAAGTTTGCTGTACACAAGATCCACCCACAAAGAGAATCACTAGTATTTTACTACACCAGCAATAACTAATTAGAAAATATAATTTAAAAAGTAACACTCAATTTGCATCACTGGCAAAAATTAGAGAGCATCTTGGAACTAACCAAGTATTCATAAGACCTCAACGGAAGAAAAATTTTAATTCTACTAGGTCCATCTAGTCAAAGTTATGGTTTTTCCAGTAGTCATGTATAGATGTGAGAGTTGGACTATAAAGAAAGCTGAGCGCCAAAGAGCCAATGCTTTTGAACTGTGGTGTTGACTCTCTTGAGAGTCCCTTGGACTGCANAGTCAAAGTTATGGTTTTTCCAGTAGTCATGTATAGATGTGAGAGTTGGACTATAAAGAAAGCTGAGCGCCAAAGAGCCAATGCTTTTGAACTGTGGTGTTGACTCTCTTGAGAGTCCCTTGGACTGCAAGGAGATAAAACCAATCCATCTTAAAGGAAATCAGTCCTAAATATTCATCGGAAGGACTGATGCTGAAGCTGAAACTCCAATGCTTTGGCCACCTGATGCGAAGAATTGACTCATTGGAAAAGACTCTGATTCTGGGAAAGATCGAAGGCAGGAGAAGGGGAAGACAGAAGATGAGATGGTTGGATGGTGTCACCAACACGATGGACATGAGTTTGAGTAAGCTCCAGGACTTGGTGATGGACAGGGAAGCCTGACGTGCTGCAGTTCATAAGGTCACAAAGAGTTGGACATGACTGAACGACTGCACTGAACTGAAAGAATATAGAAGATGAATGAATACAAAAATAGTCCATGCTCTTAAATGGGATGACTTAACATTATAAAGATATCAGTTGTCCCCAGAATAACATACAATTTGATATATTACCAAAAAAATTCAATTGGTGGTTTTTTTTAAAGATATTAATAAGTTTACCTTAAAACACACACACACAAATAGTTAGGTCTTCACTGAGAAGTAAGAGTGACAAGAGGGGTCTTGCTCTTCCAGAAATTTAAACTTGCTACAAAGCATTCAGCAACAGTAACTGTATAGTATTAGTGCAAGAACAGAGAGATACACCAATGGAACAGAATACCAGAGACAGAGGTACTTACATATATATCAAAAGTGCATGCTGTATGCTAAGTCACTTAAGTGGTGTCTGATTCTTTTTGACCCTGTGGACTATAGCCCACCAGGCTCCTCTGTCCATGGAATTCTCCAGGCAAGAATTGCAGGGAATTCTCCAGGCAATTCTCTCTGCCATTTCCTTCTCCAGGGGATCTTCCCAACCCAGGGATGGAACCCACATCTCTTATGTCTCCTGCATTGGCAGGCAGGTTCTTTACCATTAGTGCCACCTGGGAAGCCCATATCAGAAGTGGACATGTGGTAAATGTGGTGGGAATATGAGAAAAATATATAGGATCCCTAACACCCAAAACANTCCTTCTCCAGGGGATCTTCCCAACCCAGGGATGGAACCCACATCTCTTATGTCTCCTGCATTGGCAGGCAGGTTCTTTACCATTAGTGCCACCTGGGAAGCCCATATCAGAAGTGGACATGTGGTAAATGTGGTGGGAATATGAGAAAAATATATAGGATCCCTAACACCCAAAACAAGGATGAACTCTAGACAGGTTAAAAAGACCTAAACATGGAGAAGAAAATGGCAACCCACTCAAGTATTCTTGCCTGGAAAAGTCCATGGACAGAGGAGCCTGGCAGGCTGCAGTCTACTGGGTTACGTGACTGAGCACGCACGTGTGAGGAGGGTAGAGGGAGATGGATTGGTAGCAATAAACTGGTAGAACTAAAAAAAAAAAGTCCTAAATGTGGGGACTTCCCTGGTGGTCCACTGGTTAAGACTCTGTGATCCCAGTGCAGGAGGGGCAGGTTTGATCCCTGGTCAGGTAACTAAGATCCCAGCTGCCATGGTACAAACAAACAAACAAAAATGTAAATCTAAAAACTATAAAGTTCTTAGAAGAAAAGGTAAATTTTGATGCAAAAATGGAAAAGAACACATGCAAAATTTAAAAATCACAAACCCTAAGGGGAAAATTGGTCATTTTGATGATACTAAATTTAAAGATTTCTGCTAAATGAAGTTCACGAAAGAAAAATTAACAGGCAGATGATAGAACAAGAAAAAATATTTGCAATATCCAAATATGACAATGAACTAATATTATTTGTTTAAATGTCTTGCCAATCAACAGTAAAAATATTCCAAGAGAAAAATGGGCAAAGAATACGTGGAAGGAATTTGCCAAAAAATAGAAAGCCAAAATCCTAACAAGAGTTTAAAGGGATGCTCCAAGCCATAAGTAATCAGAGAAAACTGAAATATAATATTACCTTTCACCTACTGAACTGACAAAAATTGACAAATTCTCGTTTATTTAAAATCTCATATAGTCCATTCTGAATATTCCAAGAGAAAAATGGGCAAAGAATACGTGGAAGGAATTTGCCAAAAAATAGAAAGCCAAAATCCTAACAAGAGTTTAAAGGGATGCTCCAAGCCATAAGTAATCAGAGAAAACTGAAATATAATATTACCTTTCACCTACTGAACTGACAAAAATTGACAAATTCTCGTTTATTTAAAATCTCATATAGTCCATTCTGATGGATCCCCTGGAGAAGGGAATGGCTACCCACTCCAGTATTCTGGCCTGGAGAATTCCATGGACTGTATAGTCCATGAGGTCGCAAAGAGTTGGACACGACTGAGCAACTTTCACTCACTTCATAGTCCAATTTTGGATTTTAAAAGACTGACCATCTGAAGTGCTGGTGTGTGGAGGTACTGGAACTTTTAGATATTGTGGGTGGGCATGTAAAGTGGGACAACCACTTTAGAAAACAATTTGGCCAATTCATAGAAAGTCACACACTACTGTCTGTTGCTAAAGTTTCCCAAAGATGCAAGAAAAACAGTGTCCTGGCGCTTTCTGTCTGTCTGATGGTGGCAGCCCAGATTGAATAGGGGAATACAGGAACAGATTGTTTGCAACTCAGAAATGATCCTGTGAGCAGTAAAACCTGTTTTACTAAAAAAAAAAAAAAAAAGTTACACACACACACACCCCTGTCATATAATCCACCCATCCTACTCTTAGGTATTTTCCAAGAGAAATGAAAGTACATGTCCATTTGAAGACCTGTAAGTAAATGTTCACAGCAGCTTTATTTGTAACAGCCACAGACTGGAAATAATGCAAATATCCATCAACAGGTGATGGACAATCTAACTGATTACTGTTGATAATCAAACCAATAATACTTCACAATAAAAAATAAACTCACAATACACGAAACAACATACATGAATCTCAAAATAGTTATGAGAAGTAAAGAAGTCCAGACAAAAGGAGTAGAATCTGTGTGATTCTATTTGCATAAAGTTCTAAAAAATGCAAACTAGTCCCTCATGACTGAAATCAGATCAGTGGTTGCCTACGGGCTGATGGGAGGAATTACAAAGAGGTACAAGGAAATACAGAGGGCGATAGGTGTGTTCATTATCTTGATTCTGGGGACAGTTTCAGAGGTGTATACATGTCAAAACATCAAATTAGCTGTTAACTACATGTATTGTGGTAATCATTTTGTAATACATACATACATCACTGTAATATATACATATATTTTGTAATATGTACATATATATACATGTACACCTGAAATTAAAGTTACATGTCAATAACACCTCAAGATAAAATCTTTATTTATTTATTTATTTATTTATTTATTTGGCTGCATCAGGTCTCAGTTGCAGTATGTGGGATCTAGTTCCCCAACCAGGGATGGAACCTGGGCCCCCTGCCTTAGGAGCAGGGAGTCTTAGCCACTGGACCACCAGGGAAGTCCCAAGAAAAAATGTTTTGCCTTATCAAACTACACATTTTAAATATGTACAGTTTATTGTTTGTCGATTCTATCCCAATAGAGCTTTTAAAAAACCAAACAAAAACAATAAACTGTATCTATTTCTGTCTTTCCTAAGCACTATATGAGTATTACAGTATTCACCTTCATTAAAACCCTAAGATGTGAATACTATTATTATCTCCCTTCTCATTTTACAGATGAGGTAAATAAGGCACAAAGAGCTTAGGTAACTTTCCCAAGGGCGCAAAGTTATTAAGTATCAGAGCTGGGACTCAAACTCAGGCAATTCAGGCCCAGAGTCCATACTCTTCACTCAGCTGCTTCTGGGTGGATGATGCCTGAGAGGGTGGTGTGGTAGTAGCAGAACTCTCCAGAACTCCTGATAGCATTGGAGACTCTGATAGCCATTCTCGAAAGCAAGCTGGTAGTTTTTAGTCAAATTAGGTAGAAGTATACCCTATGACTCAGCAATTCTGCTCATGGAGATAGATATAAATAAAGACAAAGACATAGGCAGAGGCAGAGACATAGCTCCATGATCACTGCCACATTATTTGTTGTGGTTGGGAAGTGGAGGTGATATGGGTGCCTATCAGTGGGATGACTGACGCTGTGGAGCATTAGGCAATGGTACATTATGCAATAAATCAATAAATTATGCAATAAAATAATTTTGAAACCATCACTTGGATAATCACAGAACATGAATGGGTTTTCAAAACATAGTGCTTACTGAAAATAAGTAAGATCAGATTGAAAGATATAAACAGATGCTGTGTACTGGGTTGTACTCGGTTGTGTCTGACTCTTTATAACCCCATGGACTGTAGTCCTCCAGGCTCCTCTGTCCTTGGGATTTCCCAGGCAAGAATACTGGAGTGGGTTGCCATTACCTTCTCCAGGGGATCTTCCCGACCCAGGGATCCAACTCACATCTCTTGCATCTCCTATATTGGTAGGCAGATTCTTCACCACTGAGCCACCTGCACATAAAACAATTCATATTTTGCAAGAGTACAACAAAAGGGAGCCNATTTCCCAGGCAAGAATACTGGAGTGGGTTGCCATTACCTTCTCCAGGGGATCTTCCCGACCCAGGGATCCAACTCACATCTCTTGCATCTCCTATATTGGTAGGCAGATTCTTCACCACTGAGCCACCTGCACATAAAACAATTCATATTTTGCAAGAGTACAACAAAAGGGAGCCTTGAATGCATTGGGATGGTGGGTTTTTGAGACAAGACAAATGAGAAATGGATGTGGAAATAAAAAAGGATAATTTTTAAAATAAATACAAGATAAGACATTGATCAGTGAGTATCATGTACCAAGAACTGTGCCATTAATTCAATCCTCTGTACCTGAGACCCTCATATATTGACAAAAACAATGATGGGACAAAGGGAAGAGATGGCATTGCTGGAGCTCAGGGGTCCAAGTTTTCCCTCTAGAAGCTGAAAGCGAAGTGGGCCTGAAGAGTAGGAGCTGGAGGCAGAGAGAGTGAAGAAACATCCTGGCTTTCTCCTGTCCTTCAATTTCTCACCTCCTATGGGCTATATCCAGTCCCATCACTTCATGGGAAATAGACGGGGAAACAGTGGAAACAGTGTTAGACTTTATTTTTTGGGGCTCCAAAATCACTGCAGATGGTGACTGCAGCCATGAAATTAAAAGACGCTTACTCCTTGGAAGAAAAGTTATGACCAACCTAGATAGTATATTCAAAAGCAGAGACATTACTTTGCCGACTAAGGTCCGCCTAGTCAAGGCTATGGTTTTTCCTGTGGTCATGTATGGATGTGAAAGTTGGACTGTGAAGAAAGCTGAGCGCCGAAGAATTGATGCTTTTGAACTGTGGTGTTGGAGAAGACTCTTGANTGCTTTCTAAGGCCCACTTGACTTCACATTCCAGGATGTCTGGCTCTAAGTGAGTGATCACACTATCGTAATTATCTGGGTAAAGAAAGCTCAGTGTTGAACAATTGAAGCCTTTGAACTGTGATGTCAGAGAAGATTCTTCAGAGTCCTTTGGACTGCAAGGAGGTCCAACCAGCTAATTCTAAAGGGAATCAGTCCTGAATATTCATTTGAAGGACTGATGCTGAAGCTGAAACTCCAATACATTGGCTACTTGATGTGAAAAACTGACTCATGGAAAAGATCTTGATGCTGTGAAAGACTGAAGGCAAGAGGAGAAGGGGACGACAGAGAATGAGATGGTTGGATGGCATCACTGACTGGATGGACATGAGTTTGAGTAAGCTCCAGGAGTTGGTGTTGGACAAGGAAGCCTGGTGTGCTGCAGTCCATGGGGTCACAAAAAGTTGGACATGTGAGTGGGGTATTAAAGTCTCCCACTATTATTGTGTTATTGTTAATTTCCCCTTTCATACTTGTATGCTGCGATTCATGGGGTCGCAAAGAGTCGGACACGACTGAGCGACTGAACTGAACTGAACTGATGGGCTATATCCAGTCAGAAGACAGTTAATATGGGAGTTTGAAAACAAAAGCCTGGAGGGATCAGCTACCCATGTCATAGGGCAGAGCTTAGAAAGGGCTACAGTTGGTTCTGAGATCAAATGAGCCAAGGATTAATTTCTAAGCAAGATGAACGCACACATGCTCTAATGCTAAATGCCCAGTGTCCTGTGTCTCATTTCTTCCCTTCCCATCCTCTCTCAATTAGTCTCTTTCTCCCACCTTCCCAGCCATTTTTCTCCCTCCCTCCCGACTCTCCTTATTCCCATTATCTCTTCTACTCCCCATCACTTTCTCCTTTCTTCTTATCTTCTTTATCTAGATCTGACTTGCTTTCCTTGATTCTACTTTCCCTGGGGCTTAAACTCCTGGAAGCATCAGAACAAAGCATCTGAATGAGACTGGGAAAGTTCCTTGGCCCGAGTGCCAGGAGACACGCCAAGGCCTGCACTTTATCTGCTACCCTGACTTATCATCTGCCTCCAACCTGTGCCTCCCTTCAGCTCCCTTTTTCCCTCTTGGCACCTTTCTCAGCTTTCCCGCTCTCCCTGCCCTCTTCCCTTCACGGCATTCCAGCATCCCTGGTTTTCCTTTTACCTTCCCAATTACCTTCCTTCTCTGCTTCCAACAATCACTTCTGCTCCTTTTTATTCATAAACGATTTGTTCTCCTCAACTAGAAGACTTTAGTTCTTCTACTTTAGTTCCCCTTGGTCAGGTATGTGGAACTATTTACCAAAGGGTTCCCCCATTCACGGCTGTTCCCCAGTCCATATTCCTGACCATCAGGAGCAGACCCTCATTTCATTCATTCAATATAGAGTGCTCATCCTGGGTGAGCTGGGTGTTGAGGATACAGAGGTAAACAAGATGATTATCTGTCCTCAGGGTTAATGTGCAGAGAAGAAATTATGACAGTGTACTATCCTGAGGACACATGGTTTTCTGGAACAAAGCCAAGGAAGGTAGAACGGGGCGGGGGAAGGGGGGCAGGGGGGAGAGTTTTTCTGAAGACCAATGGAAGTCCTTTGGCGTTCCAGACTAAGGGATTATTAGTAGCCACCAAAGAGTGAAACAGCGCAGTGTGTTCTGGATACAAGAAATAGTTAGGAATTGACTAAAACTTGAGGGGAGGGGATAGAAAGTGAGGCAGAGATAGGAGGAAAGACAAGAGGTTTTGTTCACTCTGAAAGGGGGTTAGAACTTGACAGTGGGCAACAGAGACTTCTGAGGGGAGAGTGAGGAGGTTGAACTCTTTTTGAATTGTACTCTGCCCCTCCTTGTAGGGGAAGAGGAGCAGGAAGACCAGGCAGGGTGATGGTTGTCTGAACCAAACTGGCCACAGTACAGGTGGAAAAAATCAGATGAATATGACGGTTTAGGAGGTCAAAACACCAATGCTGGTAACTGGATAAAGGTGGGGAGTGCAGGAGAGGAGGAATTAAACATGATTTCCTCTTTCTGATAGGAGTGACAGGCTGGCTAACAGGACCGTTCACTGGGATGAGGAAGTTAGCACGAGAAGCAAGTTTGAACATGCTGATCATGTGAATTGCCCACCCAGGCGGCAGCTGAACACTCGGATCTGAAGCTCTAGAGAGAGGCCTGGGCCTGAAGTAATGGAAGCCTTAAAGATGTGGAACGAAGGGGGACAGTGGGCAGCAGACCACCCCGGCCCGATCCTCTGCGGATCCGCGCTCTCCCTCCAGGTGGCACTAGAGCCCCGTGCTTCTGAGTCCCGTTCTTTACAGCGCGCGCTGTCGGTGCTCAGAGCGTTCCGCTGCTGCTCCGGTGACTTGCCAACTCTAGGTCGCACCCTCCTCGCTGGGCATTCAAACCTGGAGCGACCTCCAGAGAGCGTGTCCAACTCGTCCACGCGGCCAACACATTCTTGGCGGCTCAGGCACCTCAGGGCTGGTGACGTGGTTGGTGTGACCACCTGTCCCTCCGGCCACCTCCAGGAACCAACGTGGGGAATGGGTGTAGGGGAAGGGCTAGAGAGGCAGTGCTCCGAGCACGGATGCATGGAAAGACGACCCCCGAGGCCAGACACCTGAACCGTTAGGAACGGAATTTCCCGTGCCCCGGGTCATCTCCGCGTGGGAAGCCTGTCGCGGATCCTTTAAGGCTCCATCTCCCTGTCCTCCCCCGCCCAGGACAGGCTGGGACACCCGGGACCTGACATTTGGCGTCTCCCAACGTGGGAGCTAAAAATAACCGCTGTGGGTTACTCCAGGCCATTGCTCTGTACCCACCCCGCGCGCCGGCTAGTGCTCGGTCTCGGGCCGCCCGAGTTCTCTCCTGGGCAAGTGTACCTGGCCCGTCCCCTCCCATCCCGTGGAAGTCGCTTCTTTACCCCCGAACCTCGGCCGATGGGCGGAGACTTCACATGAAGGGGAACAGGGCCTCCAGGTTTCCCAGGACCCTGTTCTCAAAACCTCCCGGAGGCAGGCTGGCGGAAACCCGAGGGGCGTGTCCCACCGGGCACGCTGAGGGGCGTGGCCTCGCTGGCTTACCCTACAGCCGGTGCCAAACTCTTAGCCCCAGGCTCAGGGAGGGGCGTGGCCTGCCGGGGTGTGCGGGCTCCTGGCCAATGGGTGCCGTGAAAGGCGTGGCCCTAGGGGCTGCGGGGGCTGCTCTTCGGGTCTTTTCCCTCCAGCCAAGCTTCGCCAGATTCCCAGGAGTTGCTGTCTGGCTCCTGGGCTTGTGGCTGTGGGTCCCGCCAGACTCGCCCTCCTTACAAAGCTCCGGGACCCCCATCACCCCCGCGTCCTCCACCCACCAGGCTGGGGTCGCAGACCCCCCAGTCGCCTCCCCCTCGTCTACTGCAGCTCCTGCGTCTCCAGGTCCTAAGACAAGATGCCGTCGGGCTTCCAACAGATCGGCTCAGAAGTAGGGTTTAGCATGAGGGGGCGGGACGGGGACAAGGGTCCCGCTTTTCTCGGGCTGGGGGTCGCGCTTGGGGTCAGCTAGGGGGCGGTCCTTGCGCAGGCGCAGGGGGTGGGGGTGGGGGAATGGCTATTTATACCCGAGCGGGACAACCCGTGACTGTCAGATTCCAGTCACTCCAAGAGGCAAAATGAGTCTGGGGGATCATTGTGGGCAAAACCACAGCTGGATTCTGCGTGTCCTGGGTTCGCCCTCTTCTCTAGTTCGCGGCGCTTTGCGCCGGGATCGAGGACTTCCTGCCCTCAAGAAAGCAGATTCATGCGAGTCTTGCCCTCCAGGAGCTGTCCGTCTGTCCCGGCTCGCCTGCCCGCAGTTTTTCGAAGACCGGAGGTGCTTCGTAGGTGCACCCCCACCCCCACTCTTGGCAGTCCTCCAGGACGCTGAACTTTCCCTCGGCCCTACGGTTGGTGGAGGGGTAGAGGGGAGTGTCAGCCCTCCCTCCCCCAGCTCAGGTTTCCTTTTGGAGACAGTCTGTGCCGCCAGCGGTCAGCCACCAAGGCTACCGCCCCTCACACCACCTTCCCGCCCCCATCCCCTGAGCAAGGCTTGCTCAGGCAAAAGCCAGCATGGCCCCCTGCCCTTTGTCGCAGCTTGGAGGGGGAAGGGAGGAGGCTGGGGCGGAGACAGAGAAGGCCATAAGCCAGGAGGAATGACCGCGATGTCCTTTTTGGAATTGTCCTTCTTGAGCCTATTGGGGGCTTCCAGGAGCCGGCGGAGAGAACCCGCAGATGGAGAAGAAGAAGACAGAGACTGATGATGCTAACACACTTGTTACTTTATAAAATCAGCACCATTGGGGCCACTCAACATTCAGTTTTGATTTTCACACTTTCACTTGACAAGCAACATCACCCCCATTTCTTCATTTCAAAGTGAGGAAGTGAGTTACCTAAGGTCGCACAAATCTGAACAGGGGTCTCTTAATGCCAAGCCTGTCCCCAAGGTTAGAGAGGAATTGTGAGACCCAGGTTCTCAACCGTTTCTCTGCTTGCTGAACTCAAACATCAGTTCCTTCTTCGTGCCCTGGTATTGTTGGGTTCTTCCTGCTCTTGTTTACACTGAGATCTTCAATTGATTCCTAATATGGGTCCACTTTCCCTCATACCACACGTTGGATGAAAGCATCTTTAGACTCCTACTGGGCCTGGGCCCCTGGAGGAAGGAAAGATGCCACAGTTCCATGTGACATGCCTCCTCTCTGCTTCTGCCTGCCCAGGATGGGGAGGCCCCTCGGCAGCGAGTCACTGGGACCTTGGTCCTTGCTGTATTCTCCACTGTTCTTGGCTCCTTGCAGTTTGGCTACAACATTGGGGTCATCAATGCCCCCCAGAAGGTGAGGGGCTACAGTTGGCAGAGTGGGGTGCCCAGACAAGGCGGGGGGGGAGGGGGTGAGCAGAGAGGGAAGAGTCTAGCAGCTAATCACTCCTTTGCTGTGCCCCCAGGTGATTGAACAGAGCTACAATGAGACCTGGCTGGGGAGGCAGGGGCCTGAGGGACCCGGCTCCATCCCACCAGGCACCCTCACCACCCTCTGGGCGCTCTCTGTAGCCATCTTCTCTGTGGGTGGCATGATCTCATCCTTCCTGATTGGCATCATCTCTCAGTGGCTGGGAAGGTACGGGGCTGGAGGATGAGGGTGGAGGGACAGGAAGGGAGCCAGAGCATGGGTTCTTGGACCCTCACAGCCCCACTCTTTGTCTGCCAGGAAGAGGGCCATGCTGTTCAACAACGCCCTGGCAGTGCTGGGGGGCACCCTCATGGGCCTGGCCAAGGCAGCTGCTTCCTATGAGATGCTCATTCTGGGACGGTTCTTCATTGGCGCCTACTCAGGTACCCACAGACACTGTGGCCCTGCGCAGGGTCTTGCTCTCCTTCACTAACTCTGGCCTTTGGGATGGGGGGTAGGGCAGTGGGCAGCTGCCCTGAGAAGCTCTCTTCTTCCCTCTGCTCAGGGCTGACGTCGGGGCTGGTACCCATGTACTTGGGGGAGATTGCCCCTACTCACCTGCGGGGCGCCCTGGGGACACTCAATCAACTGGCCATCGTCACTGGCATCCTAATCGCCCAGGTGACTGGGCCTGGCCTCCTGGGAGGTTGGGCAGGGGGTTGGGGCTCTGGGTACAGGCTGAACATCCTGCCCTCCTTCCCTGCCTTCTCCCACAGGTGCTAGGCTTGGAGTCCATGCTGGGCACAGCCACCTTATGGCCACTCCTCCTGGGCATCACCGTGCTGCCTGCCCTCCTGCAGGTGGTCCTGCTGCCCCTCTGCCCGGAAAGCCCCCGCTACCTCTACATCATCCGGAACCTGGAGGGGCCTGCCAGAAAGAGTGAGCTCCCATGCCATCCTGCGGGCACCTGTGCCTCTCCCAGGCCCTCTGCCTGCCCTCTCAGGCCTGCCCCCTCTCACTTCCAGGTCTGAAGCGCCTAACGGGCTGGGCCGACGTGTCTGAGGTGTTGGCTGAGCTGAAGGAGGAGAAGCGGAAGCTGGAGCGTGAGCGGCCGCTGTCCTTGCTCCAGCTCCTGGGCAGCCACACTCACCGGCAGCCCCTCGTCATCGCCATTGTGCTGCAGCTGAGCCAGCAGCTGTCAGGCATCAATGCGGTACGGGCATCAATGCGGTGTGGACGCAGCCACCTTCAGGAGGGGCAGGGTTACAGAATAGCCCCAGAGGAATGAAGCAAGCCCCTGCTTCATTAAAATTCATTAAAATTCAGGGTCAGTCCAGCTTGGTGTGGCTTCAAGGGAGGAAGGAACATCCTTGTCATCACCTTTTCTTCTGGCCCACCTCTAGGTTTTCTATTATTCGACCAGCATCTTTGAGTCAGCAGGGGTAGAGAAACCAGCATACGCCACCATCGGAGCTGGCGTGGTCAACACGGTCTTCACCTTAGTTTCGGTAACTGCTGGCCTCTGGAAGGGTCCCCACCGTTGGCTTCTGAACATACCTGGGTGTCCCAAAGATCCAACCCTTGGTTGACCCCAACCACCCAATCCCTCCCACGTCCCAAGCCCTGAAGGCCGCTGGCAAGCCCTGACTCTCTCTGCAGGTGTTCTTGGTGGAACGGGCTGGGCGCCGGACCCTCCATCTCCTGGGCCTGGCAGGCATGTGTGGCTGCGCCATCTTGATGACTGTGGCTCTGCTTCTGCTGGTGAGGCCTGAGGAGAGGGAGGGGGACCAGCCTCCCAACCACAGGGAACTGCCCCAAGGGGCTCTGTGGACAGCCAGGGTCATTCCTCAACATACATGCCTTTGACCTTGGGCCCAGGCCGTGTGCCAAGACCATGCCCCTGAGGGACCCAGGCTGCATGCACTTCCTTCTGCTCTAGAAGGACACTGTAGCATTAGCCTGGCAGCCAGTGGGGAGAGCCCCTGTCAAACCTCAGGAACAGTAATTCCTAAGAACCGAGCTCTAGAATCATGAAGGAATCGACATAAGATCCTGAATCAGCGCAGGGCAGCCAGCTGAATGTCAAATGCTTGAAGGCCTGTTCTAACCTAGGTGGCAGGTCCCCTGCCTGTGAATTGCTGGTAGGGTTGATGCCAGTTTCCTGGGTGGAGGGCAAAGGAAGATCCTGAAAGACCTGACCTGAGTTCTCCACCCTCCCTGCCCGGCCCCCAGGAGCGAGTTCCAGCCATGAGCTATGTCTCCATTGTGGCCATCTTTGGCTTCGTGGCCTTCTTTGAGATTGGCCCTGGCCCCATCCCCTGGTTCATCGTGGCCGAGCTCTTCAGCCAGGGACCTCGCCCAGCGGCCATGGCAGTGGCTGGGTTCTCCAACTGGACATGCAACTTCATCATCGGCATGGGTTTCCAGTATGTGGCGGTAGGTCCCCTGCCCCCGCCCCCATCTCCCACACTGTCAGCCAGAGGAGGGCAACGCATCACTAGCCCAGATGCTTTCCACCCAGCATCCCCCCAGCCCGCCTCACCCATAGACTGCTCGTTGGGGGATCACTTTAGTGGACCACACGGGTTCTGAAGACCCCCTGCTCCACCAGAATCAAAGCAAAGAAGGGAACTGAGCTAGATGGAAAACAACAGAGCTGTCTTCAAAGCCAACTACTGGCATAACTTACTTAGGAGTAGAATTACAAACTTTGTATTAATAGTGCAAATGGCCAGGAATCCACTGAGTGCAATAACTCAGGATGGTAAGAGAGGGAAAAACCAGGAGAGATGGGATTCAGAGAATTCTCTTTTCACTAAATTATCCTGGTAATTTCCATTGCCCACCAAGGAGCCACCTGCTTCGTGCAGTGTCCCAGTTCCCTGTGAGGATCTTTGGCCCCAAGCCAGTCCTTTAGTCCTGGCTTGCCCAAGGCCACCCGTTCCCTCCCCTCTGTCAACACCTCTTTCTCCACTTGTCCCAGGATGCTATGGGTCCCTACGTCTTTCTTCTATTCGCGGTCCTCCTGCTTGGCTTCTTCATCTTCACCTTCTTAAAAGTGCCTGAAACCCGTGGCAGGACGTTTGACCAGATCTCAGCCGTCTTCCACCGGACACCTTCTCTTCTGGAGCAGGAAGTGAAACCCAGCACAGAACTGGAGTACTTAGGGCCAGATGAGAATGACTGAGGGTCCACACAGGGGTGGGAGAGCCCGTTCTCTTCACTTGCCCAGAGACACCCCTCTTTTCCTCTACAGCACTTTAACCCTCTCTTCCCTATTACTTCCAGGGCAGAGAAAACCCCTGCGGCCTGGTGGGGTTGGGAAGCTGGAGGGAAGGGTGGTCTGAGCACCCCCTCATTCCCCTCGTGTGACCTCTTGGATTATTTGTGTTGTGGTTAGGCAGTGGCTATGGGGTGGGTCAGTCTCCCCTCCGTCCCCTCCTTCTTCGGTAGCCATCCCCACCCCACCTTAGCTCCAGAGTACTTGTGCCCTGGCTAGTGAAGGGGGTTTACAGGGAGGAGAGACTCTAGGACTGACTTTCTGGTAGGGGTGAACCAGAGCCCGAGAGCAGGACAGAAGAGAGATCCAGTTCCTGCCACCTTGGACTCCTCCCCTTCTGGCACTTCTCGGAATTCTTGCCACAGACTCTGGGTGAAAGGGGAGGGGGTCTGTCTGTCCCCTCCAGGGCAAAGGACACACCCCTCTTCCCAAAATCTAATCTCACTTGCCACAGGGCAGGCTCAGTCCTCTTGCTCAGCCTTCCAGGGCGAGAGGGAACACGCATCCATTCATGGCGAGAGGAANCCCCATCACCCCCGCGTCCTCCACCCACCAGGCTGGGGTCGCAGACCCCCCAGTCGCCTCCCCCTCGTCTACTGCAGCTCCTGCGTCTCCAGGTCCTAAGACAAGATGCCGTCGGGCTTCCAACAGATCGGCTCAGAAGTAGGGTTTAGCATGAGGGGGCGGGACGGGGACAAGGGTCCCGCTTTTCTCGGGCTGGGGGTCGCGCTTGGGGTCAGCTAGGGGGCGGTCCTTGCGCAGGCGCAGGGGGTGGGGGTGGGGGAATGGCTATTTATACCCGAGCGGGACAACCCGTGACTGTCAGATTCCAGTCACTCCAAGAGGCAAAATGAGTCTGGGGGATCATTGTGGGCAAAACCACAGCTGGATTCTGCGTGTCCTGGGTTCGCCCTCTTCTCTAGTTCGCGGCGCTTTGCGCCGGGATCGAGGACTTCCTGCCCTCAAGAAAGCAGATTCATGCGAGTCTTGCCCTCCAGGAGCTGTCCGTCTGTCCCGGCTCGCCTGCCCGCAGTTTTTCGAAGACCGGAGGTGCTTCGTAGGTGCACCCCCACCCCCACTCTTGGCAGTCCTCCAGGACGCTGAACTTTCCCTCGGCCCTACGGTTGGTGGAGGGGTAGAGGGGAGTGTCAGCCCTCCCTCCCCCAGCTCAGGTTTCCTTTTGGAGACAGTCTGTGCCGCCAGCGGTCAGCCACCAAGGCTACCGCCCCTCACACCACCTTCCCGCCCCCATCCCCTGAGCAAGGCTTGCTCAGGCAAAAGCCAGCATGGCCCCCTGCCCTTTGTCGCAGCTTGGAGGGGGAAGGGAGGAGGCTGGGGCGGAGACAGAGAAGGCCATAAGCCAGGAGGAATGACCGCGATGTCCTTTTTGGAATTGTCCTTCTTGAGCCTATTGGGGGCTTCCAGGAGCCGGCGGAGAGAACCCGCAGATGGAGAAGAAGAAGACAGAGACTGATGATGCTAACACACTTGTTACTTTATAAAATCAGCACCATTGGGGCCACTCAACATTCAGTTTTGATTTTCACACTTTCACTTGACAAGCAACATCACCCCCATTTCTTCATTTCAAAGTGAGGAAGTGAGTTACCTAAGGTCGCACAAATCTGAACAGGGGTCTCTTAATGCCAAGCCTGTCCCCAAGGTTAGAGAGGAATTGTGAGACCCAGGTTCTCAACCGTTTCTCTGCTTGCTGAACTCAAACATCAGTTCCTTCTTCGTGCCCTGGTATTGTTGGGTTCTTCCTGCTCTTGTTTACACTGAGATCTTCAATTGATTCCTAATATGGGTCCACTTTCCCTCATACCACACGTTGGATGAAAGCATCTTTAGACTCCTACTGGGCCTGGGCCCCTGGAGGAAGGAAAGATGCCACAGTTCCATGTGACATGCCTCCTCTCTGCTTCTGCCTGCCCAGGATGGGGAGGCCCCTCGGCAGCGAGTCACTGGGACCTTGGTCCTTGCTGTATTCTCCACTGTTCTTGGCTCCTTGCAGTTTGGCTACAACATTGGGGTCATCAATGCCCCCCAGAAGGTGAGGGGCTACAGTTGGCAGAGTGGGGTGCCCAGACAAGGCGGGGGGGGAGGGGGTGAGCAGAGAGGGAAGAGTCTAGCAGCTAATCACTCCTTTGCTGTGCCCCCAGGTGATTGAACAGAGCTACAATGAGACCTGGCTGGGGAGGCAGGGGCCTGAGGGACCCGGCTCCATCCCACCAGGCACCCTCACCACCCTCTGGGCGCTCTCTGTAGCCATCTTCTCTGTGGGTGGCATGATCTCATCCTTCCTGATTGGCATCATCTCTCAGTGGCTGGGAAGGTACGGGGCTGGAGGATGAGGGTGGAGGGACAGGAAGGGAGCCAGAGCATGGGTTCTTGGACCCTCACAGCCCCACTCTTTGTCTGCCAGGAAGAGGGCCATGCTGTTCAACAACGCCCTGGCAGTGCTGGGGGGCACCCTCATGGGCCTGGCCAAGGCAGCTGCTTCCTATGAGATGCTCATTCTGGGACGGTTCTTCATTGGCGCCTACTCAGGTACCCACAGACACTGTGGCCCTGCGCAGGGTCTTGCTCTCCTTCACTAACTCTGGCCTTTGGGATGGGGGGTAGGGCAGTGGGCAGCTGCCCTGAGAAGCTCTCTTCTTCCCTCTGCTCAGGGCTGACGTCGGGGCTGGTACCCATGTACTTGGGGGAGATTGCCCCTACTCACCTGCGGGGCGCCCTGGGGACACTCAATCAACTGGCCATCGTCACTGGCATCCTAATCGCCCAGGTGACTGGGCCTGGCCTCCTGGGAGGTTGGGCAGGGGGTTGGGGCTCTGGGTACAGGCTGAACATCCTGCCCTCCTTCCCTGCCTTCTCCCACAGGTGCTAGGCTTGGAGTCCATGCTGGGCACAGCCACCTTATGGCCACTCCTCCTGGGCATCACCGTGCTGCCTGCCCTCCTGCAGGTGGTCCTGCTGCCCCTCTGCCCGGAAAGCCCCCGCTACCTCTACATCATCCGGAACCTGGAGGGGCCTGCCAGAAAGAGTGAGCTCCCATGCCATCCTGCGGGCACCTGTGCCTCTCCCAGGCCCTCTGCCTGCCCTCTCAGGCCTGCCCCCTCTCACTTCCAGGTCTGAAGCGCCTAACGGGCTGGGCCGACGTGTCTGAGGTGTTGGCTGAGCTGAAGGAGGAGAAGCGGAAGCTGGAGCGTGAGCGGCCGCTGTCCTTGCTCCAGCTCCTGGGCAGCCACACTCACCGGCAGCCCCTCGTCATCGCCATTGTGCTGCAGCTGAGCCAGCAGCTGTCAGGCATCAATGCGGTACGGGCATCAATGCGGTGTGGACGCAGCCACCTTCAGGAGGGGCAGGGTTACAGAATAGCCCCAGAGGAATGAAGCAAGCCCCTGCTTCATTAAAATTCATTAAAATTCAGGGTCAGTCCAGCTTGGTGTGGCTTCAAGGGAGGAAGGAACATCCTTGTCATCACCTTTTCTTCTGGCCCACCTCTAGGTTTTCTATTATTCGACCAGCATCTTTGAGTCAGCAGGGGTAGAGAAACCAGCATACGCCACCATCGGAGCTGGCGTGGTCAACACGGTCTTCACCTTAGTTTCGGTAACTGCTGGCCTCTGGAAGGGTCCCCACCGTTGGCTTCTGAACATACCTGGGTGTCCCAAAGATCCAACCCTTGGTTGACCCCAACCACCCAATCCCTCCCACGTCCCAAGCCCTGAAGGCCGCTGGCAAGCCCTGACTCTCTCTGCAGGTGTTCTTGGTGGAACGGGCTGGGCGCCGGACCCTCCATCTCCTGGGCCTGGCAGGCATGTGTGGCTGCGCCATCTTGATGACTGTGGCTCTGCTTCTGCTGGTGAGGCCTGAGGAGAGGGAGGGGGACCAGCCTCCCAACCACAGGGAACTGCCCCAAGGGGCTCTGTGGACAGCCAGGGTCATTCCTCAACATACATGCCTTTGACCTTGGGCCCAGGCCGTGTGCCAAGACCATGCCCCTGAGGGACCCAGGCTGCATGCACTTCCTTCTGCTCTAGAAGGACACTGTAGCATTAGCCTGGCAGCCAGTGGGGAGAGCCCCTGTCAAACCTCAGGAACAGTAATTCCTAAGAACCGAGCTCTAGAATCATGAAGGAATCGACATAAGATCCTGAATCAGCGCAGGGCAGCCAGCTGAATGTCAAATGCTTGAAGGCCTGTTCTAACCTAGGTGGCAGGTCCCCTGCCTGTGAATTGCTGGTAGGGTTGATGCCAGTTTCCTGGGTGGAGGGCAAAGGAAGATCCTGAAAGACCTGACCTGAGTTCTCCACCCTCCCTGCCCGGCCCCCAGGAGCGAGTTCCAGCCATGAGCTATGTCTCCATTGTGGCCATCTTTGGCTTCGTGGCCTTCTTTGAGATTGGCCCTGGCCCCATCCCCTGGTTCATCGTGGCCGAGCTCTTCAGCCAGGGACCTCGCCCAGCGGCCATGGCAGTGGCTGGGTTCTCCAACTGGACATGCAACTTCATCATCGGCATGGGTTTCCAGTATGTGGCGGTAGGTCCCCTGCCCCCGCCCCCATCTCCCACACTGTCAGCCAGAGGAGGGCAACGCATCACTAGCCCAGATGCTTTCCACCCAGCATCCCCCCAGCCCGCCTCACCCATAGACTGCTCGTTGGGGGATCACTTTAGTGGACCACACGGGTTCTGAAGACCCCCTGCTCCACCAGAATCAAAGCAAAGAAGGGAACTGAGCTAGATGGAAAACAACAGAGCTGTCTTCAAAGCCAACTACTGGCATAACTTACTTAGGAGTAGAATTACAAACTTTGTATTAATAGTGCAAATGGCCAGGAATCCACTGAGTGCAATAACTCAGGATGGTAAGAGAGGGAAAAACCAGGAGAGATGGGATTCAGAGAATTCTCTTTTCACTAAATTATCCTGGTAATTTCCATTGCCCACCAAGGAGCCACCTGCTTCGTGCAGTGTCCCAGTTCCCTGTGAGGATCTTTGGCCCCAAGCCAGTCCTTTAGTCCTGGCTTGCCCAAGGCCACCCGTTCCCTCCCCTCTGTCAACACCTCTTTCTCCACTTGTCCCAGGATGCTATGGGTCCCTACGTCTTTCTTCTATTCGCGGTCCTCCTGCTTGGCTTCTTCATCTTCACCTTCTTAAAAGTGCCTGAAACCCGTGGCAGGACGTTTGACCAGATCTCAGCCGTCTTCCACCGGACACCTTCTCTTCTGGAGCAGGAAGTGAAACCCAGCACAGAACTGGAGTACTTAGGGCCAGATGAGAATGACTGAGGGTCCACACAGGGGTGGGAGAGCCCGTTCTCTTCACTTGCCCAGAGACACCCCTCTTTTCCTCTACAGCACTTTAACCCTCTCTTCCCTATTACTTCCAGGGCAGAGAAAACCCCTGCGGCCTGGTGGGGTTGGGAAGCTGGAGGGAAGGGTGGTCTGAGCACCCCCTCATTCCCCTCGTGTGACCTCTTGGATTATTTGTGTTGTGGTTAGGCAGTGGCTATGGGGTGGGTCAGTCTCCCCTCCGTCCCCTCCTTCTTCGGTAGCCATCCCCACCCCACCTTAGCTCCAGAGTACTTGTGCCCTGGCTAGTGAAGGGGGTTTACAGGGAGGAGAGACTCTAGGACTGACTTTCTGGTAGGGGTGAACCAGAGCCCGAGAGCAGGACAGAAGAGAGATCCAGTTCCTGCCACCTTGGACTCCTCCCCTTCTGGCACTTCTCGGAATTCTTGCCACAGACTCTGGGTGAAAGGGGAGGGGGTCTGTCTGTCCCCTCCAGGGCAAAGGACACACCCCTCTTCCCAAAATCTAATCTCACTTGCCACAGGGCAGGCTCAGTCCTCTTGCTCAGCCTTCCAGGGCGAGAGGGAACACGCATCCATTCATGGCGAGAGGAAGGGACGGACAGTGGGCTCCCCTCTAGACTCAGGGTTCTGGGCTCCACCCCCGTTGCTCCGCAAAGCTGCCAGGTGGGGGCCCCAGCTCTTCCCTCCTCTCCCATCCTGGGAGGGTATTATACCCACAGGCTTTTGACCAACTAAGGGCAAGAGGGATTTGAAAGGTTGCCTGTAAACACTGGGCTGGGAGGAGCTTTCAGATATTTTTGTATATGTTTGAAAAAGCAGGGGCAGGGAGAAAAAACTGAAGGTCTGTTGTACTAAATGTATATATAGAGAGATCCATATATAAAGTTACTGTATGAGATATGCATCCTGTCATGTGGAAGCACTCCAAGACGGGCTGAGACCCAGACCACACCCTCCCCACTCCCGCCTCTTCTCCATCCTGCCTCAGTTCCAGACAGAATCCTTTGGACTGGACGCTGTCACTCATGCCTCCACTTAAGAGCTGGAATCATTGCCTTTGTTAACAGTAGTAAAGCCTCAGTAAGTTGAAGCTGTAGGTACCAGACCCTGCTCTTGGCAGTTCAGGAATCACTCATTCTACCAGGGAGGCAATAGTCCCATTTCACAGATGGGAAAAGTCAGTGTCCCAGGGATGAAGGCACTTCTGCAGAGCTGCACAGCTAGAACCGTGGGAACAAGGATCGAGAGTAGGCCCTGCCCACCAACCCCTCTCCCTCCTGCCACCCTCAACAGTGCATTACCAACAAGGCTCCAAACAGAAAAGAGGCAGAGACCAAGACAACAGGAAAGCCCGTTTTTGTTTTTACTGGAGGCTCAGGTGGCACATGACGGTTCATAAAATGGCTTCAGAGGTAGGGGGAGCAGGGAAACAAAAAATAAACTGGAGTGGGAAAGAAAAACAACCAGGAGGAGGGAAGAGCTGGCTGGTTCCTTCTCAGCCTGATTTGGGGGGGGTGGGTAGTTGATGCCTCTGAACAATAAGGATGGATCCCTTCCTTCAACCCTTAGTAAGGGAGAGAAGAAAAAAAAAAAAGCAAAAGCCTGTTGCTTTGGCCCTCCTGAGTCTCAAGGAATGGGGGGAAAAGCCAGTGTTTTGATGTCATGAATTATGGGAAAGAGGGGAGGGAAGTGCTGGGTAAGATACAGGTCAGTTGGAAAAACTGGCAGATACCTGAGAGGAAGAGAGATGGAAAAAAGTCACACCATCAACTTATCACCACCCAGCCCCACCCCCGGCCTCTTGGTACCCAGCCCTGGGCCTGCCACTCACCAGACGGTGGCTCTGGGTGTCCTTTGAGTTGGAATCACTCCAGTATGGTGGCTGGGGGGTCCCCACTGTTGATGGGGGCTGAGGTCTAGAGAGAACAAGGGTGGTCGGCTGAGACCCTCTTGTTCTTCAGGGCCCCCAGCTTCAACCTCTTGCACCTTTTCTCTTCCCATTCCTCCCTCAATTCCCATCCACGGGCTGGTGCTGGGGCTCCAGCAGAGCCGAGGGAGTCTACAAGGGGCAATGTGGGCTCCAACAGCTCTGCTGGGCTTTCCTGGTGGGTGGGTTGGGGGGTGGCTGCCAGGGGTGGACCCAGCAGTCCTGGCTCTTAGGTGTCAGGCTGACTTGAAGCCAGGGTGAGTGGGGGCAGGGCCAGGTGAAGGGGGTACAAAGAGAGTGGGAAGGAAAGGGAAAGGAAGACAAGAGTGGGGGAAGAAGGGACAGGGGGAAGTTGGCTCCAGGCTTTTCTTTCCTTCTCTGGCTCCCGACACGGACAGTCCCAGGTGCTCACCTCTGGGGCTGTGGACTGCCTGGGTCCCGGGGGCTGCTGCCGTCTCCGCTGGAAGTAGGGGCGGTTTCGTGGGCGCTGGGGCTCAGGTCGGGAGCCGTCCGTGGGACCTTGGCTGGGCTTGGTTTCGCCATCCCCACCTTCTGTGGTGGGCTGCTGAGGTGGCCTGGGGCGGAAAGGCCTGGGGCAAGAAGCGAGGACCCTGAAGGGACAGGAGCCCAGTGCAGACCACGTCCCTCCCTCCTAGGATCCCCCCAGCATGGGGAGACTAGCTTGCCTTCCCGTCCCATCCTAGGGGTGCCTGCTAACCCTGAACACCTGGGCAGTAATGGCTCAGTGGCCCAGCCCTCCTGACCTCTAGCTTCAGGCCCCTCCCCTTCCCATCCCCAGGTCCCCACACTGGCTGGTGAAGGGGAAGCCAGGGCCCAGGAAAGGGAGTCTCACCTTCGGTACCTGGGCCGGAATCTGGGTGGGGGTATCCGCTCATCCCCCTGCTGCTGGTCTCCCTCCAACGGGGCTGTCTCTTTGGGTTCTACCCTGTCCGTGCCCTGGGGACATGCAAAGGCCGGGTGGCACCAGCTGCTTCCGTATCCACAGCTCTTCCCACCCCACCTTCCACCCCGCTTCCTCTGGGCTCCAGCCTCGTTAACTTCCGCTCCTTCTCCAGGATGTGGGCAGCTGGTTCCCATGTTGCCAGTCCCCCTCACCTCTATGGGCTGCTGCTGGTTGGGGGGCCGAGGGCCTCGCACGAAGCGCCGTCGGTAGAAGAAGGGTGGTGGGCGCCGTCGTCTGGGCTGCTGCCCGGAGTCGTCGGCACGCTCCCCTTCGCTGCCTGGCTCTGTTCCACCCGATGGAGCCTCTGCCACCATGGGTGGCGGGGCAGCTGGGCGGGGCCGGGGGATGAATCGGCGGAACCTGCGTCGGTTGGGGGCATAGCGGCTGCCCTTCACTGGTACCCCCCCAGGCCCAGTTACATTAGCAGCTTCTGCGCCCTAGGGAGGAGGTGGGGAGGAACCGGTGAGAACCAGCTCCCACAGCAGATGCACAACCCTCCCAGTCTGGCTTGAATCACTGTCTCCCATCCTTCCAGATAACTGCCCCCTCTCCAGCTCCTCTAACTTCTGGTTCTTTCCACCCTCCCCAGAGGAGCAGGGGCCAGTGGTGTTTGGACCTTTCTGGAAAGGGCCACATCTGTAACTGGTCCTTTTGAAATAGCTGCCACTGGACCATCATGAGGCTTAGCCTGGAGGTGTGGTGGGGATGGAAAAAGAGGGCTGGCAGCAGGGGAGCATCTCGTGGAGGGCTGATTCTGAGAGGAGAACATGGGCCCAGGTGCCCCATGGAGAACAGACATAGGCCTATTGAACTGCAGAGAGAGCCCTGACTGTGACAGAGGCACCTTCTTTAGGATACCCCTTGAAGCAGCCAGAGCCTTAAGGACGACAAGTTCTGCTCGAGAACACGGTCCCGGTCCCATGGCCTGTGCTACCCGGCCAGAGCCTTGGGGGGGACCTCCAGGGCACCCTCCCCTGGTTTGGCGGGCTCTCCAACCGCAGCCCCCGAACCTTCTCTCCTTCCACGACATCGAACTCCACGGTCTCCCCATCCCCAACGCTGCGCAGAAACTTCCTGGGGTTGTTTCTCTTAATAGCTGTCTGGTTAAGGAAAGGCCAGGAGAAAGGTGAGAATGGCCGGGATCTCTTGCACCCCTGTGGGGCCCACCACCCACTTCCATTCTTTTCAAAATTTTACTTGTGAGCTGGGGCTGGAGTGTGAAGCAAGAAGGCAAAGTTCAGCAGGGGAAAAGCCACAAACTAGGGGCCTTGAAACAACTGTGTAGTTACCACGGTCCCCAGGACTCACTCCCTCTTCCCCTGACCCCTCAGGGATTTCCAGAAGGGAAGCAAGAAACATGAACTCAAAAGCCAAACAAAAAGCCGATAGTCTTAAGTTGCAAAGTGGGTAACAGGTAGTGTTTCTTACCTCAGTCCCACTGAGCGCGCTTTCCACCAAAGCAGTGGTTCTCAAACTGTGCCGGCATCACAATCACCTGGAGAGCTAGTTAAAACAGGCAGCTGGCCCCACCCCCAAGCCTGACTGATTGGCTAGGTCTGGGGAGGGCCTGAGAATCCAGATATCAGGAGATGCTGCTGGTGCGGGGACCACACTTTGAGAACCACTGCGCCCAAGTAGCGCTAGCCTGTGTCCTTTCCCTCGGACACAGCCTGTGATTTGTTCCTGGAATGTTCACAGGTTCCAGAAGGGAGTGAGCCGTGCCGTGCCCAGAGGGCAACAAGCACATTTCTTACAGAGACAACCCAACACAAGTGGGGCCAATGCAGTTAATACAGCACCTGTGGGATGGATAGGAACTATTTCCTGGTGGGAGGTGAAAGCTGGAGAGCCAGGACTTGTGCTGCTAAGAGGACAGTGGCAAAGACCATCAGGGAGGGCAGGTTCCTCCCCTCAGAAAGCCATCCCAGCTCTTACCTGGTGAACAAAGACATCCTCCTTGGTGTCATTCCTGCAGGACAGGATGGGGTGTTAGGTGATGATTTTGGTAAGGCACTCACCTCTGCTGAGGCCTCCCTAGCTGCCCATTCCCAAGACCTGTGGCCCCATCCTCTCTACCTTCCATTGCTGCTTGGGGTTAAACAGGGCCCAGAGAGTGAGACAAGAGCCAATAGGGACCCCTGAAGTGGGTATGAAGAGCAGATCCCTAAAACCTCCATGAAAAACCTGGGCTTCATGAGGAAAGAGCTGCAGGGTCAGCAAAGGCACCTTGAAGGAGCTGGTTCAGCCTTTACCTGTGGACCTCTCCACCCCCTACCCCGGGGCACCTTAGAACCTGGTACTGCCAGCCAACAACCCTTGCTTCCCAACCCACGGGTGGAGAATTCCTCAGTCTCCTTCCTTCTGCAGTCAAGGAGGGAGTGAGTAGGGACAGGAGCAGAGGTGCAGAACACCTTTGAGGGAAAACTGTATCAAGAACTGGCTCCAAACAGCCCACAAAACTTTCTCAGCCTGGAGGTGAACCCCAGGGGCAGGCCCCCTCTCAGCACACCAAGAGATCAAGGGTAAAAAGGAAGATATTAGATCATTCTCTGTCACTACCTTGCCCATCACCCTAGTTTACCCTAGCACCCCAGTGTGGGGGTGGGTGTGAAGAGGTCTTCCCTCAGAACCTCCCAGGAGTCCTCAGTTTCCAGAATTAGAGAAGGATCCTTCCTCAGAACAAGTGTTCTGGCTTTAAAGCACTTGGATCTGCACAAAGGTCAGCCTGCTAAGAGGGAACTGAGGCCTCCCAGCAGGGCTGGGCCGGGCAGGGTGCCTGGACTCGGGAAGGGCCCACTGGGGGAGACCTGACTCGGCTCAGAATCTGACACTATGGCCCCTCCCAGTTTGGGGGGTGTGGGGGTGCTGTAGAAGGAAAGCAGCAGCCTCAGGCTGGGCTGGTGCCTTCTTTCCCCAACCCTCACCAGGCTCACTCCCGTCAAGTGGGGGATTCAATGAGCTAACAGCTCTCTAAGGGAGATGAGTTATGAGAGTGCTATGCGTGCTGCCTGAAACAGGAAATGAGTGAGGATTCCGGCGGGAGGAACAGAGAGCAGGTACATACTGCCCCAAAGGCGGCGGCAAACTAAACCAGAAGGTGACACAGACCAGCTGCGAGGATCAGAGCGAGATTTGCCAGCTTCCTAGATCATTAACCCTCTGCTGCCCTTGAAGATGTGGAGAAGGCTTCATCCTGCCCACATCTGTGCTGCAGTTAAAGACTTTCAATCAGCATCAGCTGGACATTGCAACCATGTGCCTTGCTGGGGTAGAAATGAGGCTGGGAAGGTGTCCAGTCCCATAGATCAGTTTGGAAGACACCCATTCCACCCCATCCCTGGGTTCCTCAGATACCTGTTGATGAATCCGTAACCATTCCGCACGTTGAACCATTTGACAGTGCCCAGGACTTGGATTGCTGCCAGGCAGAGATGCAGTGGGGGGCAGTAGGATAGGGGGAAGAGATGGAGTTGGACTCAGTTTTGAGACACTCCAAAATCTAACCAACCTATTATCTATTAAGCTAAACTTCATGCCAACCAGGTTTTACCCAGTAGCTCCAAGGCATTCTTATCCAATTCCACTAAATGCAACTGCCCATACAGCGGGACTCAGGGTTTCAAACCTCTTCCAATACTAAGGCATGTTCCTCACATCCTACAAATCTAGGCCCTTAAACCTAGAAGCGGGTACTTACTTGGTCCACGAAGTTCCGCCCTTGGGGTTTCTCTACCCCTCCTATTGTAAGGGTCACTAGTGCACTTGCGTCCCGGGCTCAGATATTTACCTAATACTAGCCCAAATCAACAAGATCGAGTCTCCAGCCCCGGGGGCGTGGTCAGACCCTAGCTGGACCGGCCAGACACTCCTTCTCACCCAGGAAGACACTGCAGAATTTCCCACCAGGTAAACTCACTAAGGTCCGCTGGTCCTTTGAGCCTCGAGCCATACCGGCCTTCGGCTTTCCGGACCCCGCCGGGCTCCACGATGCCCCTCCCCCAGCCCGTCGACCCCCCCCGCCTCCCCGCCTCC
>SJYX01021117.1:41690-92518 GCA_006410675.1 Oreotragus oreotragus
CCACCACCACCACCACCACCTCCTCCGCCGCCGCCGCCGCCACCGCCCCGGCCCCTCCCCCTGGCTCGCGAACCCACCGCCCCGCTCGGTCCTCGCGCCCCGAGCCTAGCCTGCACGCCGGCAGCCGGCCCCGAACCGAGGCCAATCGTAGCCCGCAGCCGCGGCGCGTGCAGGCCCCGCCTCCCAACCACAGGCCAATCCTAGCGGAGCGACCCCAGGGCCCGCACGCCAGCCCCGCCTCCCGGACTTCGCGCGGAGGCTGAGGCCCCCGCCCTCAGCCTAGTAAGTACACCTGGGCCCCGCCCCGAGGCCATCACGTGACATCCCCAACCCAACCCATTGGCCGACGGCCGCTTTCCCCTCCCCCCTCCGCCCCTTTCCACCGGCCGCGGGAAATCAAACGGGCTGGTCGCGCCCCAACCGCCACCTGGCCTCTACGCGAAGGGCGGGGCGAGGGCGCAGCTCCAAGGTTGCCCCTGACAACCCGGGCGGGGCCCTGAGCTCGTAACCTTGGTGCTGGCTGTGGGCGGCATGGCTAACTTCCACTCTAGAGACCACCTTTGCCCGCACACCGCCGGGTGTGGTTGCTTTCTCCCAGCGTGCCCGACAGTCTCCCTAGAGGATGCTCTGTACCCTGGTCTGTGGGATCAGCCCGCGGGGCCAACCGACTTTCCCATGTCAAGGTTGCTCTCTCAAGCCGAACACTCTCACACTTGTTGGGTTGTTTTTGACGTATGATTTGCATACAGCAGAATGCACAATTCTTCGCTGAGTTTTGATAAACGCGTTCATCTATTCAATCAACACCCTAATCAAGGTGTTTTTCCCTTGCTCTTGAACCCTTTCCGGGCAGGCCCAGACTCTTCACAAACCGTCTTTTCCACCGGAGATCAGTTTCAAGATCCACAGTACTGGGTGCTTTGGTCTCCGGCTGGGCCTCCCTCTCCAGCTCCCTTCCCTCTCCCTGGCAGCTCCCTATACCTTCTTTCTTTTATCCAACTAGTCAGGCTCTTCAGACTCAAGCCAAAGTGACATAGTGACTCAAGTATCATCTTATATATCACTCCTCACTAACACCTCATCCTTTACTTTTCTCATGGCATTTTTGGAAATAGAAATTGCTTATTTACATTATTCCTGCCCCGTCCTCCGAAACTCTAGACCAGTGAACTCCATGGCAAGAACTGTGTAGTTATGTTTGACGCCTGGAACAGAGTCTGGCACAACATAGGCGCTCAATATTTCTTGAGCAGATAAACAGTCCCCATTCCAGAGATGGGGCTTCCCTCAGAGTTCAGTTGGTAAAGAATCCGCCTGCAATACAGGAGACTCCTTTTCGATTCCTAGGTCGGGAAGATGCCCTGGAGAAGGGAAAGGCTAGCCACTCCGGTATTCTGGCCTGGAGAATTCCTTGGACTGTATAGTCCATGGGGGTCACAAAGAGTTGGACATGACTGAGAGACGTTCACTTTCATTCCACAGATGAGAAAACTGAGGCCCTGTGCGAGGTTTGCCCCGGGTTTCTTGGGAGCCCTGGTATCAGGCCTCGGAGTCACAATCTCCCACCCAGAAAGATGCCGCTCCAGAGGTCTCTCCCGCCGAGGGCAGTCTCCTGACCCCAGAAGGACGGGTATTTTTAGCCGGGACAGCAAGCCCCAGGGCACCACACGTGCAGCCACGCGCTGCCGGGCCCCACGTGCACTCCACTCGACCCCGCCCCCGCCAGGCAGGCGTCCCCTTTCTAGCTGCGGCCGCTGCTAATCCCGGTACCGGCGCGCCCTCTGCCTGCCGCTTCGGGAGGCAGCCTGCCCTGGCTTCCTCTCTGTCCTTCCAACTGCTACCGCCCCACCGCTCCAGCCCTTTCGTAGTTGAAGATTCTATTTGCCGGGAAACAGACAAGATGCGAAAACAACTAAATCAAGTCCAGGATGTAAAGAATACAGAAATGACCACCCTCTTTTAGACTATTAAGGACCGACTTACCTGTGTTTTCCCTGGCTTCCCTGGTGGAGATAGTGGTAAAAAACCTGCCTGCCAATGCAAAGAGAGGTAAGAGACGCGGGTTCAATACCTGAGTTGGGAAGATCTGAAAAAGAAGGGAATGTCAACCCATTCCAGTATTCTTGCCTAGAGAATTCCATGGACAGAGGAGCTTGGCAGACTACAGTCCACTTCAGTCTCAAAGACTGAAGCCACTTAGAATGCACAGCCCGAGCTCCAGGAATAGGAGAAACAGAAGACCAAGCCTGGGGGGACAACAGAAAAACCACAGAAACGTGGGGAAGGTACAGAGGGGACTCAGGTGTGACTGGTAACTAAGGTTAGAGGGTGAGAGAGAGGAGGCTCACAAGAAGGGTGAGCCCTATTGGTAGTAAAATTGAAAACGTCAGGAGACCAAGGGTGGGATGATGCTACAGGAAAGACTTTTGGCAGACGAGGCATGAAACAATACTTAGACATGCAGCAGTTATAAACTCTCCTTCCCCTTGGATAAGAAGTAGCAGATGCCACAGAGATTTGCAAATTACTATCCCTGTTCAGTTGAAGGGTTTGTGCATGTAGTTTTCCTGTTATTTTATTATTTTTAACTGCTGTAGATAACAAGGGTTCCAGGTTTCCTCCTCTTTCTGTCCCTCTCTTTCTGTCATTTCCTGACCACCTGCAATCTGGCCAATCTTGTTCACTGTTAATAAATAAAAACCCCTGCCTGCTCAACTCTTGCTCTGCATCTGTCCATCACCTTAACAGCAAACTTCCTGAGAAACAAGTCTTTACTGTCTCTACTTCCCCATCCTTCTTTCATACCCCACCAACCCAAACCTAGTTTCTGTGCCCAGCACTCCACTGAGACAGCTTTGGCAATGGTCCACAACCTCTTCCTGAGACATTCGGGACCTGGTTTGGGGTTCTCTTTCAACTCCAACCACAGAAGTGTTCCTGCCAAAGCTTCCACAGCCTAACCTTCCCCCCATGCCTTCATACCTGTCTTCCTGTGCCTTGTTCTCCACCAGCCTCAATCTTTCCTGGACTGTCTTCTGCTCCCTACCTTCTGTAGGACATTTTATCCTTTTCCCTGATTTTGATGACTCTGCTACTGATGGTTCTTAAACCCTGTGTCTCCAGCCCTGAGTCCTTCCTACCTTCATAGCAGACTCTGAGCCAGGCATCGTCTAGCCAATTGCACCTCAGGCTTCTGAAACCTAAGTCCTCATCCAGGTTCCTCTCCCATCCACTCCCATGCTGGTTTATGGCACCATTTGTCCACAATCATTCCTTGGTAGCCATTCATTCTTTGTAGAACAGTTTCCCCTGGATGCCCAGGCTCAGCACAGCAAAGGTGAAGATGTATGGTACCAAATTGAAATATTGAATGATTTACAAGATACGGTTGCCTCTGTCTGGCTCCTAGAACCAAACACTCAGCAACTTTCCCCTCTGACTTTCTCCATGCAGTCGTCTGCTTCTTCTCTCTTCTAACACTTGCTCTCTTATTTCTCAGCTGCTACCGAGTGTTTCATACCTACAGCTCCTTCTCTCTTCCCCCATTTGCTCTTTAGCTAGTATTAGCTCTGCCCTCTCCTTTTCCAGGTTTTGCTAGCACTGTGCCAGATCCTTGACCTTTTCTCTACCCTCTCTCTACCTCCTGTCCTAGCTACTATATCTGATATTACTTCCTGCCTCCTTCTTGAAACCTCCTCCTTGTCTTGCTTGGTTGTTTTTTTTTAACCTAATTGCAGTAAGAGTTAATATCTACTGAGCACTTAGTATGTGCCACATGCTATGTGAAACATGTTCAATGTCCTCATTCATTTACTCCTTACAACAGCCCTGGGAAGTGGATACTAGTATAATTATGCCCATTTTCCAGGTAAGGAAACAGAGGTGTGGTGAAGTTAAGCAATCAGCCTAAAATCACACAGTTGTGGAACAAGCCAAGCTGAGAATCCAGTGCAGAGTAGCCCACCTTCTAAGCTGTCAACCTCCTTCACCTATGCTGGGACTCCACTTTCACATGTTCCCTAACAATCCCTTGGCCCCACTTTCCCTCTAGTCCTTTCCATATGTCAGACTTTTCCTTCAAAACTAATTTTTTTAAGTTACTTTTAAAAATTGGATTATAGTTGAATTGGGGCTTTACAGGTAGCTCAGTGGTAAAGAATCCACCTGCCAAGCAAGAGACAAGGGTTCCATCCCTGGGTTGAAAAGATCCCTTGGAGAAGGAAATGGCAACCCACTCCAGTATCCTTGCCTGGAAAATCCCATGGACAGAGGAGCCTGGTGGACTACAGTCCATAGGGTTGCAAAGAGTTGGACGTGACTGAAGCAACTAATCAACAGCAACAACACAGTTGAATTACAATGTTGTGTTAATTACTACTGCCCAGCAAAGTGACTCAGTTATACATATATACACATTGTTTTTCATATTCTTTTCCATTATGGTTTATCACAGAATATTGAATGTAGTTTCCTGTGCTGTTACAGTAAGGCCTTGTTGTTTATCCATTCTATATATTCCAGCCTTCAAAACTAACTTTCTTAAAAGATTGTTTGTGTTACCCAGGCACTGCCTCCTCCCTTGGGGTGGCGGGTGTACAAGAGGAAAGACACTGATATCTGCCCAGTTATTTAGTTCAAGGGGTACTTTTTTGCCTTTGTTCTTTCATCTCTGTCTGTGTGACAGGTGTGACTAGAGACCATCCCCTTCTTAGACTTCTCCGTGGGCTCCTCAGTCTTTTATTTGCCCCTTCCTAAAGGCCAGAGTCCCCAGTTCTTCTGTCCTGGCTCTATAACCTTTGGAGAGCTTGTCCGCTCACACTGCTTCAGCGATCACCTGTTATGGGTAAAACTGTGTTCCCCTAGAAAATATGTAGGAGCCCCAACCTCTGGTACCTGTGAATGTGACCTTATTTGTAAATAAGGTCTTTGCAAATGAACTCAAATTAAGATGAGGTCATTGGGCTGCGCCCTAATCCAATATGACTGGTGTCCTTCTAAGAGGAAAGTACCATGTAAAGACAGACGCATAGGGACATTGCTGTGTGATGACGGAGCAGAGGCGGAAATGCGGCAGCTGCAAGTCAAGGAGCCCCCAAGTTACCAGAAGCTGAAAGAGGCCAGGAAGGATCCTCTTTTCAAGCCTTGGAAGAGAGCACAGCCTTGCCAGCATCTTGACTTCAGACTTCTGTCCTACAGAACTTTGAGAATATGTTTCTGTTGTTTTCAGTACCAAGTCTGTGACACTTTGTTACAGAAACCCTAGGAAACAGACAACCCAAACACAGATGCCTCCCACCCAGATCACCCTCTTCCTCAGCTTCCACAATACTAAACCTGTTCTCAAAGTTCCAGGAATTCCCTGTTTGAATTAACTTCACTGACATTTACTGAGTACCTTCCTCTGACCATGAGATGGGGAAGACAAGGGTGGGATCATCACAGTGCTCCTTAGCAACTCTGTGCATCTTCTAAAAATAGTTCAGGTGGCACTAAAATAGTTCTGGTGGTCCAGTGGTTCGGACTCCATGTTTTCACTGCTGAGGGCCTGGGTTCAATCCTTGGTGGGGGAACTAAGATCCCACAAGCTGCACAGATTGGCCAATAAATAACCAAAAATAGTTCCAGTGGTTTGCAATAAAACATGCATATTCATACTCCACCCTTGGTCACGGAATTAGGATCCCACATGCCTCGAGGTGTGGGGAAAAAAAAAAAAAAGGCCTGAGGAAATAGTGGTGAATTGGAAAGACTGATGCTGCAGCTAAAGCTCCAATACTTTCGCTACCTGATTCAAAGAGCTGACTCATTGGTAAAGACCCTGATGCTAGGAAAGACTGAGGGCAGGAGGAGAAGGGGACAACAAAGGATGAGATGGTTGGATGGCATCACCAACTTGATGGACATGAGTTTAACCAAACCCTGGGAGACAGTGAAGGACAGGGAAACCTGGCATGCTGTAGTCCATGGGTTCAAAAAGAGCTGGACATGAGTGACTGAACAACAAGATCCTCCCTGCCCTCATACAACTTACAGTCTAGTAAAGGAGGTAATAAGTCAACAGAGATACATGATAATAACAGATATAATAAAAGCCATGAAGGAAATGCACAGATTGATGTGACGGAGGAGAGGAGCATGTAGGGGAATAATCTAGAATTAGGCTCTCAGGAAGACACTTCTAGGAGTTGTGTTGCAGTTTATCCTGTAACCTGAAGGATGAGAAGAAGGCAACCAAATGTCAGGATTAGGGAAGAGAGCTCCAGGCACATGAAAAAAAATTAGTGCAAAGGCCCTGAGGCAGAAAAGACTGGAAGAAAAGAATGACATAAGCAGGGCCAGACCAGCCAAAGCTTTGGAATCTGGATTTTATCCTAAGAATGATAGGAAGTCTTTGAAGGATTTTAAAAGGGGGAATGAGTGATATGGTCTGTTTTAGTTTTTCAATAAGCATTTTTTGGGGAGGCTGCTCCTCGTGGCTTGTGGGATCTTAGTTACCTGACTAGGATTGAACCCACACCCTCAGCAGTTAAAGCATGGAGTCCTAACTACTGAAGACCACCAGGGAAATCCCCAATAAATTGTATCTTTTAAAGCAATTTTAGGGACTTCCTGTGCAGGGGGTGCAGAGCTAAAAATTCCACATGCTTAGCAGTGTGACCAAAAATAAATATGTAATCATATATACATATATTTGTGTGTTCAGTAGCTCAGTCATGTCTGACTCTATTCGACCCCTTGGACTATAGCCTGCCAGGCTCCTCTGCCCATGGGATTTTCAAGGCAAGAATACTGGAATGGTTGCCATTTCCTTCTCCAGGGGATCTTCCTGACCCAGAGATCTAACCCACATCTCCTGCATCACAAGGGGATTCTTTTACTACTGAGACATCAGGGAAGCCTATATATATATAAACAATGTTAGGTTTACAGCAAAAATAGACAACACAGAGATTTCTCATATACCCTCTGTCCCCAGGCACATACAACCTCCCTTACTTGATTTATGTTTAAAAAATACTACTTGGCTGGTTGCTTTGGGGGAAAAAAATTGGAGGGAGGCAGAGGTGATGTAGCGTGGATGAATGAAGATGGAGAGAAGTGACCAGTTTGAAGTATGTTTTGAAAATAGTGTCTGCAGGGTTTGGTGGTGGACTGGACGTGGGGGTGAGAGAAAAGAAATCAAGGAATCTAGGTTTTTAGCCTGAATGTGGGTGGATGATGATGCTATTTATTTCCATGAAAAACCCTGGAAGAGGAACATAGTCAGGAGTTTGGTTTGGAGCTTCTTTGAAACATCCAAGAAAAGAGCTCAGGCAGGCATTTGGAGGGATGGGTCTGCAGCTCAGGAGAAAGTTGGGACTGAAGTCAGGCATTTGGAGCCCTGCGCATAGATAGGAATTACAGGCACAGGTCAGGCTGAGCTCCCTATGAAGGAAGTGTTGAGCTCCCTAAACTCATAGGTGAGGAGCTGGTCTCAGAGAGGCTAAGTGACTGGACCAAAGTGGTGCTGAAAACAACTTCAGTGCACCAGCACCAAATCGAGTCTCAGAGACAGACAAGAGTTTTGGGTGAAATAGAAAAGAATAGCCTTATTGCTTTGCCAGGCAAAGAGAGGCACACTGGACTCATGACTCTCAAAACTGTGTATCCAGACCCCAGGAGGAATTAATGAAGAGTTTTTATGGCAGTGATTCAAGGGTAAGATATGGGTGTGTGTGCACCTGTATTGCTTTAATCCTCTCTCAGGTGGTCTCTTAATCTTTTTTTTTTTTTTTTCTTTTTGATCTGGGATCTTAGTTCCCTAACCAGGAACTGAACCCACACACCCCAGCAGTGGAAACATGGAGTATTAACCATTAGACCACCTGGAAGTCCTTGGTCTCCTAATCTTTTTTTTTTTTTAATGTGAACCACTTTTAAAATCTTTATTGAATTTGTTACAATACTGCTTCTGTTTTATGTGTTTGGGTTTTTTGGCTGCAAGACATGTGGGATCTTAGCTTCCCGATCAGGGATAGAACCTATGTCCCCTGCATTGGAAGGTAAATTCTTAACCACTGGACTACCAGGCAAGTTCCTAAATTAATTTTTATTTGAGTATAGTTGCTTTACAATGTATTGTTAGTTTCTGCTTGTAGACCAAAGTGAATCAGCTTTACATACACATATATCCCATCTTTTTTGGATTTCCTTCCCATTCAGGTCACCACAGAGCACTGAGTAACATTCCCTGTGCTATATAGTAGGTTCTCCTTGTTGTTCAGTTGCTAAGTTGTGTCTGACTCAGATCCCATGTACTGCAGCACACCAGGCTTCCCTGTCTTACAGTATCTCCTGGAGTTTCCTCAAACTCTTGTCTGTCGCCCCCTTCTCCTGTCCTCATTCTTTCCCAGCATCAGGGTCTTTTCCAGTGAGTTAGCTCTTTGTTTCAGTTGGCCAAAGTACTGGAGCTTCAGCTTCAGCATCAGTCCTTCCAATGAATATTCAGGGTTGATTTCTTTTAGGATTGACTAGTTTGATCTTCTTGCTGCCCAAGGAACTCAAGAGTCTTCTCCAGCACAATTTGAAAGCATCAGTTCTTTGGTGCTCAGCCTTCTTTATGGTCCAATTCTCACAACCATACGTGACTACTGGAAAAACCATGGCTTTGACTGTACGGACCTTTGTTGGCAAAGTGATGTTTCTGCTTTTTAATATGCTGTCTAGGTTTGTCCTAACTTTCTTTCCAGAGAGCAAGCATCTTTTAATTTCATGGCTGTGGTCACCATCTACAGTGATTTCGGAGCCCAAGAAGATAAAATACATAGTCATGTATTTATGTCAATTCCAATCTCCCAATTCATTCCATCCCTCTCCCTGCCTCCAGCCTTGAGGTATTATTTTCTTGGGTCTAAATCCTTCAAGAAGGGCTTACACCCAGTCAATTTTGCTTTTCCCCTCTCCTACTGAGCTCCCAGGCCCTCCCTCATCCTGTTGAAGATCAATCTTTCTCCAGGTTCCTTAGCTCTGGTGTCTCCCCACCAAAAGAACTGCCAGGCTTCCAGACTGGGTTTGTTCCCATCTTGGTGCTCTCTCAGTCCCCATGTACCCTGCCATCAGCCGCACTGCTCTGCTCTGCAGCTGCCTGGTTACTGCTTCACTCTGGCCACAAAGTGGGCCTCAGCTTCCACCTGGAGAGTGAATGATTGAGCAAGTGAATGATCACAGCTAATGCTCTAGAGTCATTGTGATGATCTCACTGAGTTTCCTTCCTCTACGAGCTGGGTCCCTATTCCGTCTCCAGCCCGATTCCCTACTCGCTTGGTCCAGTTTTTAAGAAACTTTCTGACTTCTCTCCCTAGCACCTGGGTTCTGCAAGACCTCTAGGAATGAAGGGTGGAGAGAATTTCTGGGCTTTTCTTTCAGGCCCAGAACCACTCCAGTTTCATTCTTCTCCATCTCCACCCTCTTAGCTTCCAAATAAGCAAGGTCAAAAATCACAAAATGTCCCTCAGGCATCTTCTCAGAGTGCTCGTCTTATCTCATACCAACTGCCACTCATAAACCCATCAGTCACTGATACTTAACTGAGCCATCAGTCACTGATACTGAACTGAGCCAAGGTTATCTGTTAATCTCCTCCTCCCAACTGTGGGGTAGGGACCACACTGCTAAACTCACCACCCTTGTATCAGAAGTATCTGGCACTTAATGGACTGTGAAGTCGCTCAGTCGTGTCCGACTCTTTTCGACCCCACGGACTGTAGCCTGCCATGCTCCTCCATCCGTGGGATTCTCCAGGCAAGAATACTAGAGTGGGTTTCCATTTCCTTCTCCAGGAGATCTTCCCAACCCAGGGATCAAACCCGGGTCTCCCTCATTGCACGCAGACGATTTACCATCTGAGCCACCAGGGAAGCTCATTAATGGACTCAGTAACTGAATGAATGGATGAGTGAGCAAATGCAGTCAAAGTTTCTGCTCTGATCCCAGCGGCTGGGTGTTACAAAAGTGGGTCCAAGAACCCCCCACCACACATCCTCACCTTAGCATTACCCATTTGCTCATCCTCAAGCTTCATTTGGCATTCCAGATAGTACTAGTGGTAAAGAATCCACCTGCCAATGCAGAAGACATAAGAGACACGGTTTAGATCCTGGGCTGGGAAGATTCCCTGGAAAAGGAAATGGCAACCTACTCCAGTATTCTTGCCTGGAGAATCCCATGGACAGAGGAACCTGGCAGGCTACAGTCCATGGGGTCACACGGAGTTGGACACAACTGAAGTGACTTAGCACATATCCAAAGCTTCATTTGGTATGTATGACTTTCATGCAACCCTTGAAGGTAGAAGGGACAATAGNCTCCAGTATTCTTGCCTGGAGAATCCCATGGACAGAGGAACCTGGCAGGCTACAGTCCATGGGGTCACACGGAGTTGGACACAACTGAAGTGACTTAGCACATATCCAAAGCTTCATTTGGTATGTATGACTTTCATGCAACCCTTGAAGGTAGAAGGGACAATAGTCCCTGCCAAGGTCCTCTGATAAGGATAAATTCTCACTGTGAAACATTTGTACCACAGAAAACCCCCACCACTCCCCTGCCAGTTCTGGCCTGGCTTTTCTTTGCATTTGGAAATTCCTTCCATCAGCCAACAATTTATCTTCACATGCAACACAGAATCTGTTCACTAGGACCTGAGATGTATTTTTTAAAGGGCATAAAACAAAGGATGATGGAATACATGATTCATAGCAGTTACCTCTGGTGTTGGGTTTGTGGTTAGTTTTTTTCTTATTCTTTTCTATAATTTCCAAAATTTTTTCCACAATAGATTTGTATTTTTATAATAAAGGAAACTTAACAGTCTTTTTAACCATGTAAAACCATTCCTCTTGATACAACTGGAGACCTTTCCCTTCCAGGTAAAGGAAACGTGTTACAAAGCATAGCTGATTTGGGGACTTGCATGGTGATCCAGTGGCTAAGACTTCAAATTCCCACTACAGGGGGCCTGGGTTCAATCCCTGGTCAGGGAAATAGCTCCCATGTGCCACAACTAAATCTAAAGACCAAAGATCTCATATGTCACAACTGAGACCAAGGGCAGCCAAATAGATAAATAAATATTGAAAAAAAAAATTAATCTTCAACCCCAGTCCTACCCACCTTTCTAAGACCAGCTTTGCTGTGAGACTAACGAGCGTGCACCATCTGGCTCTGAGCAAGAATTCTCCCCAAGAATCTCAGAATCCAAGAACCTTTAGTGGATTTCCCCATTCCTGTTTTACTACATTTATCCTCAGGAATGACATGATTAATACATTATGTCCCCCAAATACATAGATTGAAGACATCTTTGACCTACCTTTTGACCTCATCTTCCTCGTTCAACTACCCACCAAATTCCATCTATTAGATCTCCAAAAGGTCTCTGGTGCTCATCTTTTCCTCTCAGCCTCACCACCAATGCCTTGATCCAGACCTTTATTCTTGTCCGCTTGGGCTAGTGCCAGAGGCCCTTCACTGGTCCTTGCTTCCAGTCCAGCTCCATTGTTTCCCCTCAAACATAGTAACTTTAATTTTTCAGAGCAGTTATAAGGTTCACATCAAAACTGAGAGGCAGGTACAGAGATTTCCCGTATACACATGCATCGCCTCCCACATTATCAATATCTCTTATTAGAGCGGTACACTTGTCATGATTGATGAACCTACATTGATACATCATTATCACCAAGTCCATAGTTTCCATTAGGTTCACTCTTGGTGTCATAAATTCTGTGAGTTTGGGTGAATTTATGATTGTATCTACCACAGTAGTATCATACAGAGTAGTTTCATTGCCCTAAAAATTCTGTGTGTACTGCTTTTTCATTTTGATGCTGAGATGAGTTTCCTAGAACACAGCGGCATCAGTGACTGGCATTGTCTCTCCAATACATACAAAAAAAGAGTGTGCTCTTTTGCACAGATGCAAGATTCCATGGTCTTGTCCAGGTTTCCCTTCCCCATCTACGTTTCATTTACCAGCTCTGCCCTCCATGCCCAACCACTGACACAACTCTCTCTCTTCACTCGAATGTCTTCCTCCACACTCTTGCTCCCACGGTTCCCATTGTTTGGAATGCACTTTTCCTTTATTTCTACTTCCTCCCAAATTCCACCCATTTTTCAAAGTCCAATTATTTAAATCCTTCTTACCCCAGGAACTCCTAGTCCAAACTCTCATTGCTTGTGATCTGAACTTCATGACAACTTTCCAAGGGCCTTCTTACCTCCAGTCTTTCACCCTTTCAACCCACCTCTTACACTGTTGCTGGACTATCTTGATCTAACACTATTTGAATACATCAGAGCTGCCTTCCCTATATTTTCCTTATGTGTGGTGTGCTGATAAATGTTTAACAGCCAGCTCAAGGTAAAGGGTGGAGAAGGAAATGGCAACCCACTCCAGTGTTCTTGCCTGGAGAATCCCAGGGACGGGGGAGCCTGGTGGGCTGCTGTCTATGGGGTCGCACAGAGTCGGACATGACTGAAGTGACAGCGTCAGCAGCAGCAGCAGGGTAAAGGGACCCCGATTTGCAGTATCTGCCAACTTCCATGGTGTAAATGCTTCTGTGGTGCCAACTTTAAATTACTAATAAGACTTTATTGAACTCAGAGTTAGTGGGAGGTGTGCACAGTTGGTTCTCATATGCCTGCATAACAGTTTCCCTGGTGGCCCAATGGTAAAGAATCCACCTGCCAGTGCGGGAGACGGATTCAATCCTTGGATCAGGAAGATCCCCTGGAGAAGGAAACAGCAACCCACTCCAGTATTCTTGCTGGGAAAATTCCATGGACAGAGGAGCTGCGTGGGCTACAGTCCATGGCGCTGCAAAAGAATTGGCCACGACTTAGCGACTAAAGGCACATGCCTATATAATCAACCTTCACCACACCATTGGTTCCCATTTACAACTCTTCATTGACGTTCTTTAAAATACTCTTTGTACTATACTTGCAGCTTTTTGTAAATCTGAAATTATTTTGAAATAGAACTTTTAAAAAGCCTACCAAAAATGTCTACCAGAACAGATTTAAACTCATTTGACAAACTTCTTTCTCAGCAAAATGTGGGTACTCCCTAAACTGTTCCCCTCTGAGAAAGGAATGAGGAAATATGAATGCAATTAATTGCCAAGACATCCTCCAAAGCCAATGAAAGTCTATAGAGGGAATTCCTTTGCAGTCAAGTGGTTAGGACTCTGCCCTCTCACTGCCTAGGACCCTGGGTTCAATCCCTGGTAGGGAACTAAAATTCCACAAGCCCTGCAGTGAGGCAAAAAAAAAAAAAAAAGTCTATATAAGGGTAACTGGAGAGTTTTTCAAGAATATTTGAATTCTAAACTCAGTGAGTGGGTGTAATCCTAAGAAAGTGGGAAAGGAATGTGAATGTCATTAAGACAAGATAGAATCTGACCAATTGTATTTTGAATCAGTTCTCAAAATCAGTTCTTGTCTTCTGTGTGGACTGAAGACAATACTCAGTGTGCCAATCAGGAAAAAAAAAAAAAGACTGGAAAGATTGTCTAATAATTTTTAGGGCAGTTTCAATCCAGGATTATTACTATTCCAGGATTCTTTCCGAAGGTGAGACAGGTAGGCCTCTTTTACACTGAAGACAAATGCAATATGGTCTTGGAGCTGTCATGAAGTAAGTGCAGTTAATTCCTTTACTTTGATTTCAAGATTCCTTGAGTAGGTTTTTTCTTTCCACTTATATTTTCTTACAGAGGATGAACAGATGGATCAGCCAACACAGATGTTCTGTTGTCCTTGACCAATTCAGTTCATTTAGAAAGAAGTTGATATGCCATTTCTTTGTCAATTTTTTGTGAGTCCACTTGGTTTCAGTCAGGTGTACTTTCACTCAACGTTAAATTTACAACGTACCAAATATTTGCCAGGCACAGTTCTAGGAGCTGGGGGCACAATGGTAAACAAAATCAGCCAGACTCCTGTCCTTATATATGTTATATTCTAAAGGAGAAGACCGGACATTAATAAAGTAATCACACAAATAAATGGATTTGTAAGAACCAACAATCTGGGGTAAATGCTATAATGTTTGCTCTGAAAATATATAACACAGTAAGTTGGCTTAGTCTGGTAGGTCAGGAAAGTGCTCCCTAAAGAAGTGACTTGATTGGCAAAATAAAATGCTGGGGCTTACAAAGCAGAGGACTGTACCCTGAGCTGTGGTAATTCCATAGATGCAATGCCAGCATGGTCTCCCAGACACCGATTGTCTCATTACTCTACAATACTGTGCAATATTCTGCCCTTCCCTTTCTCTGAGTGTGTATGTCTTAGCCTTCCATCAAAATTATTTGTGCCCCTTCTATTTTGAATGGGAATTCTTGGGAGCTGTCACCACTCAGCCCCTTTTAAAATCATGGAGCTTGTGACTTAGGTCATCTAGGACTCTTCACCAACATCTCAGAGAAGTAAACCAATTAAGAACAAAGATGACATTACTTTTGTTGTTGTTGTTGTTTTTTTGGCCACCCTGTGCAGCTGGTGGGAATCTTAGTTTCCTGACCAGGGATCAAACCTGAATAGCCAAGGAATTCCCAACAGTACATTTTTGTTTTTAAAAAATAATTTTGTATATTCATTTAAAGTATTTGTTTTTGGTGGTGTTGGGTCTTTGTTGCTCCTTGGGCTTTCTCTAGTTGCAGTGAGAGGGGACTTTTTTTTGCTGTGGTGTGTGGACTTATTGCAGTGTCTTCCCTTATGGTGGAGCAGGCTCTAGAGCGGGGAGGCTTCAGTGGTTGCAGCATCCTGGCTCAGTAGTTGTGGTGCCCCGGCTTAGTTGGCCCACAGCATGTGGGATCTTCCTGAACCAGGGATCAAACCCGTGTCTCCTATATTGGCAGGCGGATTCTTTACCACTGAGCCACCAAGGAAGCCCCCGAACAATACATTTTTAAAGTAACAGCTTTATCAAGATGTAATTCACATACCATATAATTTAATTATTTAAAGTGTGCAATTCAATTTTTTTCAATATCTGAAGAGGGCAAGCATCACTCCAATTTTAGAACATTTTTATCACACCAAGAGACACCCTCTGCTCCTTTCCTTATAGTCATTAGCAATCTCTCTCCATGTCTTCATTTCCCTCTAGGCACCAGGCAACCACAATCTATCAAATTTTGTCTCTATGGATTTGCCTATTCTGGACATTTCATGTAAATGGAATAATACATTACTGTATGTGGTCTTTTGTGACCTTTATTTAGCATACATTTCATAGTTATCCCATGTTGTAGTGTGTACTCAGTACATCATTCCTTTTTTTCCCCCCTCTCTTTAAAAAAAGTTTTAATTTATTTTTGAATACTGTGGGTCTTCGTTGTTGCACACAGGCTTTCTCTAGTTGTGGTGAGCAGGGGCTACTCTTCATTGTGGCCTGTGAGCTTCTCTTTGCAGTGGCTGCTTCTTGTGGAGCACAGGCTCTGGGCAAGTGGGCTTCAGTAGTTGCAGCAGGCAGGCTCAGTAGTTGAGGTATACAAGCTTTATGTGGAATCTTCCTGGACCAGGAATGACCCTGTGTCCCATGCATTCGAAAGTGGATTCTTATCCATGTATCACCATGGAAGTCCTTCATTCTTTTTTATTGTTGAATAATATTTCATTGTATGGATATACCATATTTTATTCATTCCTTCATCAGTTGATGGACTTTGAGTAGTTTCTACTTTTTGGCTATTATGAACATCTGTGTGCAAGAGTTTTAAAACTGAGGTGAATTCACATTTTTAAATAAACAGCTCAGTGGTGTTCACTGCATTCAAATTCACGGGTTGTATAACCACCACCTCTATCTAATTCCAAAGCACTTCATCATTCTAAAACCCCATGACCATTAAGCCGTTACTGACCACCAGTCTGCTTTTTGTTTCTTTGAATTTGCCTATTCTGCATATCTCACATCAGTGGAATCATATGTGATGCTTTTGTTTGGCTTCTTTTACTTGTAACATCTTCAAAGTTCATCTGGTTATAGCATGCATTTATACTTCATTCTTTTGTGTGATTAATATTCTATTACATATATACACCACAGTTTGTTTATTCACTCATCTATCGATGGATATTTGCATTGTTTCCACCTTTTTACTACTACTGAATAGCGCTAAGTACTTTCCTGCAATGATTTGAGTACCTGTTCTTAATTTTGGGGTAATATACCTAGGAGTGGAATTCTTGGGTCATATGGACATCTTTGAGAAGAGCAGGAATTGGACTTTTAAACAATGTATCCAGGAATTTTTTTTTTTTTTTCCCCAAAGGAAATGGCAGAAATTTCAGAAAATTGAGTGGGAGGATTTGGGGGTGATAGTACAATGTGCTACATAAATGTATTAATTCAAGCTAGTGTTCGTAGTGCACATCTACCGTGTCACATCTTAATCTAGAACCAGATTCAGGATGTTGGATTCCAAGCCCAGCTATTTAGTTGCTTGTCTTGTTCCACAATATTGTCCACCAATCTACGGAAGCAAACAAGGTAACCAGGAAGGTAGTGCTGAAAACCTAGAAACTAGAGGTAGACGACTACAAATTTTCAGGAAAAGCAGCAGCTTTCTTCCCTACAACGAAGACCAGGGAAATTCATTGCGAGTTTCTGGTTTCATGGTCACCTCTTATGAAAGGGAACATCAGTGGAATTCGATATACCACATATTATAGAGAATTCTTTTCTAAGGGTGTGTGTGTGCGTGTGAGACTCGCTTAGTCGTGTCCGACTCTTTGCGACCCCGTGGACTATATAGCCTGCCAGGCTCCTGTTTATGGAATTCTCCAGGCAATAATACTGGAATGGGTTACCATTTCTTTCTCCATTTTCTCAGGGTGCTCGTAGACAATTCTTTGGAGACCACAGAGGACAGCTAAGGGAAAAGAGAAATGCCATGTAAATCTTATTCCAGAATTCAGTAGAACTGCCTCTATGGGAGCCATAGGGACCAATACTGTCTAACAATTTGAACAAGATGGTGGCTGGGACGGGACCGCTCTATCTTTCCGGGTGAAACTCTATGGCAGAGTAGAGGTGCACAGTATTAGAGAAGTGAAGCTGAGATGGGTGGTAACTCGACCACACTAGCGCGCGGGGAAGAGTNCACTTTGGGTGAGGGTTTTTTTTTTTTTTTAATGTTAAGAAAGGATAAATGATACTTAGACTATTCCAGCGGTGGTTTTAAGTGCTTTAGATTGTTTAACTCCCTTTACTCTTCACAATAACCCAATGGGATCGACTTCATCATCTTCATTCCATTTATGTAACAATAAGCTCAGGATCATAGAGGTTGTCCATAATTAATGAAAAACTGAGCCAGGCTGCAGACCCTGGTAGTCTAGAATCAAGAACCCATATTCTCAGCCACTGAGTCCTGTCATCCTAGCCTCTCTGTACTCTCGTGTCTTACTCAGGAGAACAAGCTCTGGTGACTTGGGCAGCTGTTAGATGTTATTGTTCCAGTTTTCCTTGACAAGTGGTATTAAATGTTTGCCAGTTTCTCAGAATATATAAAAATAAGGCTTATACTAGGTATTCCAGTATCTGTTCAAGAAGAGTCTGATTTTTCTCACCTGTGATTCTGTATATGAGCATCACAGTTCTCCAATAGTGATGCCCTCTTTCCTAGACAGCATATTATACTGTGCATTGGCAGGTACTTTGCACTGTGCTTCATTGTTGCCCCTGCCATGGGGATACTCTTGTGTGTGTGTGTTAGTTTCCATCTTTGTTTTTAAAAACAGAAGTTTAAGCTCAGTTTTTAGAGTTGCCACTTTTTATTTCTTTGTTTAATAACTTCTTGTTCATTTAATTGTTCTCTCACCTAATTAAAAATTATTTTCTCTAAGCCTTACCAGCTACAAAAATAATTTGTTAGACTTTTACTTCATTTTCTGCTTCACTGAATAAAAATATTAAAATCTGACTTACCTTCTCTGAGCCCCTTAATAACCTTATTCATTTTCAAGTAGGTACAGTACCATTTGTAACTCTTGTTAATGTTTAATTTAGCAATTTCCAGTCCTTGTAACAGTTGACTTATCCAGGCTAATTTGATTGAATCTTTCTAACCGAATGCCAGGAACACTCTGTTCCTACATTATGAACACATCCAGTTCATTTAACGGTTTCTGGTTCATGTAAATAGATTTTGGTGACGTTTTCGTTTTTGGTGTTGTGCAGTCAGAAAATATTTCCAAGAGTCAGGACTTGAAGGGAAATTAAGATAATGAAAAAATAAAAACCTCTAAGATATATTTCATTAGCAAGCAGAATCCTTAAAACAATATAATGAAAAAAAAAATCACTTAGCATTGACATGTAACATAAGAATGAAAGTGGTAAAAGTATGAGTTCTCAGGGATGTCCAGTTCTTTACAACCCCTTGGAGTGTAGCCCATCAATCTCCTCTGTCCATGGCATTCTCCGGGCAGGAAAACGAGTGGGTAGCCATTCCCTTCTCCAGGGGATCTTCCTGACCCAGGTCTCCTGTATTGCAGGTGGATTCTTTACCATCTGAGCTACCAGCGAAGCAGAAATTATAGTAGAGATAGGGTGTGGGAAGATTTCTGTATGTGTAGGGAAATCATATTTGGAATCTAGCCATCGAATAATGATGTTCCAAGGTTCAAAAATAGACTTTAAACATACTTTTATCCGGATTACAAAAGCTAAGTTCAGCAACAGCCCACTTGGTAAACACAGACCAAGAGATCATATGAAATATATTTCTCTAATTCAAGTATCAGAATAGAGACAAATCCACTGATATATCCTCCCAAGACCTGTGTATAGAGATCAATAGATTTTAGTCTCCCAGTGTAAAACTATATTAACATTAGCATATGATTTAACATTTTGAACTTAATTTCATTTAAATCAAATGATACAATATCAAACAGGGATTTTCTAAGTAGTAAGGGTCTATTTTAGAATGGGAAAGACTAGAGATCTCTAGGGATACCAAGGGAACATTTCATGCAAAGATGGGCTCGATAAAGGACAGAAATGGTAGGGACCTAACAGAAACAGAAGATACTAAGAAGAGGTGGCAAGAATACACAGGCGAGCTAGACAAAAAAGATCTTCATGACCCAGATAATCACGATGGTAGATGGTGATAATCACTCACCTAGAGCTAGACATCCTGGAATGTGAAGTCAAGTGGGTCTTAGGAAACATCACTACGAACAAAGCTAGTGGAGGTGATGAAATTCCAGTGGAGCTCTTTCAAATCCTAAAAGATGATGTCATGAAAGTGCTGCACTCAGTATGCCAGCAAATTTGGAAAACTCAGCAATGGCCACAGGGCTGGAAAAGGTCAGTTTTCATTCCAATCCCAAAGAAAGGCAATGCCAAAGAATGTTCAAACTATCCCACAATTGCAGTCATCTCACACGCTGGCAAAGTATTGCTCAAAATTCTCCAAGCCAGGCTTCAACAGCACATGAACCGTGAACTTCCAGATGTTCAAGCTGGATTTAGAAAACGCAGAGGAACCAAATCAAACTGAAACTAACACAACTATGTGTAAATCAACTATACGTCAAGAAAAATTAATTTAAAAAATAATAAATCTAGTGATGTGATCTCAAGAATAAATTATTAAAAGTGGTAAGTACTTGATACAAAACAGGCAGTTTTCCCCAACTTTCCACAAATAATGGTATATTCCATGATATCTGTGCCTGTATAATTTTCAAGTTGCACATTTTGGGTAGAACTGGAAGTGTATTAAAACACATTTTGTGAGAATGAATTACTGTCCTCTAATTGAGAGACCAGCTCAGGAAAAATAATTCCAGGGAGTTCAGTCAGTAACATGTGAAAAAAAAAAAAAGACTGGAATGTTCTCTTTGTAGTAGCCATGGTACAGAAGGAAGAATTTAACCTGCTTCACACCATTCACAGTTGTCTTCTAATTTTGTTGTTACTACGTTTGAGCTCTAAACACAACAAGGTTATTTATAACACACAACAAAATCAAACAGCTATTGATTTTATTTCAAGTGAACTCCTGTTTATCTCATTGTTTTTGTGAGTAATAGCTATATGTTTAGCTTTATACTTAAGCACAGTAGGACATAACTACATATTAGCAGCACTCAGATCTACAGAGTAGATTCCTGAACATTGAAGATAAAATCCACTGGTAATATTTGTTTGATTATCTTGGGGCTTCCCTGGTGGGTCAGATGGTAAAGAATCTGCCTGCAATGCAGGAGACCTCGGTTCGATCCCTGGGTTGGGAAAATCTCCTGAGGAGGGCTTTGCAACCCACTCCAGTATTCTTGCCTGGAGAATCCCCATGGACAGAGGAGCCTGGGAGGCTATAGTCCAAGGGGTCACAAAGAGTCGGACATGACTGAGCGACTAAGCACAGTACATGCACACACATTGGGATAACTGTTGAACCTGGGTCAGCAAATATGTGGGTGCAATACTGCCACCAATAATAATAGTAACTATTCAGCTTCTCTGTGGATTTCCTATGAACTAAGCCCTATTCATATGCTTTCCATGTAACCAAGATCATGTCTTCGTTCAAACATATCTTCAAGATCCCAAGTGTGACACATTTCAGAGCTTGGATTTGAACCAGAGTCCCTGTTCTATGCAAGTTACCCTGGTCAAGTTAAGTAACTTCTAAAAGCATTTCCCTGGTATATTTTTTTTCTGTGCTGACTCAATTTTTACCTTTCTCCCTGTTTCACAGGCTCACCCAGTCTGTGAGATAAAGACTGTGCTGGTCTTTATCTGTAAAGTTGTCCCTGATCTGGCCCTGATGCCAATGTCTGGAGGCTTGAAATACTCTCTGTGACCTTCTATCAAGGTGTGTGTGAAGGAGGGAAACCTATGTTCGTTATTATTCAAGGTTCTTAGGTCAGCTGGCCCCTCAGCACTTTGAGTTCCCACAGACAGTGCTAATTTCCCCTCTCCCAGCTGAGCTGTTCAGACCATGCTTGTAGGAGCCCACGTAGCAGCAGGCCCTTCCTTGCTTCATTTTCCTCTCCTCTTCATACCCTGACCACTGCTGCAGCTTTCACATCCTTTCTCACTCAGGAGAGGCTGCCTCAGTGTTGTATCTTACATTCCTCTCTCCACTGTCTTGTAATAAATTTCAGTGTTCAGATCTCCAAGCTTTGTTCTTGGCAGAGAGAACAGCTAGTTTGAGGAACATTAGAAGAAAAAGAAAACATTGAGGATCGCCTCCCAGTATTCTTTCCCCAACTATATGTGATAAAGACCCAGTTTCTTTGTTTTGAATTTTCCAAGCCACCTTGAACTCTTAATACTTTTGTAAACTTCCCTGTACAGTGAAGTGAGTCCACTGATGATATGCTCCTTTGTCATGTCAAGGTCAGAGTCCCATGAAAGTTCTTGAATGCTCTGAATTCTGTATGCATCTTGCCTATTACAATTTTACTGAACAGCACTATTATGTCCATGAACCACATTTAGAGTAACATTACTGTAGAGATCATTTTTCATGGGAAAAGGCACAAAGAACCTGCTTTTCCCTCAGTCTATTTCTTGTTTTGCAGATGTGCCTGTGTATTCATCTTTGTATGGTCCTTTGGTATACAAATATGGACCCTCCAAAAGCTGGTGGGCTGGGCATTGGTATAAGGTTGACCAAGACAAAATATACGTGGTGGTGGTGGTTTAGTCACTAAGTCATGTCTGACTCTTGCAATTACTGTAGAACACCAGGCTTCTCTGTCCATGGGATTTTCCAGGCAAGAATACTGGAGTGGGTAGCCATTCCCTTCTCCAGGGGATTGAACCTGGGTCTCCTGCATTGCAGGCAAATTTTTTTTTTACTTTCTGAGCTACCAGGGAATCCCATATATGTGTGCATATGTACATATATTTCATCCTATGGTACAGTGTAATCATGGACAGAGGAAGACTGCCTTAATTTGAATCTTAGCTCTACCACTTTTGAGCTCTGTGACACAGAACAAGTTAATCTCCCTCTGCCTAATTTTCCATATCTGTAATATGGAAATAGTAAAAATAACTCAAAGGGTTAATGTTAAGATTGAATGACTTAATATGTATAAATCAGCACCCCAGAGTAAGGTCTGATATTTGGATACGAATGCTATGTGTTTGGGCTTCCCAGCTGGAGCTAGTGATAAAGAACCGCCTGCCAATGCAGGAGACATGAGATGCAGATTCATCCCTGGGATGGGAAGATCCCCTGGAGAAGGGAATCGCCACCCACTCCAGTATTCTTGGCTGGAGAATTCCATGGATGATGAACCTGGCAGGCTACGGTCCATGAATTTGCACAGTTGCACACAGTTCAGACATGACTGAAGCAACTTAGAATGCATACATGCATACTGTGTGTTTACTGTCATTATTACCATGAACCACAAGGAAAAGGCGTTAAGGCAAATATGATAATGGAGCTGAAGATATTCTATCCAATATAAAATATAATACAACATGGATAATAGATAAGGCATGGTTAATTATGACTTGGGTAATGTGAAGTATGTCATGATTTTAAGAGTGTGTGACATGGACTGTGCTAGACATTTTGCATTAACAGTTATTTTTTACGCCCCTAGTACCCCTATGTGNAGGCATGGTTAATTATGACTTGGGTAATGTGAAGTATGTCATGATTTTAAGAGTGTGTGACATGGACTGTGCTAGACATTTTGCATTAACAGTTATTTTTTACGCCCCTAGTACCCCTATGTGATGGATACTGTTATTATTTCTACTTTACAAAAGAAGAAATTGAAGCTCAGAGAGATTAAGTAGCTTAGTGTCTGTAACACAGTCAGTAGTACAGCTGGAATTTGTACTCAGAGCTTCCTGAATCAGAAACCTGGAGTCCTTGCAATTCTCTACTTGAGCTGTCTATTGAAAAACTATGTGAAGTTTTAAAAATGCATTTAAAATTCACCTATAAACTCAGAAATTCTTCAATTTGATTTTTTTTAAAGCCTCATTGAGACATTCATCTCCCATAGAATCCACCCATTTGGAATATTAAATGCACTGTTTTATAGTATATTGAGAGGTTAAACACCATCGCCACAATTTAGTAGTAGAACATTTTCATCTGAGTGATAGGCCTGGCAATAGAGTCCCTTGGGTCTTTACTTCAGGGCCAGAGACCCTGTAAGATTTCTTGAAGTGAAACTTTGAAAGTGTTAAAGTGTTAGTCACTCAGTTGTCCGATTCTTTGCGACTCCATGGACTGTAGCCAGCCAGGCTCCTCTGTCTGTGGGAGTTCGCAGGCAAGAATGGTTTGAGAATGTTTTCTAAGTCACACAACTTTCATTTTCTTTTGTTTTCAATTTTTTTGTTTTTGGCTGTACTGGGACGTTGTTGCTGTGTGCGTACTTCCTCTAGGTGTGGAGAGCCGTGACTAGTTTTGCGGTGAGGTGGGCTTATCACTGTAGTGCCTTCTGCTGCGGAGCACAGGCTCAGTAGCTGTGGGGCATGGGATTAGTTAATGTGGAATCTCCCCGGACCAGAGATCAAATCTGTGTCCCCTACATTGGCAGGTGGATTCTTAACCATTGGACCACCAAGGAAATCCTCATTTTCTTCTTTAAAAGCATAGAAATGCAGCTCAGATAGTATTAAGGAACTCGACCACTGTGTTCTCAAACTTCAGGGTGCATAAACACCACTGAGGGCTCTTGTTAAATTCACATTCAGGTTTAGTAGGTTTGGGGTGAGATCAGGCCTACTTTCATCAACTTGGTTATAGGAATACTAACATTGGAGCCCAGTTAAGTGAAATGCTACCTTTCCTGTAATTTCATTCTTCTTATTAGTAGTTATGTGTTACCAAAAAAACCCCCCAAAATGACTGTTCTCAATCATTATTACATTTTGATTTTTTTCAATAAAATATTTATGGACATTTTTCTTTCTTGTTTAAGTAGCTACAATATAACCATGATTTTGCTTCTTGTAACAAAAAGCCTAACATATCTATTGGCTGGCCCTCAATAGAAGTTTGCCAGCCCCCAGTGTAGAGCATCCAGCTTTCCTGGTGGCACACAATTGGTAAAGGAATCCACCAGCAAGGCAGGAGACATGGGTTCGATCCTTGGGTCAAGAAGATCCCCTGGAGAAAGGAATGGCAACCCACTCCAGTATTCTTGCCTGAGAAATCCCATGGACAGAGGNCTGAAGGAGATCAGCCCTGGTATTTCTTTGGAGGGAATGATGCTGAAGCTGAAACTCCAGTACTTTGGCCACCTCATGCGAAGAGTTGACTCATTGGAAAAGACTCTGATGCTGGGAGGGCTTTGGGGCAGGAGGAGAAGGGGACGACCGAGGATGAGATGGCTGGATGGCATCACGGACTCAATGGACGTGAGTCTGAGTGAACTCCGGGAGATGGTGATGGATAGGGAGGCCTGGCGTGCTGTGATTCATGGGGTCACAAAGAGTCGGACACGACTGAGCAACTGAACTGAACTGATGGGCAAAGTTCTTAATTTCCTCATCTGTATTATGGGGATAGTAGTTCATACCTCATAACTTTTGGAAACTATAGGAAATGATATATATAAAGCACTTGGAATAGTACCTGGCTGATATGTGCTGGTTGTTATCATTAGATACATTTCCCCCCAGGTCCTTTAATAATATGAGTTTGGGGGAATAGAATATTCAGTGAACGAATCATCTTGAAAACATTGATTTAAAAAGTAACTCATGTCATTGTCCTTTAAAGGATAAAACAGCTCTTACCTTTCCCCTGCTGATCAACAAAGGCATTCATTTCTTTTTTTTAAAGTAGAGATATGCCTACTTCTTTGGAATAGCTGTCCACCACAGATAAATATTACTTTGTGCTACTGGGTGTGTTCAGTGTGTAAATAGATTGTGGGAACACAAGAGGCTAGTTTTTCAAGTTTCTGCTCCTTGCACTACATGAGGCTCAGGTAGTCCAGCATTCTACAGTTTGTGTGTTTGAAAGAAAACTAAGCCTACAAAAGTGTTCAAGCCATCAGATTGAGGTAAGAATACTGTGCCTAGTGGACTTTAGTGTGACATCTTCTTTCTTGATTTTTGTATTTTGTGTTTGTGAGGTGGGGTTTGGTTTCAGGAAATGAAAGACTAATCTCACCATTTGGTTAAAAGGAAAAAGACAGGAATATATAAAGAAGGAGCATTTTGGCCAATGGGCTGCTCTGTAAGTTTGATGGAATGAGGAGGGAGATATAGGTATCTTATTGTTATTAGCATTTAATTTAATCTACAAATTGAAGCATTGCTCTAGATCCCACTGAACATAGGAACAATTATGTATCTGTGACATAATCAATTTCATAGCAGAAGTACTGTGTCACTTTGCCAAAAATCTATTACACCTCTAGGTATAAAGTAGCAGTCCTTTTGCTCTGAATTTCTTTTCTTTGTTAGATAAGTCAGATTTTATTTAGCACCGTTGAATTGTTCTTTGCTTTCACTCCTGTTCTTGATACGGTGACATATCTGGTATGGATATATATTTAGTAGGATTGCTGAAGTTTGAAAGCCTTGGAGTAAGTTCAATATGAATATGATGTTTTTAGCACCACAGGAAGATGAGATACTGACTATGAATATGAGTATAATACACTAGAGAGATGTGTCAGGTTTTAAAATATTTTTCTTTAATATGGATTGTTTTAATTAGCTAGACCATTGTCCTCATTTAAGTCAAAACTGCATTTTGCAACATATCAGACTATGTGTTTGGAGAAAAAGGAGGTATCTATTTAAAGCATTCAAAGTCATGACTAGAAAATATTATATATGATAATATATTTTAAATACTGCTTAAATCTTGGCCTCCTTAAAATGTCTTTCAGACATAGGCACTGAATGTTTAATTTTTTCACTTCATAATACATTGTTTGTATGTTGTTTAGATAACAGCTGAAACACAAAACTGTTATAATTTAAAGCCTGTGGCTTAAGTGCATAAAGACAATCGATTGGACATCAATAAAATTCTTAAACAGATCCCTCTATCCCTGTGTGCATAAAAACATGCATACAAATATGTATTTACATATGGGAAACTAATATCTGGGAAACAGATAAGGAAAAAGGTGAGATGTCTTTTTGTTGTCAAATCATGTTTATTCCATGTACTTAAGATTTCTGAAATGCTCTACCAGTCTCTGGTAATTAGCTGTGCTGTCATTCAACTTATTCAAGTTTGACAACGTGTTCTAATAATTTAGGGAATACAATAATAAAATAGTTCTTTTTACTTCTTTGTCTCCTGGAGACACATCTAGTATTTTTTTTGAAATGACTTTCTTATAATCATTTTGTATGTTAAGAGAAGGAAGTGCAACTTTAATTTGTGAAACATGCAGTTTGTTTTACCTAAGCCTTATTACTCAATGACATATGTTACAGCTATCTTGCTAGCATATGTAAACATTTAGCTATAATCCTTTCTATTTAGAAGTTACTTGTAACTACGTTTCTGTATATCCCATATGTTGTTTGTGTATGCACTCACTCTCACCCATTTACTCCCACACACATCCACATATTTTGGGTGATTTCGTGGAACGCTTTCTTTCTTTTTACTTATTTCTGTCTGCGCTGGATCTTCGTTGCTGCACACAGGTTTCCTCTAGTTGCAGCGAGCAGGGTCTACTCTGTACTTGCGTTGCTCAGGCTTCTCATTGTGAGGCTTCTCTTGCTGCAGAGCTCTAGATCGTGGGCTCAGTAGTTGTAGTGCATGGGCTTAGTTGCTCCGTGGCCTGTGGGATCTTCCCTGACCAGTCATCGAACCTGTGTCCCCTGCATTGGTAGGCAGATTCTTCACCAGTGGACCACAAAGGAAAACCCCATCAAGGGACTTGAAACTTATATTGAATGTGGGTCCATTCCAGGCTACGTCTTTCTGGGGGTAGTATCGGTTCCCTGACTTCTGTTTCTTTACCCTGCTTTATTACATCTTCCTTGATGCCTAGTCCGTGGAGTTCTGATTCTACTCAAGATAGCACTAGTGAAGCAGGTAGGTCCCCTTACTTCCATCACTTGCAGAGTTGGCAACTATAGTGACTGCCTTAAGTTCTTGAAGATCATCTGGACATCAGGCAGAGCTGTTAGAAGGACAAAATCTGATAAATATATAGTGTCCTAGGGTAGGTACTCCACCTGATTTGTTATATCATTTGAGCAAGAACACATCTCTAAGAAATGGTTAATTAAATCTGCCTCTATTGTTATACTACCCACTTTCTCTGTTTTAAAATCCCACTTTCTGTAAATTGCCCTATGACATGACATCTACCTTCATTGGTTTATTGACACTGTATTTCCAAGGGTCATTTGTGGTGCTTTTAGGAAATCTAAGTATGTTCATTCATTTATCTACTGATGCCCCTATTCAGTAGCTGTTTATTTAGTAACATGTAAACATGAGCACTACTATGTGCTGAAGTTACAGTAGGAAACACTAAAAGTTTGCCTTTAAGTACCTCTATTCTAGTTAGGAACAATGCCAATTTACTCGAGTAATTTATTATAAATGTAATAAGTGCTGTGAGGTATACTTATTCAAATCCTCATACCATTTGACTCCTTTGCTATATGTGGCATTCATTGTCACTTCCTACTTCTTGAATTTTTTCCAATCTTAATATCTGTTACTCTATACTATCTCTTCAGCTACTTTGCTACCACTTTCCCTCTTGTTTCTTCTTCTCTTCCCTAAGTGATGGTTCCCCCTAGGTTTAGCATTTGGGCCATAATGAATTACTTGTTTTCTTGGCCTGTGCCTTCTATCGACTCATAGTTTTAAATATCACCTTTAAGTGAATGCCTCCAAGTTATCCATTTCTAGGGTTTTCTATCTGCTGTATATTTTCCCACTTGTACATCCAAGTCCAAGTGTCACCCAATGTTCTTCAGGATTGTAGCCAAACTCACTTTTATGTAAAACCAATTCCTCTTTCATCCATGTTTCTGTTAATGGCATTGACGGTCTCCTGGCTTCTCATGTTTGACACCTTGAAATCAGCTTTGCATCTAATTTCTCATTGACTCTCAATACCTAATCCACTGCCAAGTTCTTTCATTTCTTTCGTGATAATCTAGCTAATATCTATCCTTTCTCATCTCCTTATTCTGTTATTTTTCCTTTTATTCTGTGTTTTCTCATCCTCCCCTCCTTGAGAGTCATCTTGAATTCAGAGTCTTGGTTATATTCTAGCTCCATCAGAAAAATCCACCTCCAGAAAGTCCCTATCTCATAGGTATCTTCTTTTTCTAAACCTTCAGAACAAAATAATGGAAGTGATGGGAATAACAGGTTTTGGTAGCCAAAGACGCAGGGTTAAGCTCTGTTCTACCTGTCACTACCTCCTTTACACTTTCGCTCTCTGTGAGCCTGTTTCCTCATAGTTATCCTATCTTGCATAATGGTCGCAAGGAACAAATAAGATCATGGAGGTGAAGTTATTTAAAACCATGAAGCACTAGGTAAATATTAAAGTAAGATTTGTTAATATAAGAGTTAACTCAGGGGCGGGGACCAAGGTTCTGGGTCTTAATTATACCCAGGAAGTATAGTGTAGGGTTCAGTTTGAATCCCACTTTTGCTACTGACCAGGTGTGAAACTAAGAAAATTTAGCTTCTCTGTTCCTGTGTCCTCATCAGTAAAATGGGAGTAATAATTGTTTGTACTCAGAGGGGTGTTGTTTGATTTAAAGGATTAACAGATGTAAAATACTTACAAAACAGTGCCTGACCTATTAAGTGTGAGAGGTGGTGCTGGAGGCCAGTGACATGTAGATACAAGGTGGGAGTGAGTTATTATTAATAGAACTGAGTCACCAGGTGAGGATCAGGTGTAGTAAAGATGGAAACACAGAGCTGTGGAGCAGACACTTAAACCTGGCTGAATCCCTCATCATTGAGATCACAAATGGCCCTGTCATTGTCATCACAAATGGCTGTCCTTTTGTGTGAATAGATGTGCATAAGGAGATATGAACATTCTGAGTAACTATTTGGAGATAATGGTATTTCAGGCACATTTTTGTTGTTGTTAAAGAGAAAAGAATGGTCAGCAGTTAGCCCTTATAGAGTCATGAAATATGTTGATATGTCATGGAATCAAAATATCAGTATCCAATTTGCATTCCTTTTACTTCTTTTTCTTCTCTAATTGCCATGGCTAGGACTTCCAAAACTATGTTGAATAGCAATGGCAAGAGTGGACATCCATGTCTTATTCTTGATCTTAGAGGAAATGTTTTCAGGTTTTCCTCATTGAAAATGATGGGAATATAAATTCATATAGCCACTATGGATTACAGTAGGAAGGTTCCTTAAAAAACTAAAAATAGAACTACTTTATGACTCAATAATCCAACTACTAGGCTTATATCCTGGGAAAACCATAATTCAAAAAAATACATGCACCCCAATGTTCATTGCAGCACTGTTTACAATAGGCNCAGGTTTTCCTCATTGAAAATGATGGGAATATAAATTCATATAGCCACTATGGATTACAGTAGGAAGGTTCCTTAAAAAACTAAAAATAGAACTACTTTATGACTCAATAATCCAACTACTAGGCTTATATCCTGGGAAAACCATAATTCAAAAAAATACATGCACCCCAATGTTCATTGCAGCACTGTTTACAATAGGCAGGCCATGGAAGCAACCTAAATGTCCATTGACAGATGAATGGATAAAGAAGATGTGGTAGATATATTCAGTGAAATATTAGCCATAAAAAGCAACAAAATTGAATTATTTGTAGAGATGTAAATGGATGTAGTGTCTGTCATACAGAGAGAAGTATTAATAAGTCAGAAAAGTATCATATATTGACACGTGAAATCTAGAAAAATGGTACACAATGAACCTATTTATAGAACATGAATAAAGATGCAGACGTAAAGAATGGACATGTGGACATAGCGGAGGAAGGGGAGAGTGGGATGAATCAAGAGATAAGAACTAAGTTATCTAAACTACCCTCTGTAAAATAGATAGCTAGTGGGAAGCTGCTGAATTGCACAGGGAGCTTCACTTGGTGCTCTTTGGTGACCTAGAGGGGTGGGAGGGAGGCCTAAGAGTTAGGAGATGATATGTATACAAAGAGCTGATCACTTGGTTGAACAGGAGAAACTAACACAGTGCTGTAAAGCAATTATTCTCCAATAAAACACACATACACACATCAGTATCCAAATGTTAAGAAAATTTGTCCTCTGCAGTCTAGAAATTTCTCTCCCCTGCCGCCTTCTTTTGGCCTCACTGCAAGGCATGTGGAATCTTTAGTTCCTTGTGGTTTAGTCACTAAGTCGTGTCTGACTCTTGCAAACCCCATAGACTGTACCCCACCAGGCTCCTCTGTCCATGGCATTTTCTAGGCAAGAATACTGGAGTGCCTTGCCATTTCCTTCTCCAGGCGCTCTTCTGGACCCAGGAATCAAACCCAGGTCTCCTGCATTGCAGGCGAATTCTTTACCAACTTAACTACAACGGAAGCCCAAGGGTCAAACCCTCACCCTCTGCAGTGGAAGAGGTCCAGTCTTAACCACAGGACTGCCAGGGAAGTCCCTAGGAATCTCTTTCTTTAACAGGTATCTGCTTCTAGCATTTCTGAGTGCAAGGTACCTTAGAAATTTCTCTCAATTTATAGAATCATTGGCCAGAGTAGGTGTTTTTACTAACACACAGTATTCACTTTGGGTGAGGGTTTTTTTTTTTTTTTAATGTTAAGAAAGGATAAATGATACTTAGACTATTCCAGCGGTGGTTTTAAGTGCTTTAGATTGTTTAACTCCCTTTACTCTTCACAATAACCCAATGGGATCAACTTCATCATCTTCATTCCATTTACGTAACAATAAGCTCAGGATCATAGAGGTTGTCCATAATTAATGAAAAACTGAGCCAGGCTGCAGACCCTGGTAGTCTAGAATCAAGAACCCATATTCTCAGCCACTGAGTCCTGTCATCCTAGCCTCTCTGTACTCTCGTGTCTTACTCAGGAGAACAAGCTCTGGTGACTTGGGCAGCTGTTAGATGTTATTGTTCCAGTTTTCCTTGACAAGTGGTATTAAATGTTTGCCAGTTTCTCAGAATATATAAAAATAAGGCTTATACTAGGTATTCCAGTATCTCTTCAAGAAGAGTCTGATTTTTCTCACCTGTGATTCTGTATATGAGCATCACAGTTCTCCAATAGTGATGCCCTCTTTCCTAGACAGCATATTATACTGTGCATTGGCAGGTACTTTGCACTGTGCTTCATTGTTGCCCCTGCCATGGGGATACTCTTGTGTGTGTGTGTTAGTTTCCATCTTTGTTTTTAAAAACAGAAGTTTAAGCTCAGTTTTTAGAGTTGCCACTTTTTATTTCTTTGTTTAATAACTTCTTGTTCATTTAATTGTTCTCTCACCTAATTAAAAATTATTTTCTCTAAGCCTTACCAGCTACAAAAATAATTTGTTAGACTTTTACTTCATTTTCTGCTTCACTGAATAAAAATATTAAAATCTGACTTACCTTCTCTGAGCCCCTTAATAACCTTATTCATTTTCAAGTAGGTACAGTACCATTTGTAACTCTTGTTAATGTTTAATTTAGCAATTTCCAGTCCTTGTAACAGTTGACTTATCCAGGCTAATTTGATTGAATCTTTCTAACCGAATGCCAGGAACACTCTGTTCCTACATTATGAACACATCCAGTTCATTTAACGGTTTCTGGTTCATGTAAATAGATTTTGGTGACGTTTTCGTTTTTGGTGTTGTGCAGTCAGAAAATATTTCCAAGAGTCAGGACTTGAAGGGAAATTAAGATAATGAAAAAATAAAAACCTCTAAGATATATTTCATTAGCAAGCAGAATCCTTAAAACAATATAATGAAAAAAAAATCACTTAGCATTGACATGTAACATAAGAATGAAAGTGGTAAAAGTATGAGTTCTCAGGGATGTCCAGTTCTTTACAACCCCTTGGAGTGTAGCCCATCAATCTCCTCTGTCCATGGCATTCTCCGGGCAGGAAAACGAGTGGGTAGCCATTCCCTTCTCCAGGGGATCTTCCTGACCCAGGTCTCCTGTATTGCAGGTGGATTCTTTACCATCTGAGCTACCAGCGAAGCAGAAATTATAGTAGAGATAGGGTGTGGGAAGATTTCTGTATGTGTAGGGAAATCATATTTGGAATCTAGCCATCGAATAATGATGTTCCAAGGTTCAAAAATAGACTTTAAACATACTTTTATCCGGATTACAAAAGCTAAGTTCAGCAACAGCCCACTTGGTAAACACAGACCAAGAGATCATATGAAATATATTTCTCTAATTCAAGTATCAGAATAGAGACAAATCCACTGATATATCCTCCCAAGACCTGTGTATAGAGATCAATAGATTTTAGTCTCCCAGTGTAAAACTATATTAACATTAGCATATGATTTAACATTTTGAACTTAATTTCATTTAAATCAAATGATACAATATCAAACAGGGATTTTCTAAGTAGTAAGGGTCTATTTTAGAATGGGAAAGACTAGAGATCTCTAGGGATACCAAGGGAACATTTCATGCAAAGATGGGCTCGATAAAGGACAGAAATGGTAGGGACCTAACAGAAACAGAAGATACTAAGAAGAGGTGGCAAGAATACACAGGCGAGCTAGACAAAAAAGATCTTCATGACCCAGATAATCACGATGGTAGATGGTGATAATCACTCACCTAGAGCTAGACATCCTGGAATGTGAAGTCAAGTGGGTCTTAGGAAACATTACTACGAACAAAGCTAGTGGAGGTGATGAAATTCCAGTGGAGCTCTTTCAAATCCTAAAAGATGATGTCATGAAAGTGCTGCACTCAGTATGCCAGCAAATTTGGAAAACTCAGCAATGGCCACAGGGCTGGAAAAGGTCAGTTTTCATTCCAATCCCAAAGAAAGGCAATGCCAAAGAATGTTCAAACTATCCCACAATTGCAGTCATCTCACACGCTGGCGAAGTATTGCTCAAAATTCTCCAAGCCAGGCTTCAACAGCACATGAACCGTGAACTTCCAGATGTTCAAGCTGGATTTAGAAAACGCAGAGGAACCAAATCAAACTGAAACTAACACAACTATGTGTAAATCAACTATACGTCAAGAAAAATTAATTTAAAAAATAATAAATCTAGTGATGTGATCTCAAGAATAAATTATTAAAAGTGGTAAGTACTTGATACAAAACAGGCAGTTTTCCCCAACTTTCCACAAATAATGGTATATTCCATGATATCTGTGCCTGTATAATTTTCAAGTTGCACATTTTGGGTAGAACTGGAAGTGTATTAAAACACATTTTGTGAGAATGAATTACTGTCCTCTAATTGAGAGACCAGCTCAGGAAAAATAATTCCAGGGAGTTCAGTCAGTAACATGTGAAAAAAAAAAAAAGACTGGAATGTTCTCTTTGTAGTAGCCATGGTACAGAAGGAAGAATTTAACCTGCTTCACACCATTCACAGTTGTCTTCTAATTTTGTTGTTACTACGTTTGAGCTCTAAACACAACAAGGTTATTTATAACACACAACAAAATCAAACAGCTATTGATTTTATTTCAAGTGAACTCCTGTTTATCTCATTGTTTTTGTGAGTAATAGCTATATGTTTAGCTTTATACTTAAGCACAGTAGGACATAACTACATATTAGCAGCACTCAGATCTACAGAGTAGATTCCTGAACATTGAAGATAAAATCCACTGGTAATATTTGTTTGATTATCTTGGGGCTTCCCTGGTGGGTCAGATGGTAAAGAATCTGCCTGCAATGCAGGAGACCTCGGTTCGATCCCTGGGTTGGGAAAATCTCCTGAGGAGGGCTTTGCAACCCACTCCAGTATTCTTGCCTGGAGAATCCCCATGGACAGAGGAGCCTGGGAGGCTATAGTCCAAGGGGTCACAAAGAGTCGGACATGACTGAGCGACTAAGCACAGTACATGCACACACATTGGGATAACTGTTGAACCTGGGTCAGCAAATATGTGGGTGCAATACTGCCACCAATAATAATAGTAACTATTCAGCTTCTCTGTGGATTTCCTATGAACTAAGCCCTATTCATATGCTTTCCATGTAACCAAGATCATGTCTTCGTTCAAACATATCTTCAAGATCCCAAGTGTGACACATTTCAGAGCTTGGATTTGAACCAGAGTCCCTGTTCTATGCAAGTTACCCTGGTCAAGTTAAGTAACTTCTAAAAGCATTTCCCTGGTATATTTTTTTTCTGTGCTGACTCAATTTTTACCTTTCTCCCTGTTTCACAGGCTCACCCAGTCTGTGAGATAAAGACTGTGCTGGTCTTTATCTGTAAAGTTGTCCCTGATCTGGCCCTGATGCCAATGTCTGGAGGCTTGAAATACTCTCTGTGACCTTCTATCAAGGTGTGTGTGAAGGAGGGAAACCTATGTTCGTTATTATTCAAGGTTCTTAGGTCAGCTGGCCCCTCAGCACTTTGAGTTCCCACAGACAGTGCTAATTTCCCCTCTCCCAGCTGAGCTGTTCAGACCATGCTTGTAGGAGCCCACGTAGCAGCAGGCCCTTCCTTGCTTCATTTTCCTCTCCTCTTCATACCCTGACCACTGCTGCAGCTTTCACATCCTTTCTCACTCAGGAGAGGCTGCCTCAGTGTTGTATCTTACATTCCTCTCTCCACTGTCTTGTAATAAATTTCAGTGTTCAGATCTCCAAGCTTTGTTCTTGGCAGAGAGAACAGCTAGTTTGAGGAACATTAGAAGAAAAAGAAAACATTGAGGATCGCCTCCCAGTATTCTTTCCCCAACTATATGTGATAAAGACCCAGTTTCTTTGTTTTGAATTTTCCAAGCCACCTTGAACTCTTAATACTTTTGTAAACTTCCCTGTACAGTGAAGTGAGTCCACTGATGATATGCTCCTTTGTCATGTCAAGGTCAGAGTCCCATGAAAGTTCTTGAATGCTCTGAATTCTGTATGCATCTTGCCTATTACAATTTTACTGAACAGCACTATTATGTCCATGAACCACATTTAGAGTAACATTACTGTAGAGATCATTTTTCATGGGAAAAGGCACAAAGAACCTGCTTTTCCCTCAGTCTATTTCTTGTTTTGCAGATGTGCCTGTGTATTCATCTTTGTATGGTCCTTTGGTATACAAATATGGACCCTCCAAAAGCTGGTGGGCTGGGCATTGGTATAAGGTTGACCAAGACAAAATATACGTGGTGGTGGTGGTTTAGTCACTAAGTCATGTCTGACTCTTGCAATTACTGTAGAACACCAGGCTTCTCTGTCCATGGGATTTTCCAGGCAAGAATACTGGAGTGGGTAGCCATTCCCTTCTCCAGGGGATTGAACCTGGGTCTCCTGCATTGCAGGCAAATTTTTTTTTTACTTTCTGAGCTACCAGGGAATCCCATATATGTGTGCATATGTACATATATTTCATCCTATGGTACAGTGTAATCATGGACAGAGGAAGACTGCCTTAATTTGAATCTTAGCTCTACCACTTTTGAGCTCTGTGACACAGAACAAGTTAATCTCCCTCTGCCTAATTTTCCATATCTGTAATATGGAAATAGTAAAAATAACTCAAAGGGTTAATGTTAAGATTGAATGACTTAATATGTATAAATCAGCACCCCAGAGTAAGGTCTGATATTTGGATACGAATGCTATGTGTTTGGGCTTCCCAGCTGGAGCTAGTGATAAAGAACCGCCTGCCAATGCAGGAGACATGAGATGCAGATTCATCCCTGGGATGGGAAGATCCCCTGGAGAAGGGAATCGCCACCCACTCCAGTATTCTTGGCTGGAGAATTCCATGGATGATGAACCTGGCAGGCTACGGTCCATGAATTTGCACAGTTGCACACAGTTCAGACATGACTGAAGCAACTTAGAATGCATACATGCATACTGTGTGTTTACTGTCATTATTACCATGAACCACAAGGAAAAGGCGTTAAGGCAAATATGATTGATAATGGAGCTGAAGATATTCTATCCAATATAAAATATAATACAACATGGATAATAGATCAGGCATGGTTAATTATGACTTGGGTAATGTGAAGTATGTCATGATTTTAAGAGTGTGTGACATGGACTGTGCTAGACATTTTGCATTAACAGTTATTTTTTACGCCCCTAGTACCCCTATGTGATGGATACTGTTATTATTTCTACTTTACAAAAGAAGAAATTGAAGCTCAGAGAGATTAAGTAGCTTAGTGTCTGTAACACAGTCAGTAGTACAGCTGGAATTTGTACTCAGAGCTTCCTGAATCAGAAACCTGGAGTCCTTGCAATTCTCTACTTGAGCTGTCTATTGAAAAACTATGTGAAGTTTTAAAAATGCATTTAAAATTCACCTATAAACTCAGAAATTCTTCAATTTGATTTTTTTTAAAGCCTCATTGAGACATTCATCTCCCATAGAATCCACCCATTTGGAATATTAAATGCACTGTTTTATAGTATATTGAGAGGTTAAACACCATCGCCACAATTTAGTAGTAGAACATTTTCATCTGGGTGATAGGCCTGGCAATAGAGTCCCTTGGGTCTTTACTTCAGGGCCAGAGACCCTGTAAGATTTCTTGAAGTGAAACTTTGAAAGTGTTAAAGTGTTAGTCACTCAGTTGTCCGATTCTTTGCGACTCCATGGACTGTAGCCAGCCAGGCTCCTCTGTCTGTGGGAGTTCGCAGGCAAGAATGGTTTGAGAATGTTTTCTAAGTCACACAACTTTCATTTTCTTTTGTTTTCAATTTTTTTGTTTTTGGCTGTACTGGGACGTTGTTGCTGTGTGCGTACTTCCTCTAGGTGTGGAGAGCCGTGACTAGTTTTGCGGTGAGGTGGGCTTATCACTGTAGTGCCTTCTGCTGCGGAGCACAGGCTCAGTAGCTGTGGGGCATGGGATTAGTTAATGTGGAATCTTCCCGGACCAGAGATCAAATCTGTGTCCCCTACATTGGCAGGTGGATTCTTAACCATTGGACCACCAAGGAAATCCTCATTTTCTTCTTTAAAAGCATAGAAATGCAGCTCAGATAGTATTAAGGAACTCGACCACTGTGTTCTCAAACTTCAGGGTGCATAAACACCACTGAGGGCTCTTGTTAAATTCACATTCAGGTTTAGTAGGTTTGGGGTGAGATCAGGCCTACTTTCATCAACTTGGTTATAGGAATACTAACATTGGAGCCCAGTTAAGTGAAATGCTACCTTTCCTGTAATTTCATTCTTCTTATTAGTAGTTATGTGTTACCAAAAAAACCCCCCAAAATGACTGTTCTCAATCATTATTACATTTTGATTTTTTTCAATAAAATATTTATGGACATTTTTCTTTCTTGTTTAAGTAGCTACAATATAACCATGATTTTGCTTCTTGTAACAAAAAGCCTAACATATCTATTGGCTGGCCCTCAATAGAAGTTTGCCAGCCCCCAGTGTAGAGCATCCAGCTTTCCTGGTGGCACACAACTGGTAAAGGAATCCACCAGCAAGGCAGGAGACATGGGTTCGATCCTTGGGTCAAGAAGATCCCCTGGAGAAAGGAATGGCAACCCACTCCAGTATTCTTGCCTGAGAAATCCCATGGACAGAGGAGCCTGGTGGGTTACAGTTCATGGGATTGCAAAGAGTCAGACACAACTGAGCATGCATGCACAGTATAGAGCATGGTGTAAGGCCACCTCTGAGTTGCATGAATCTTGTTCATGTTACTCCCCAGTTGCTTGCTGTGTTTGTCAGACTTGGCATTAGTAATCAGACAGATAGGAATCCAAACTAAGTCAGAGGGGCAACAAACTGGCTGTATTTATGGGTAACCAACCCCCCTCTACCCAGGAGGAGCTGTCTGAGCTCATGAGAATCAGCTTCAGATTTTGTTTAAAAATAGATCTTCCTGGATTGCAGGATACTTGCTTGAGTAGCCTAGGTAGGTTTCCACAAAGGACCTAGAGTCTTCTTGGCTAGGTCATGTCAATAAGACTTTGGAAGTAGGATTTCCTAGCAGTAATTTGTTATCCATACAGAGAGCTTGGTTAATTAGGTTTGGACGACAGGTGAACTTATGGGTATAATATTGCTTCCTCTTACACCAACTTTAAAGCTGCTTTACCCTGAAGGATCTATGCTATACTCATACTAGAACACAGATGACTTTTCAAAACTCTCCAGGCTTCAAATTGTCTCCTACAACATAACTTATTGTAAAGCTTTCCCCCAGATGTCTGTCTTGTACTCTTCTTTTCTGTGGTCTTGGTCAATGACAATTTTAGGTCTCCTAGCTGATGGCTGATTTTCAGGCCGTCTCTTTTTTCTTTTTGAATGCAAGAACTTATCCAACAATCAACAGTTACTGCAAATAATCCTTGTTCCCACAAGACCCCTAACTGTGATCATATTTTAGTATGCTCTGGGGTGGGGGGACAAGTACAAAATATGACCTTGAAGGAATTAGATTACCCCCCAAAATAATTGCAAGGTTTACTAATCTATATTATTAGAAACTAGGATACGGCCAAGGAATATGTGATACAACACTGGATTGAGTTCAATGTATTGATAAGGTACATTTCCTAGAGTTTCTGGGTTTAGTGTGGTACCCAGAAACTCTGAAGGTCATGCAACTGGAGTTGTTTGTAGCAGTTTACTTGATTGATTGATTGAAATCTGAACATAATAAAGTGAAAGTGAAGTCGCTCAGTCGTGTCCCACTCTTTACAACCCCAGGGACTCTAGCCTGCCAGGTTCCTCCATCCATGGGATTTTCCAGGCAAGAATATGGGTTGCCGTTTCATTCTCCTGGGGATCGTCCTGACCCAGGGATCAAACCCAGGTCTCCCGCACTGCAGGCAGACTCTTTTCTGTCTCAGCCACCAGGGAAGCCTCCCTGGACATAATCATGGCCTCCACTGATTTTTGAGTGATATTCTTGACTCCCAGTTCATTAGACTCAACTGTGTCTTTTGCTATGTTAATTATCCTCTGCCCCTAGTTTCTTTCATCAGTGCATTTATTTCTTTGTGTCTTCTTTAAAAATTGCTGATCCTCATGATCCTATCTCTGCCTCTTCTCTTCCTGTGTATTCTCACTTGCATGATTTCAGCTACCATGTAGGTATCAGTAATTCTCATTTAAATGCCTCTTGTATAGACTTCTCTGATAAATTCTAGTTTCATATTCCAAATGCCCTTCTGAAGAGGTCTTTGTTTTTGATATTTGCCTCCTAAGCACCTGGACCCCAACATCTTCAGATTTTAAATAACTTTTTTCTCTCACCCTTTTTTGTTTTGTATCCTCTGTCTCTGTTAGTAATATTACCATCAACATTCCTAGACTTTACCCCAGTCCTATTGAATCAGGATTTCTGGAGATGGAACCTCAGGAATCTATGTCTGAACAAATCCCATGGCTGGTTCTAATGTACATTAAAATTTAAGAATCTTTGCATTTCCCCATGCCAGAAACCTCAGTGGCTCTCTCTTCCCACTCACATCTAGTTGGTAACTGGACCTTATTGAGATTATCCCAGAATATCTGAAAAATGATCCTTTATTCCTTCCCCACAAACTTCACTTCCCAGTCTCTCCCTGGTCCTCCTGCCTGATCCTCCTCATTGTCTACATAACCTCTACTCTCTCAGACAATCACTGAGTACTGATGTCTTTCAAAACACACATTTAAAATAGAAATCGGACTGCGCTATTCCTTGTCTTAAAAGCATCCAACAGTTTGATGGCGTGGGAGCAGTGTTCAGACTTTTTAAGGTCATGGAACTCTTTCTTCAAATAAAACCCTGCCAGAAAATCCAACTTATAGAAGAGATAAAAGCAGAGCTGCTGTTTGAAGTAGGGGGTCGGCGCCACAGACTTGGCCATGCAACCTGCCTTGCTGTGTTTCCTAAGAAACGAGTCCGAAAGACACAGTGTGGAAAACACTGGATAAAGTCCAGGTGATTTATTTGGCCATCAAATTCCTCCCTGGCTGGCTCTTTCCTTCCTCTTCCCTTTCCACCATGAACTCAGACCGCAGCCTTGAGATTATTCACTATTCCCTGGACCAGTTCTGTGTAGGTGTGGCTTTTCATATTTACCATCTTCACATCCCACAATGACTATTTTCCTTTTCCTCACTGTCCTTTTCTTTGTGTTCTCAAAGCCGAGTTGGCATTTATGACCTTTTTAAAAATGTTTTTGTCTGTCTTCACTACAAAATAGACAAACTCTTTAGGAACAGAGACCATGCTTTATTTATTTATGTATCCTCTAGATTCAGCATTTCATTGCATGAACATTTATATGCTCTGTAACCCATTGTATCTGTTTTTTGGCTTTATTTTTTCCCACCCTGATTTTAAAATTAGATTTATTAACCACAAAACTATATGACACTACTCATTCTCTGTAGAAACATGGAAATGAAGAGCATTAAAAGAAGAAATTAAAATACAACTATAGTATAACTACCCAAAGATAAACTTAATATTTTGACATCCTCCCATTCTTTTTTCCATATTTAAGTGTGTATTTATTTCCTTTAACACATTTAGAATGTATATGTATGTATGTGACTATTTATCTTTGTGTGTGTTTATGATAAAGACAGCACATTTTAAGTAAACAATGCAGTATTGTTAGCTATGGTCACTGAGCTGTCCTGTAGATCCCTAGGAGTTATTCATCTAGCATAACTGGAACTTTGTACCCTTTGACCAATTTTGAAAGATTCAATTCATCCTCTAAAAAGGTTAGGGTTATGGTAAGAACCATAAAAGCTCTGAGATTGTTTTCTACTTTCAAGCTATAAAGTAGCTCTGTCACAGTTTTGTATATGGTGGTTGAAGACACATGATCCTGGATCAGATACAATGGGTTTTATTATTATCAGGACAGCTAGTCTTGTGAGCTTTACGTTGTCATTGATTCCCCTTGCCCACAAGTGTCCTGGTGAAAACTGTGTGCACGCAGTGGATTTGTGTACCAGCTGAGGAACCCTGAAAGTAGGGAATTCAGCTATTTTACAATGGGCTGCAAGGAAATCTGCCCTTCGCCCTTGAGGGAGAGTTTTGCTTTATTAAATTGTAAGGGAATCTTCCCTTTGCTCCAGAGAGAGGCAGACTCTCTCTACAAACAGTTCTGGAAGGATGGTCCAGAATAAAAGGCCAGTTAGTGTCTCTGCTCACAAGACATATAAATATGGAAGAGCCCATGGAGAACTGTCTTTCAGCTAGGGGTTGAACCTATTCCACTTCCACCAATGGGGCATGAATATGCCCATTTCCACACACCGTCACCAAACATTGGATGACAGTGGGTTTTGTTTCTATTTACATTTTCATAATCTAATGAAAAACTAAAAAGTATTTCCCTTGTCATTATTTTCTTTTGAATAACTAAATAAGCTTTATTTCATATTTATATGAATTGCTTGTAAATTGCTAATATTGTGGGTTACCTGTTCTTGTTTTTGCCCCTTATTTTACTGGTTCATTTTCTTGTGATTTATGGGAGCTGTTTATACTTTCCAGATAGTTATCCTTTTTCTGCTTTATATGGAAAAATCGTATTTCCCAGCTTGTCTCTTCTTTCTTTTTACTTATACTGGCTTCTTTTGTATAGATACTTAAAATTTATATATGGTCTGTTGTGTGAAACTTTTTTTGGCAATATAGGATTTTGTGGGTCTTGCTAGTTAAAAACCATACAGAGGAATTACCAGATATTATGGTACAAGTGTATCTACTAATTCCTTCTAATCTTTCTTTCTTGAATTTATTTAGGTTAATTCCTGACCAGTTTTTTATTAAAAAAAATAAACATAGTCTTCTCTTTAAAATATCAAAACACGTGATGCCATGATTAAGAACCAACGATGTTAAATATCTTTTTTCAAACTGAGGGTTCTGTGAAAATTCACAGTGAACATCAGAGCATTAAAGATTCTGATAAGTTGTGGAGTACTAAGTGGTAAATAATTGGCCTGCCAATGCAGGAGATGCAGTTTGATCCATGGATTGGGAAGATTCCCTTGGGGAGGAAATGGTAACCCACTCCAGTATTCTTGCCTGGAGAATCCCACGGACAGAGAAGCCTGGCCGGCTGAAGTTCACTGGGTTGTAAAGAGTCAGACATGACTGAGTGACTGAGCATGCAGGTTGCTCCATGGAGGCCCTGAGAGGTAGTCACTATCATGGTTAGAAGCAGAGTCCTTGAAACCAGACTGCTCTGTTACTTACTGACTGCATAATTTTGGGCATGGTAATTAATGTCCTTTGCCTTAGGTTTCTCATCTATAAAATGGAGGTATTGGAACTTATTTTGTGAGAGGGTCATGAGGATTAGTTGAATCATCTATGTACTAGCTGTTTTTATTTTGGGACATTCTGAGGATGCTGTTCTTGGAGCATCACGGTAAAGCTGCTGGTCTTATTAGTTGACCATCCTACTATTATAGCTCAGGGAATCAAGACCATTTTGAAAAGAAATTCAACTACTGCACCCCTATGAAATGTGCCACGCAGATATGTCCACGTGAGAAGAAACTGTTCAATTGGAAGTAAGTGCTTGCAATTCTGTAGCATTGGCCCTCGAATCTTTCAGGTTGCATTCATAGTTAAGGAACTATTCATTTCTCTCCTCACAACATCTTTATCTCCCTCTCAGTTCTAACCTCTTGATAGTCATGTGTAGTCCTCCCTGCTCCAGTGTTCTTGCCTGGAGAATCCCAGGAACGGGGGAGTCTGGTGGGCTGCCGGCTATGGGGTCGCACAGAGTCGGACACGACTGAAGTGACATAGCAGCAGCAGTCCTCCCTGCTTATCTATTTGAAAGACACTCTCAAGTAAATTTTGCATATGTTATTTTGCTGGTTATTCTAAGCATTCTAAATATCCCTCTAAGTGTGCTGAAAATTCATCCTGCTGTTGTGCTGTCAGTAACATGCAACAGGAAATTAATTTTGTGTGAATTTCCTCATAAGAGTACTTCCAGAAACATCCTATTTTTTCCAATTGATATGTAAGTGTGTTTAGCTTTATAAAGAAGGATTCTGTGATACATTGTTCAATAACCTGATTTTTTAACTTGACATACAGTATGTATGTTTCTACCTTGTTGTTGTTTAGCCACTAAGTTGTGTCCAACTCTTTGTGACCCAGTGGACTATAGCCCACCAGGCTCCTCTGGCTGTGGGATTTCCCAGGCAAGAATACTGAAGTGGGTTGCCAGTTCATTCTGCATATTTCCACCTTAATATTATATAATATGTTATATTGATGTATCCATTTCCTATGATCTGACATAGCTTCCAATTTTCAATTATCAAGCAGTGCCCTGGCAAATCTTACAAGTTTCTTACTAGTCCTTAGGACACAGTTCATACTTGAAATTGAAGGGTCAAGTTCATGCATTCCTTGCCAGATCACTTCCAGTGGTAAAAGTCTTGGAATTAATATCCTTCATATTGCATTAGAAACAGTTACCTGCCAAAGATCTAAGTTCTCATTGTCTCTTATTTCATAACTATTATATTCCCTCTGGCAGTGCATTTTTTAAAATGAGCATTTTTTTTCATTAAAAATGTGATTTTTTCATGACTAGCTGAATTTATAACTAAATAACAATGCAACAAAATTTTTTTCTTCATCTCATAATCTTCTCAAGTGATGGAAGAAGCATAGCTAGAAACCATCTTCACAAAGATAATTCTAGGGATGAAACTGGCTTATTGCTTCCTTGGCCATTAATCACAGTGCTTTGTGGTTATTTGTTGAAGATGATAAAATGGTTAAAGGATTATTTGTGACATGTCATTCTTCCTAGAGGAGAAGTTTGAGACATCAGTTACCCACCTGAGATTAGGAAATGTAATTCAATCATTTTAAAAGTAATTTATAATAATTCTAATTTCTAATGCTTTTTTCTGTAGAAAGTGTTACACAGTATCTCAGTTTGTCTGGGCTACAACAAAAGCACCATAGATTGGATGGCTTAAACAAGAAACATTTATTTCTCACACTTTTCGAGACTGGGAAGTCTGAGATGAAGGTGTTGGCATATTTGGTGTTTGCTGAGTGCCCACTTCCAGGCTTTTAGATACTATCTTCTTCCTGTCTCCTTACACGGCAGAAGGGAGGAGGGAGCTCTCATCATTCATGAGGCCTCTGGTCTCTTGAGCTAATCACCTTCCAAAGGCCCCACCTCCAAATATCATCGGCTTAGGTTTCAACATATTAATTTTGAAGGGGCACATACCCTCTAGAGCACACAGTGTAGTTGTCATCATAAATTCAGCTTTGCAAACTTTCATTTATCATGATCACTTCCCGATGTGTTTTCTTTCAATTCTTTTAATGAAATGTTCATACATACAGGAATGTTGGAAAGAAATACAGTAAACCCTCATGGACTTGCCAACTGGGTTCTGCTATTAACATTTTACCATATTTATTTCATCTCTATAGTTAATACTTTCTTTGAAAATTCTTTGAAAATAGGTTACAAATAATACAGTTACAACTGGATACTTCTTTATGCACCTTCTAAGAATAAGAACATTTCAAAGAATATTCTTACTAATAACCACAATTATTTTCATACTTAAAAGGATTAGTAATTTCATATTATCTAGTATCTGGTCCATATTCACGTGTCCTTAGAATGTCTTTTTTAAATAACTTTTGTTTTAAAGGATCTAATCTAAATAATCAAGGTTTTTGTATTGTATTTAGTTATTTGGTTATACGGCTCTTTGAACTCTTAATCTATAAGAGTTCATCCATTTTCTTCTTCTTCTTTTTTTTTTTTTTGTCACTGACTTGGAAATGTGTTGGTTAATCCAGAATGTGAAGTACTCCCATTTTATATTTGTAAAACATACTATTTTTTTAAATGTCCAACCCTGATGAATTTTAAGTGTGTGTTACTCAAAACAGATGCTTTTAAAGAAACTTAGGTCTTTGTGGGATGTTGTGGGAATTTTTCCTTATTGCATTTTGTGTGGTACTGAGCAGAGGGAATGACCTATCCTGAGTCATCTAGCAATAGAATGACATCCAAACCATCTGGTCCTCTTTTTAAATATTTTAGCTCAGTTTGGCGAGGCTACTGGACAAAAGAGGGAAAATCCCATATCTGAAATGCTGAAGGAGAGAGATCTGTTTGTAAGTGAAGGTTTTGAAGAAGAAAATAAACATGAGCTCATCCCTCCTGATTTGACTAGTGTTCACTGACTGGGTCCATTTAACTAACAGAATGAAACTCAAAAAAAGAATGAGACTCATCTCTAGATCAAATACACTCCTGATTAGTGTTACTCTTTTTTGTCACTTGATTAAAATGTGTACATAGTGGGTAAGGGATTCAATAGCAGAGGATATGAACTAGCTTAACACAGTCATCCAAAAATGGTACATATTGGCACTTCTCTGGTGGTCCAGTGATTAAGACTCTGCACTTCCAATGCAGGGGACGTGAGTTTGAACCCTGATCTGGGAACTGAGATCCCACATGCTGTGTGGCACAGCCAAAAAATAAACAAATAATACAAAAATGGTACCTACTTAAGTAAATTAATCACAGCCCAGATGCTGGTCCTCCAAGGGTTCAGAAATGTGATTTGGTTAGCATACAGAGAGCAGATCAGACGTAGGTTCAAACTAAAGTAGACACAGAGGGTTCCATTGGGAGGACTAGGACATCCATTTCTTGAAGGGAGAGCTCTAGGGGAAGTCAACTGCAACCAGAAGTCTCCAGAAGAAAGTTAAACTCAAGCAAGAGTGAAATAGTTGTCTGCTTTGAGGTACTGATGACATGAAAATTTGCCAGACTGAGTCCTCATCACCCAACACGGTGCATGTGCTATTGGGAACAAATAGTTAGTTTTCACTTGGGGGCCCAAATACTTCTGCTCGGGTCTGAGTCTGGCTGGGCACCATCAGCATGTAGCTCTCTGGATCTCCTCTGTCTTGTTCCACGCTCATTGTCTCTTCTTCTCCATCCTGTGTTTTTCCAAAAGGACTGGATGCCCAGCATTTTGATCCCATGTTACTAAATGATACAGTCCTGTCCTGCCTTCTGGAGGAAATATCTTGATTTTCTTGATAAAATTTTGGCTATTTCTGATCTCCTTGGTCATTCATTTATAAAGCATTTCTCTTAGTCCAGGTATAGATGGGTAAAAATCCATTCAGGACTAATTTCGTTAAACTCTCACTGACTCATTTCATTTTTCTTATATCCATGTTTGATTCCCATCTTCTCTGCCACCATCCTGCGATAGCCCCATGGTGTTACTCCACCTCTCCCTCTTTTCTCCTCAGGAGTAGACTTTTGGACTTTTAAAAGGCAGACTTGCATATACTTAAGCCCAAGGCAAGGATAACCAGAAGCTTCAGGTCAAGCATTTTTATAGCTCCCAACCTTCTGAATGAATTCTAAATACAATTTTATTGAAGAGTCACATAGGACATTCTAAATCTGACATTGCAAATACACAGTATGTGTTAAGTGAACCTGGCTGTGATAATAGGATATTCATTATCTGAGTTACCAAGTGCTTTTCCTATTTTTACCTGAAAATAGATGAGAGACAGAAGGGGCAGAAACAACAGCTGTGCTATTTATCTGAGAGAGACTGCATCTGATGGAAAAAGCAAACCTTTCTATGTCTATGGGTCTATTTCTGCTGTGTAAATAAACTCGGTTACCAAAGGAGAAGGGTAGGTAGGCATTGATTAGGAGGATGGGATTAACATACACACTACTATATATAAAATGGATAACTTAATAAGGACCTAGTGTATAGCACAGGGAATTCTACTCAATATGTTGTAATAACCTATATGGTAAAATAATCTGAAATACACACACACACACACACACACACACAATCACTGTGCTATACCCCTAAATCTAACATGATATTGTAAATCAGCTATGTCCTCAGTTTCTTCGTTGTGTTGGAGTCTTTGTGACCCCATTTATTGTAGCCCACCAGGTTCCTCTGTCCATGAGATTTCCCAGGCAAGAATACTAGAATGGGTTGCTCTTTACTTCTCTAGGGGATCTTCCCAACCCAGGGATCGAACCCACACCTCTTGTGTCTCCTGTATTGACAGGCAAAGTCTTTGCCACTAGTGCCACCGTATTTAAAAAAAAGCCCAAACTCTTCTGATGAGCCTCATTTACTCTTAACTTTGTTATTTCCTTTTCATGTCAATCTTGGCATCCTCTGAGCCTTACAGCCTTTAGGACTTTGGAAATGGGTTACAGGCCTGCAGTATATTTAAAGAGTCTACTACACTCACTGAGATCTGGTCAGTTTCCCCCTAGTGGAATCACTCTTGTTCTGTGGGAAGCAGTTCAGTTCTAGGTCATTTCAGCAAAGTTCTGGTTTCATTATATTATGCAGAGAACAAACACATGGGGACTTTGGGAAGTTAAAGAGGCCCTGGACTAGAGCCTGTCCTTTCAGATCTGAGAATTTGAGGTCAATCTGAACTTATGGTAACGGGGAGACCCCAAAGCAATCTAGGAGTAAGTATCTAGTTGCACTTGGAAATCTGGCTAGAATCAACCAAACCAAGTCACATGCATGTAGATTGTAGTTCAGAGACCTAAAGGGAGGCTGAGGAACATTGTCGTGGGATGATGCCAAATCCCAAAACCCAGTAGGGCATGCTAAGAGCTATCATTCTTAAGGGGATGCCCAGAGAGAACCGAGGTACCAAGCCAATGAAAGAATGTGCTCAAGAATTAATATGAAGGAGAGGGCCTGGTGAGCTTAAGTTGACAAAATGGGAGTCTTAAAACAACTATCTTGCAGTATGTACTATAGATCTGGTATAGTTCACAACCATGTACGTCATAAGATATAAACCTATATTGAAAATAAAACGTCACCCAGTAGTTGAAGTTCCTGAGTTCTCTGATTGCATCTCTGAATTTCCCATGAATTTCCTTGTATTTATGCTATGAATATATGTGGCCTTAAACTAGATGTAATGTCTTTGAAAATTATTTCCTTCATGCATAAGCTGTTAATATTATTCTGCATGAATTCTTCTGCAAGTGTTTTCATTCAACATTATGTTTGTGAGAGAAATTTAGGTTGATGCATGCAGCACTGGTTCGTATTTGTTTTGTTAGTAGTGCTTTTTTATGTTGTGGTTCTAGTTTCGGGGAGGGAGGGAGGGAGGGAGGNTGGCCTTAAACTAGATGTAATGTCTTTGAAAATTATTTCCTTCATGCATAAGCTGTTAATATTATTCTGCATGAATTCTTCTGCAAGTGTTTTCATTCAACATTATGTTTGTGAGAGAAATTTAGGTTGATGCATGCAGCACTGGTTCGTATTTGTTTTGTTAGTAGTGCTTTTTTATGTTGTGGTTCTAGTTTCGGGGAGGGAGGGAGGGAGGGAGGGCAGAGTGGAGCCACTTAAGGGACCTGTCCTGTTGTGGACAGTCCAGGCTGTCCTAGTGACCCAGTTCACCCATGGGTCAGCTGTAAGGGTGGTGACAGGATCTGACTGGTAGAGGATGCTCGTTATAATGGAAGAAACTGAATTGACATAGAGAACTTGGAATCAACTAAATATAAGTAACTCTTTGGTGCTGTAGTAAGTACACTAGATATTTCATCAGTGCATGTTTACAGATTGAAAAGTGGTGTTTGAGTTAGGTACATCACTGTTTTGAATACTAGACACACTTACAAGTGCTTTGGGGAAAATCGCCTAATTAATTTTTCTTTCCTTTGTTCCCTCCACCTTTGCAGTATTTTCTGGATTTCGTCCCAGCAGATCTGTTTTCTGCTCTGTAGCTTCCTGCAATAACGCTGAGCATCATTAGGGGAACTCAGCTGCCATTGGACTGTATATCAAAGTGAAGGCTTTGGAGATCTTTTCAGTTAAAACAATAATGACTTTCTTGAAATGTAATCCCAGTGGAGCTTGTTTTCTGTGTTGCCTGGAAGAATCCTTACCTACCATCAGCAGATCATCAGAGACCCCATAAAAGCTTCTGTTCATCAAGCAACTGAGTGACTCTTGAGTTATTCACGGGGACCTTAAGAACTGTGGGTATCAATTTACCTGGAAAATTCAACCACTGCTAATCAGGACTACTGCTGAAATACCATGTCTAAGAACTCTGAGTTCATCAACCTGTCATTTTTATTAGATCATGAGAAGGAGATGATCCTGGGAGTCCTAAAGAGAGATGAATATTTGAAAAAAGTAGAGGACAAGAGAATAAGGTAATATTATTTTCTATGCCTTCCTTGACTGCTTTCTGTTTGTTGGAAACAATTTAGATCAGAATTGGGGCAACTCCAGCCACACTGGAGACCAGTGTAGGTCAGTGTCTTCCTGGATTCCAAACAATAGCATAGATATTAGAAAACATCTTTGGCACTTTATCATTTAGCCAGAAAGAAGGTTGGAATTGAGTGATAAATATGGTGTTGATGAGGATGTTCATTTGCCAGTGACATCATAACTTGTAGTTAAGTGGAAGGACTGCCCAGGTTTGAGTACCAGCCCTGGGATGTACTCGTTGTGTGACCTTGAATCAGTGACTCAACTTCTCTATACCTTGGTTTCTTCATCAAAACAGCAGGGGTAAGTATAGCACTCATCTTATAGGGCTGTTGCAAAGATTAAGGAAGATAATGTGTAGTGCCTGGTACTTAAGTGCACAGTAATTTTTATCTATTACTTACTTGTATAATATCTTTCTTTGGTCAATCTTAGTGGAAATTTGTATCGACCAGAGCTGTGAGAGGAAGGGTGTCTGGAAACTGAGAAATTCCCATTGTATCCCAGAAATCATTTGAATCTTTTGAAATAAGTTCTTTGTGAGGAAAGTTGTGGACAGAATTGAGTTTCACTTGGGTTGTAGGCAGGGTTGATATTTAGCTGAATCCCTAGGTGTGGCATCATCTGTGTTTCAGCCAGCATCCATTCTGATTGGTCACATCATCAGTTCCCAATGATCAAAGCATCATTCTGATTGGTTACTACGTTCATTATGATTGGTTGCTGCCTGACCTGTCCTACTTGTTAAATGTATTTGGTTATTATGTCTCACCCCTGAGTAGAGGGACAGAAATAAGCAGAGTTCCTTCCTCAGTCACTGTCTACTGTGTAATGTGTAGTTTTGTGTATTGAGTATCTCTGAAAACTGCAATCAGAAGCTTATGTTTATTTTACTTAAGAAAACACATCATAAGATTACCCTTACATGTTGCAAAAATATTCAATGTGCCTAAAGGAACTAGGATGCTTAGAATTGGAAAGACATTGAAATATTCTTGATTGATGCTTATTTCATAATGAAGAGCTCAGAGTTTTTATTTTCATTATTCTAAGGCATTCAGCTAATCTTAAAGGCTTTGATGAAATATGCTGTACTTTTTCTATGCCTAGAATTCAGGTGGCAGTGAAATCCAGTTAATAATGATTTTAAAGAATTCCATTTCTCATTACTTTACTAAATTTACTGCAATACACAATTAATTGATTTCTGCATGTGATGAGACAAATATACATTTGTCTCTCATAGCATACTATTAATATTTAGGGTACAGACTATTTAAAGGTCTACATTTTATTCATATTTAAATGAAGATCTAGTACAATAATATATAGTTGCTTAGTCATATTCTAAAATTTTGGCCAAATGCTTATTTGCTATGATGTAATTCTATTCTTTTTTTTTTTTTTTTTT